>QRFJ01000136.1:895178-1027678 GCA_006176705.1 Cocos nucifera
CTTTGCTCACGCTAGGACGAGGTTCTCCTCCTGTTCCTAGCCGGCTGTGGGGGCACATGAGGACCGTCGTCCTCGCTTCTCCCCCCATCCCGTCCTTTGTGGACGGGGCCTTCGACTTTGCTCACGCTAGGACGAGGTTCTCCTCCTGTTCCTAGCCGGCTGTGGGGGCACATGAGGACCGTCGTCCTCGCTTCTCCCCCCATCCCGTCCTTTGTGGACGGGGCCTTCGACTTTGCTCACGCTAGGACGAGGTTCTCCTCCTGTTCCTAGCCGGCTGTGGGGGCACATGAGGACCGTCGTCCTCGCTTCTCCCCCCATCCCGTCCTTTGTGGACGGGGCCTTCGACTTTGCTCACGCTAGGACGAGGTTCTCCTCCTGTTCCTAGCCGGCTGTGGGGGCACATGAGGACCGTCGTCCTCGCTTCTCCCCCCATCCCGTCCTTTGTGGACGGGGCCTTCGACTTTGCTCACGCTAGGACGAGGTTCTCCTCCTGTTCCTAACGCGGCCGAACTGCTTCTTTCCTGTCATCGCATAGATTTCGCATCCAGAAATAATATTTGCAGAGGGGAGGATTTTACCGAAGGGAAGTCGTGGACAGCGCGCTCTCGTTTGAGGGGTCGACGGGGTGTTGTTCCTCGGAGCTCCCTCGAGCAGCAAGTCCCGTCCAGACGACCTCCTCTATCTCCTGCCGGCCTTCATAATTTGGACCATGCTTCTCTTGACTTTGTCGCTGGGGATGACAATCACCGATGTAGCTAGCTCCTAGCTCCTCCCCGGGGTGGCGTTGACGACGCCGCGGGACGGCCAACCTTCTTGACCTTTCCAGTTACGGCAGTGCCTATAGCCGATCTTCTCCTTGATCGCACATGTTTGGAGAGGCCGTAGTCCTTCAGGTCTTGGCGGTTGGCTCTCGGCTTTGCCGAGAATTCGAGTTAGAGGAGCGGGTCGTAGTTGCGGAACCTTCCGGGAGGGGGGCTTCGTTCCGTCCTTGCCAGCGCCGAACTTTATTTTGGAGGTTGAGTTGAGGAGTTCGGCTTTCCACCGAGCTTCATTTTACCTCGATGCCGAGCTTTGGGGTGAGCCTGGCTTTTCTTCGAGCCGAACTTCATTCCTCTTTCCCACGAGACCCGCCGTGGGAGAACTTTCTGCTGCTCTTGTTCGGACGAGCTCGAGGGGAGCTCGGCTTTTCTCGCCCGAACTTCGTTCCGCCTTCAGTGAACACTTTGTAGGCGGTTCCTTTGGGGGACATTCTGGAGCGTGAGTTCGGCCTTACTTGTGCCGAACCTCGTTCCACTTTCCCGCGGAAGCTTCCGCGGGAGGACTTCATACTTTTTTGTCGGAGCTTCCTCGCTGACGGGCTCATAGGTGGGTTCGGCCTTCCTCACGCCGAACTTCATTCCGCTTCAGCGGGGGAACTCCTGCTCTCCGTTTCTCTCTTAGGGGCGATTGGGCTCCTCCCTAAGGCTGATTCCTCCGCATTTCTTCGGCAATAAGTTCCGGGGTGGACGACCTCCTCATGCTGAACTCCTCAATTCGGTGCAAGCTCTTGTTGCTGGGAGACGGCGAATCGCTGATGCACCGAGATCTTTCCAGGGGCCATGTGAATGACGCCGTAAGGTGGCCGACCTTCTTGTAGTCTGGCTACGGCAGCGCCCTTAGCCGATCTTTTTCTGCTTCAGGCCGGTACCGGAGGAATTTACCCAGCCGACCCGTTCTGACGAGCTCCTCATCTTTCAATTTGAAGGCTTCCTCCGCACGGGCATATCTCTCGGCTCGAGCCAGCAGGTCGGCGAAGTCCCTGGGATACCTTTTTTCCAGAGAGAACAGCAAGCTATTTTTCTGAAGGCCGCCCTTAAGTGCGGCCATCGCGACAGACTGGTCCAGGTCCCGGACTTCCAATGCCGCGGCGTTGAATCGAGTGACGTAAGTCCGGATGGATTCCCCTTGCTTCTGCTTGACGCTCATCAGGGAATCTGAACCTCGGCTCGGTCGTCGGCTGCTGATGAAGTGGGCCGCGAACCGACTGCTCATCTGGTCCGAAAGAGAAGATCGTGTTGGGCTTCAACGCCGAGTACCAGTTCCTCGCTGCTCCCTTTAAGGTAGACGGGAAGGCTCGGCACAGCACGGCATCTGAAGCGCCGTGAAGCAGCATCATGGCCCGGAAGGCCCCCAGGTGATCAACCGGATCAGAAGTTCCATCGTAGCTTTCCAGTTGAGGGAGCTCGAAGGTCGGTGGAACAGGTTCTTGCATGATTTTCTGCGAGAAAGGAGGGTCTGCACAAACGTCGTCACCACGCGAGGGGGGACGAAGTTCTTCAATTCGCCGGTTCATTTCCGAGAGCCTTTGGCCCAGCAGGTCCTCCCGGTCTCTGATCTCCAAGGCTTTCTGGTGAGATGGGCGCGAGGCTTCACCCTTGGTCGATCTATGATCCGAACAAGGGCTCTCCCTCCTCCGCCTCTCCAACCCGGGTATCGGAGGTCGGGCTGCCCAGGCCGGTCGCTCTCGGACTGGATCATTCCGACCTCGGGAAGTCCCCGCGCCGGTCGGGCTGGCACTGGGACTTGTCGGTGCAGCACCGCCTGCACCGCCTCCGTGAGACCGCGAACGTGCTGGATGAGCTGGTTGAACTGCTCCGTATCCACTGCGGTTATTGACGGGGGCTGAGTCACCGGGGCCGGAGCAGGGACAGACGGACTCGGAGGGGATCGAGCCGCGGAAGCCGTCGAGCGCCGCGTCGAAGCCCTTCTGGGGGGCATTTCCTCTTTCCAGAGAAGGAATTCTGAAGAGGGAGAAGAGAGATCCGGAGCAGGGGAGGGAAATCGTCGCCGAGCACTCCTTTAAGAACAAGGGAACCTCGAAGGTTCAATCCCTTGTTCCCACAGACGGCGCCAATCTGTTGGTGCAGAAATCCGTCGCCGCCGGAGGTCGCCGCAATCGAGGCCGCTGGGCGCCGCCGGGGACCTGCAAAACGAAGTCCCGTCCGGAACCGGTGGGGTGGTGGCTCCGGCAGGACCCTCCGACGGTCAAGTTAGTTTCCGACCAACAGTAATGGAGTGCCCGGAATGAGTTCCGGAGCTTAGAGATGTGGAGGGGAGCTTAGAGAGTCGAGAGTTCAGAGAGCTTAGCCTTAGTATGTCGGGAGGGGTCCTTTTATAGCGGAGCTTAGTTGATGGTGACGGCTGTGCCGTCTGGCAGAGAGTCGTCGGGCAGCATGGAGCTTGGTACGGAGAGGAAGGCGTCGTCCGGTAGATCGTGGGAGCCGTACCGGCGAGCCGTGGGCCGCATGGAGTCCGGTACGGAGAGGAAGGCGTCGTCCGGTAGATCGTGGGAGCCATACCGGCGAGCCGTGGGCCGCATGGAGTCCGGTACGGAGAGGAAGGCGTCGTCCGGTAGGTCGTGGGAGCCATACCGGCGAGCAGTCGGCCGCATGGAGTCCGGTACGGAAAGGAAGGCGCCGTCCGGTCTTGCTGCAGGCGACGGTTCATCCAACGGAGTTCGGACTTGTAACAGAGTTCGGCCGAAGGGGAAGCTGGGGGAGTTCGTCTGGCTGAAGGGTCGGCCATCCTGTAGAGTTCGGCCGCTGAGAGGCCCGAAGAAGCTCGGCTGGCCAATTGAAGGACTTCGGTTGCTAGTTGGTTCGGCCAGGGCTCGCTGAGGAGTTCGGTCGCCTAGGGTCGGTCCGAAGGAGTTCGGCTGCGTGGGGAAGGAGTCGGCGAAGGAGTTCGGCCGTGGGGAAGTCCGAAGGAGTTCGGCTGCATGGGCTCGCCTGGGGTCGGTCCGAAGGAGTTCGGCCGTGGGGAAGTTCGGCTGGCGGTGGGAGTTCGCCCTCTAGGCAGTTCGGCCCGGACCTCGGTACAGGGGGGTTCGGCCTCTAAGCAGTTCGGCCGAGACCTTGGTGCAGGGGAGTTCGGCCTCTAAGCAGTTCGGCCCGGACCTTGGTGCAGGGGAGTTCGGCCTCTAAGCAGTTCGGCCGAGACCTTGGTGCAGGGGAGTTCGGCCTCTAAGCAGTTCGGCCGTGTTAGGGGCTCGGCCTGGCGCCTGGCGCTGAAGCTCTTCAGCAGCTACTGGTTACATTGGGCTGAGCGTTGGGCCGGGCTTCGGCAGGAGCGGGATTTATCCCCAACAGATAGTAATCTTGGACTAAAATATAGATAGTATTTTGTGACCTAAATGAGATCATCATGGTGATTTAAGATCCCTGGTGATCCAAATCCTATAGTGATTTGATCAATGATCCAAGATCACGACGTTTGGTAGGCCATGGTCTAGTGATTAAAGATCTTCGAATATCCACAAGTAATCTATTTGATATTTCATGAAATCCATGATTATTGATTATATAATATCAAAACTATCTATAATATATTCTATAAAAATATATTTATTAGTCTTATAAATTATCAATCCTATAAAAATATTTTAATTATTATTATAAAATTAATATTTTTATTTATACTTATAATATATTATCTATTAACATGAATATTTATTTTGATTAGATAAATTAAAAATAAAAATAATATATTAAATATTTTTTATATAAATATAAAATATTGGTGTAGAAGCTTATTGACGTCGGATTGAGCTGAAGTTGAGGAAGATGAGGTCATCATTGGTGACCTGCAAAATAAAGTTTCATTCGAAGTCGGTGGTGGTGGCTCCGACGAGATCCTCCGATAATCAAGTCAGCTCTTCTGACCAATAGAAATGGAGTGCTCAGAAAAAAGTTTGGCAGAATTTCGAAAAAAAGAAGAGAGCTTAGAAAAAATATATCTGGAGGGTCAATTTTTATAGACGGAGCCTATAGAGGATTGATAGTGACAGCTGTAGCTGTCTGATAGTGGATCGCTCCAGGTCTGATGAAGTCTATCACAGAGGGAGGCACTACTTATAGCAGACTGATGGTGACAGTCGTAGCTATCTGGTACTGGACCGCTCGGGACCACATGGGATTCGGTATGGAGAGGAAGAGAAGTCGTCAGACTGATAGTGATTGTTCGTTGAGATTCAATAATCAAAGTTCGAAGAAAGCAGGCATTGGTCGGTGAAGAACTTCGATATACATCAATTCATAGGAGTTCAGACTCCTAAGGGAGATACGGCTAGAGGGGATCACCTAGGAGGGATGCTAGCTGAAGGAGAAATTCGGAAGAAGTTTGACTACTATAGAAGTTTGGAAGAAGTTCGGCTCCTGTAGAAACTTGATTGAAGAAAGAGTCCAAAAGGGATTCAACTCCGGTAGAAACTTGACTGAAGAAGGAGTCCAAAAGGGGTTCGGCTCCTATAGAAACTTGACTAAAGGAAGAGTCTGGAAGAAGTTCGACTTCTATAAAAATCGGACTGAAGGAGGGATCTGAAAGGAGTTTAGCTCTTGGAGGAGTCTAACTATGGAGAAAGTTCGAAAGAAGTTTGGCTGCTGGAGGAGTTCGGCTGGGGCTTGGTGATAGAGACGTGATGCTATCATTAAGACATCGTGTTTATCAGTTTAATCCAACTTCTTAAAATAATTAAAAATGCATAGAAAGCAGTGAGTCGGATCGAATCTACAGAAAAGATAGTATTTTTAGATTTAAAATCTTTGATTTTTAAAAAAAAGAAAAGAAAAGAGTTTTGAAATTAAAAGTGAAGTCGGAAAGCGAAAATTAAAGAATACAAAAATTTAAACTTGATACTAAGATCTACTAGTTAGATCTTAGCATCTACTTGCAATAAAATAAAGAGCAATAATTAAAATATAGAAATTAAATTATAATAAAAATAAAGAGCATGAATTTAAAGAATATAAAATAAAATTTATATTAATTAAAATTTTAAATTTTAAATATATAAAATTAAAAAAATAAAATAAAATAAAATTGTCTGATCTTGGATCTTGGATCGGCATGGGTGGCAAGATGGTGTAGAAGCTCAGCTTTTTCTCTCGGCATCAGTTACCTCGAAGCAGCCATTAACCTAGAGCCTGGCTTCATCCTGTACTAGAGCTTCACCTTAATCGAAGACAATAAACTCTGGAGGCCTGGAGTCTTATTTATAGAGCTAGGAGGGCTGGAGAGTTTTCTTCTAGGCAATGTGGGACTAAGGAGCTCTTTCATCATCAAAATATGGAGAAATTCAAATGAAAATTAGATTAAAAGGAGTCCTGGACAAATTCTATTGCTCTAGATGAAATTTGGCCATTGATAGAAATCCAATGGATCAAAAATCATCAAAATCGAATGCATATCGATTCAAATTGGGTTGGATTAAATTCTGATCGTCCGATTGAGTTAATCAGGAAAAATCTGGCCGTCGGATCGAGTTTTGAATGTTTTAATCAAGTTAGGAGCTTTCTAAACCGTTGGATCTTCATCGGCTAGTTTTCTGGCCATCAAATCGCATCAGATCGCTGATGGAATTTGAATCAAATTCGAAAATAACCACCACCATCCGATCTTGACTACAATCAACTGCAGCCGTCTGATCGCACAATTACTATTCCCATGGACCGCATGGATCGACCGCACCACATACTACAGCCAATCAACGCTCCTATCATCGAGTGAAAAGATCAAAATATTCTATGAGCCATGATAGATTTTTTGTGAACTCTTTAAGGATCTAGGTCCACCATGTGTCGCGTCGTGATTCGCCGGTTTCTACTGAGCTGGCGGTCCACACCTGGATTGTGGATCGACTGATGGCTTCTACGACTGAGTCGATTTGGCTTGGCGCATTTGGACATGCCAGTTTCATCGGCTTGGCTCGACTTGGTAGCTTGGCTTACGGAGCTGGCTGAGCCATTTTTTTTATTTAATTTTTTTTTTTATCTTTAGAAATTCATATCTTCTTTATTTTAGCTTCATTTTACTTCAAACTTATTTTATTATGATTAAAAAAATAAGCTCTTTTCATTAATAATAAAATTTTATTATTTAATTTTTTTATTATTTTTAATTAATTTTTTAATTAATAAAAATATTAATTTCTTAAAAATTATATATAAATTGATCATTAATTTTTAAAAATTAATATAAATTAATTAATAAATTAATATTTTTATTGTTGAATTTATGATACTTATCACATCCTTCAACTTAAGCTTTGCTCATCCTCGAGTAAAGAAAGAATTTAGTTTTAAATATCTTTTAACTTTAGAATTTTAAATTTTATCTAAGCAGTTTTCAAAATAGCCATTGATATTCGGTAGAGTTTAAGTGAGATATATCATTAGGATATTAATACTTATCAATAAAAAATTAAATAAAGAATATTAAATTTTTTAAAATTTTTTTAAAATTATCCTATCTTTATCTTTGAATTGTCTAACTTTCATATAGGCAAGTGTATTGCTACTTCCGTCCTTCATTTATTGATTTTTATTTTTATATTATCTATTTTTTTATGTGAATATTATTGCTTACTTAGACAATGAGATCCGGTTACTTGGTGGAAAATCTTTTTTTTTAACATTGTATCACTATTGAGTATCTTAATCCATTAAGCTTTCTAGTTGATCCATATAGCGAGTCTTGGGCTAATGACTCCCAAACCAGTTGACTTTAGGATACTAGATATAGAATACTCCTCGGACTTACTAGCTCGAATCAAATAGGCTACGAGTTAAGACTAGCTTTATAATGAGCTTCTTTGTTCTTTCCATATTTTGATGCGAAACTCAATACTTGCTTAGGCAAAGAGGCCTGATTACTCAGTGAGAAGTACTTAAAAACTATTTTATTTAATTTTTTATATAAAAAAATCTATAGTTATCCTACACAAGTCAATAAAAAATAGACTTTTCTTTGATGCTAGTAGAAAAAATTAGAAATACTCCAAAGAAAAATATTTTTATGTTCTAGACTTAATTATTGAATTTTCTTAATATTTGATTCCTCAATATCTCACAGATTCTTTGATTTATGCATCAATTTTTTTTAAAAAATGCTTAGTTTAATTCGATTCTTAAGCATAATCAGATGTCTAAATACTAAATACTAACTTTTTTGAGGACTTAAAATTTTTAAAATTTTTATTTTTTTCACCAAAAACTTGATAGAAATACGATGTTGTCATTAAGACATCGTGTTTATCAGTTTAATCTGATTTTTTAAAATAATTAAAAATACATAGATAGCAATGAGTCGGATCGAATCCATAGAAAAGATAGTATTTTTAGATTTAAAATCTTTGATTTTTGAAAAAAAAGAAAAAAAAAGAGTTTTAAAATTAAAAGTGAAGTCAAAAAGTAAAAATTAAATAATGCAAAAATTTAAACTTGATACTAAGATCTACTAGTTGGATCTTAGCATCTACTTGCAATAAAATAAAGAATAATAATTAAAGTATAAAAATTAAATTATAATAAAAATAAAGAGCATGAATTTAAAGAACATAAAATAAAATTTATATTAATTAAAATTTTAAAATTTAAATACATAAATTTTTTTTTAAAAAATAGTTTGATCTCAGATCTTGGATCAGCATGGGTGGAAAGATGGTGTAGAAGCCCAGCTTTTTCTCTCGGCACTAGTTGTCTCGAAGCAGCCATTAATCTAGAGCCTGGCTTCATCCTGTACCAAAGCTTCATCTTAATCGAAGATAATGAACTCTGGAGGCCTGGGGTCATATTTATGAGCTAGAAGGGCTGGAGAGTTTTCTTCTAGGCAATGTGGGACTAAGAAGATCTTTCATCGTTAAAATATAAAAAAATCTAAGTAAAAATTAGATTAAAAGAAGTTCTGGATGAATTTTATTACTTTGGATGAAATCTGATCATTGATAGAAATCCAATGGACCAAAAATCATCAAAATCGGATGCGTACCGGCTCAAATCAGGTTGGATTAAATTTTGGCCATCCGATTGAGTTAATTAGAAAAAAATCTAGCCGTCGGATCGAGTTTTGGATGTTTTAATCAAGTTGGAACCTCTCCCTCCATCTTGTCTAAAATGAATGAGACCTTCGATTTTGCTCGCATTAGGATGAGGTTTTCCTCCTGTTCCTAACGAACTATGGGGGTACATAAGGGCCATTGTTAGGGCCTCTCCTTTCATCTCATCTAAAATGAACGAGACCTTCGACTTGCTCATGTTAGGATGAGGTTCTCCTTCTGTTCCTAATATGGCCACTATTGATTGCTTCTTCCCTATCATCAGATAGTTTTTGCACTGAGAAACAATAATATTGAAATGGAGGAGTTTTATAGAAGAAAAATTACTGAAAGTACATTCTCAGATTCTCTGAGTTTCAAGGTTGTGGGTGCGTTATTCCTTCGAGCTTCTTTAGATGATAAGTTTTGGGCAGGACAACCTCCTCTATTTCATGTGGACCTTTCCAATTCGGAACAAGCTTCCCCTGGCTCTGAGGCTGAGAGATGGTGGCTCGCTAAAGTACTAAGCCCTCCACAGATAGCATTGATGATGCCGAGAGATGATCGATCTTCTTATTGTTCCTTCCTCATTGGTGGTTCTAGCTGTGGTAGCGCTATTGACTTGCTTCAGACCGACATCTATGGAGCATTAAGGATGGCGTAGTTGTGAAACCTTCAGGAGGGAGAGCTTCTTCGCACCCTTCTGTCGGGGCTTCATTGATGACAAGCTCAAGGGGGAGTTCGGCCTCGCTTGCACTCGGAGGGAGTCCGTGAGTACAGCCAAACTTCATTCGACCCTCCATCAACCACGGGTTTGCTAGACTCGTCTGCCTGCCACTCTCCTATGGCTTCTTCATCCTTCAACTTGAAGACTTCTTTTGCATGAGCATATCCCTCGATCTGAGCTAGCAGATCGACAAAGTTCTTGGGATACTTCTTTTCTAGGAAGAATAGCAAATCATTATTCTAAAGGCCGCCCTTGAGTGCGGCCATCGCAACAGACTGGTTCAAGTTTTGGACCTCCAACGTAGCAGCATTAAATTGGGTGACATAAGCCTGGATGGATTCTCCCTCCTTCTGCTTGATGTTCATCAGCGAATTCGAACCTCGGTGCGGACATCGGCTGCTGATAAAGCGAGCCACAAACTGATGGCTCATCTGGTTAAAGGAAAAGATCGTACCCAACTTCAACATTGAGTACCAATTTCTTACGGTTTTCTTTAAGGTGGATGGAAAAGCTTGGCATAAGATGGCATTTGGTGCACCATGAAGCAGCATCATGATCTAGAAGGCTTCTAGGTGATCGATCAGATCAGAGATTCCATCGTAGCTTTCAAATTGGGGGAGCTTGAAGTTCGGTGGATTAGGCTCTTGCATAATTCGGAGAGAGAAAGGAGGATCGGTGTGGATGTCATCATGGTGAGCTGGGGCGACGTGGCCGAGCTTCTCAATCTACCGATCCATCCTCCGTAGTTTCTGATCGAGGACGTCAACTCGATCGCAGGTCTTGGAAGGCTTCCGATCGTGGATGGGGAAGGTCCCTTTTGGAGAAGAATCATGATCCAAGCAAGGATCCTCCACTCTTTATTTCTTCTTTCTTAGAGCGACGGATATGCTAGCCCAAGTGTCACTCCTTAGGATCGATTTTTGATATCTCGATGGTGGATTTTCTGGCAGAACCATCATCGGGGGCTGTCGCATAGCCTGCATCATTTTAGTGAGCCCCTGAATCCATTGCATCAACAGGTTAAACTGCTTCGGATCTTCCACGACCGTCGGTAGAGGTGATGGTTGAAGCGCCAGCGATAGAGCAGCAATAAATGGATCTGGCTCAGATCTTGAAGGAGAAGATCGGTAGGATCGACTGAGCACTCCTTTAAGAACAAGGGTACCTTTAAAATAGAGGAGCCCTCCTTCTAGTGCCAATTCTATTGGTGCAGAATCTGGTTGACGTCAGATCGAGCTGGAGTCGAGGAAGACGAGGTCACCGTCAGTGACCTACAAAATAAAGTTCCATCCAGAGTCGATGGTGGTGGCTTCAGTGGGATCCTTCGATGATCAAATCAGCTCTTCTGACCAATAGAAATGTAGTGCTCAGGAAAGAATTCAGCAAAGTTTCGAAAAGAAGAAGAGAGCTTAGAGAAAATATATCTGAAGGATCTCTTTTTATAGATGGAGCCTGTAGCAGATTAATAGTGATAGCTACAGCCATCTGGTAGTGAAAATATATCTGAAGGATCTCTTTTTATAGATGGAGCCTGTAGCAGATTGATAGTGATAGCTACAGCCATCTGGTAGTGGACTGCTCGAGGCCTGATGAAGCCTATCACTGAGGGGGCGCTGTGAAGGAAAATCCTGATTTCCCGATCCAGGTTCGTTCAGATATGATCAGATCAAGAGATATATTTCAAAAATTTTTTCTTTGATCTGTATCAGATCTAAAATATTTTAGATCTAATTAATATTATTTTAATAAATAAAATAAATAAAGATAAATTAAATCAAATTTAATTTACCTGATTTGGGTAATCCTATTACCCTGTTGATGATCCTGTATGCAGCAGAAGGTTCTGGATCTAGCCACGCAAGCGCCTGACCTCTACTGATATCCACTCAGGTTGGATCTGAAGATCCTCTTCTTCTCAATCACGTCTCCAAAAATTAGATCTGGATCTGATCTGGAGGATCTTCAAAACTCCTTTTGAAGATCAGCAGTCGTCCTTTGCAGCAGCGCAGCCTTCTTGCTTTTGATCGCCTTTCTCTTGCTTGAATCGCACCAACAAAAATTCAAAACTCCTTTTGGACGTGGAGAGCAAGGGGAGAAGGTGGTTTGGCATGGAGAAGGAGGGGAGAGGCAGCCTTGGGGCATATGGAAACTCTTAGCTTCAATCTCATGTCAATCTGAGTTGGGTATAGGGTCTTATTTATAGACTAGCTGTGATCCAACTCCTCTTCTTCCCAACCAATCACAACCCTTTGTAAAATCAGATCTAAATCTGATTGGTGGGAATAGAGTCCCCTGGATTCCTCCTTAGAGGGTGCCTAAGACCAGTCAAAGTTGGTTCTTAGAAGAACTCTAATTGAAATCCAAAAAGGAGATGGAGTCCTTGTCCAACAAGGACTCCTAGGCGCCTCCAACTTGGGCACACGCCTAGGGTGGCGTGCGCCCTTCTTTTGCCAGGTTCTAGCAGGGGGACAGGCCCCCACCAGCTCTCCAATAGGTGCATGACATGTGGTCAAAAGTCAAAGTATCAATGGTTAATGTTTGACCAGTCAAAGGTAGACTTTTAACCAAAGTCAAAGAACAAGAAATGGCAGGTGATTTCTTACAAAATAAGACAATCTTTTCTGACTTGGACAACCTCCAGTCAGACCATATGAAGGCCTCTGATTGAGCACAAACTCCTTTGGCTTAGACAGGACAACTTATTTATGATAGCAAAAGAAGAACGTTAGGTTCAATCGAGTGCTAGCACGATTTCCTTGAACCTAACTGAATCTCATTCAGATCAATTGAACTGGATCAGTTCAATTGATGATCATCAGATTCAAACCCTTGTTTGTGTGATCCAGTTAGGTTCAGTTCTATATGGTAATGGGATATGTCATGATCTCTATCATCAACATCATCGAAACTTCTTTTGATGGATCAGAACTCTTCTGATTCGAACAGCTAGAATGATTGATCATTTAAATCATTCTAATTGCTCCCAAAATCCACCAGTGACACCTAGCAGTATATGGTGGCAACCCATCAGAGCTGAATGCGAACCTCTTGGTGCAGCTACCTGTGTGATTCAGTCCTTCTATCTTGAGCCCCAATCAGATTAGGGTTAAGGTAAACTCGTCAAACCCTAGTTTCTGTCATATGATGTAATCATTCGATTCGAGTCCAATGTGAAAATCTAAATAGAAACTCTTTCTATTATTTCACTCTACCATGGCCATGGGCTTCTAGACTTGATTCTCATGATTATCATAGGGCTGCTCCTCTACCACCGAGGTAGATAGATTCCATCTTGATGCCATCCAGTTCCTATAATGAACATGCTATAGCCAACATACACCTCAGGATTCCATATGGCTAGGAGACCGAGTAATGGTGTAGTCAAACTATAACACCCTCAAGGTGAACTGCTGATGCACCTCAGGTCAAAGAACCAAACACACTACTGCAGCATCGAGTCAGTCATTGACGAGAAGGTAGACTTCCTAATAACTACTCGAGATGGTCATGCTCAGTGCCCTCGTTCTCTAACAAGTACCTGTACTCTCGCTTCAGTGTCTCCACATCGTAGACTCAAGACTCATCTACTAAAGAGAAGTGATTGTACACCAACCTTCCGGATCAATCACCATCCTCGTGATGATCCTATGGTCGGGAGCAATTTATGAGTTAATAATGATTATTCATGTCTTAAATTTTCAACTCTTGAAAATATGAATTATCATTGCCATTAACTCAAAGGATGTATCACAGACACTAAATACACATATGTGATAGAAAATAATCCATTTATTGATTTTAGTCAAAATTACAATTTTGCCCCTAGAAGTGTATTACAAGTGTCAGCCAATTCTGGCTTCTAGGGCACATATATCTAACAATCTCCCACTTGTCCTAAAGCCAATTGGCTATAAGTCTAAGTCCCATCTTCTCAAGGTGGGCTTCGAACTTCTGCTGGCCCAACGGCTTTGTAAGTGGGTCTGCCATATTATCTGTGGAGTTGACTCTCTTGACCTCGACATAACCCTTTTCGAGGTAATCGTGGATGGGATGGTATCACCATTTGCTTGGAACTCTTTCAGCTGATAGTACCATCATTGCACACAAACAGTCTGTCAGATGTCGACTTTCGATCATCTATATCAGACATGAAATCTGAGTCTGTGTATCTCTGGACTTGGAGTTCTCCATTACCAAAGACCAACATTATATCCTTAGTTCTTCTCAAGTACTTAAGGATACATTTCACAGAAGTCCAGTGTTCTTCATCTGAATTTGACTGATATCTGCTTGTGACACTCACAGCATGGGCTATATCAGATCGTGTACATAGCATGGCATACATGAGGCTCCCTATTGCAGAAGCATAAGGGATCTTGCTCATGCGTTCTATTTCCTCAGGTGTGCTAAGGCACATCTTCTTGGAAAGATGAATACCATGTCTGAAGGGTATTAATCCCCTCTTAGAGTTTTCCATACTAAACATCTTTAGTACTTTCCTCTATGTACATCTTCTGTGAAAGTCCTAGCATCCTATTCGGTCTATTCCTATAGACCTTAATTCCTAGAATAAAGGATGCTTCACCTAGATCTTTCATGGAGAATTCCTTGGACAACCATATTTTGACTGTCGTCAACATGGGAATATCATTTCCAATAAGGAGGATGTCATCCACGTACAATACGAGGAAGACAACAGCGCTCCCACTGATCTTTTTAAAAATACACGGTTTTTCTTCATTTTTGATGAAATCAAACTTTTTGATCACATCATTGAAACGAGTGTTCCAGCTCCGAGATGCTTGCTTAAGTCCATATATGGACCTTTGCAGCTTGCAAACATTGTGATCAGTATCACTAGATGTGAAACCTAATGGCTGTTCCATATAGATATCTTCCTTAAGATATCCATTTAGGAATGTCGTTTTCAAGTCCATTTGCCATATTTCATAATCGAAATAGGCTGCAACAGCAAGCAATGTGCGGATGGATTTTAGCATAGCCACTGAGAAAAAGGTATCCTGATAGTCAATGCCTTCACGTTGACTATAACCTTTTGCCACTAGTCTAGCCTTGAATGTCTCCACATTCCCATCTGCACCAATCTTTCTTTTGAAGATCCATTTACACCCAATAGGTACTATACCTTCTGGTGGATCTACCAAGGTCCAGACTTGGTTTGAATGCATCGAGTCAATTTCTGACTGCATTGCCTCTAGCCATTTCTCAGAGTCGATATCTGATATCGCCTCATTGTAGGTTTTGGGATCATCACCATGAGCACCATTACCTACGAGGAACATTTTCTCTACTTTCTCTGAAATAATACCTAAGTATCTCTCAGGGGGACGGAAAACTCTTTCCAATCTACGAGGTGGAGGAGGTAGTGTTCTTATTGGCTCAACCTGATTTGGTTCCAATTGGTCCTTAGCTCGTTCCACTTGTGAGACTTTCTCATCAAGCTTGATCTATTTTTCCAATGCCGCTGTCTTGAATAAACTATTTTTCAAGAAAGATGGCATGTCGACTCACAATCACATTGTGGTCTTCTGGAATGTAGAAATAGTATCCTAATGACTCTTTAGGATATCCTATGAATCGAGCTCTGAAGGACCTAAACTCTAACTTATCCGCTTGTTGTCTTTTGACATGAGCCGGACAACCCCAAATTCTGAGATGACTCAGACTTGGTTTCTTACCATGCCATATCTCATACGGTGTGGTAGGAATGGTTTTAGAGGAAACCCTATTCAGTAGATAGATTGAAGTTAACAATGAGTATCCCCAAAGGAAATCAGGAAGGTCTGTGAAGCTCATCATGGATCGAACCATATCCAATAGAGTCCGATTTCTCCGTTCTGAAACTCCGTTGAGTTGAGGTGTTCCTGGTGGAGTCCATTGAGAGACTATGCCATTTTTCTTTAGATAGTCTAGGAATTCTCGGCTAAGGTATTCACCTCCTCGATCTGATCGAAGAACCTTAATGAGTTTTTCTGTTTGTTTTTCTACTTCATGTTTGAATTCTTTGAACTTTTCAAAAGCTTCAGACTTATGTCTCATAAGATACACATACTCATACCTAGACAGATCATCGATAAAAATAATGAAGTAGATAAAATTGCCTCTAGCCGGTACATCAAATGGGCCGCACACATCAGTATGTACTAGGGCAAGGAGATCTGTGGCCCTTTCCCCATGTCCTACAAAAGAAGTTTAGTCATTTTGCCTTGAAGACAAGATTCATAAGTTGGATATGACTCGGAAGTCAACGGACTCAATAGTCCATTTTTCTCTAATTTGTTGATCCTATCTTCTGCTATATGACCTAGTCTCAGGTGCCATAGATATCTATCATTTAGACTATCCCTAGGTCGTTTGGCATTCACGTTTTGCTCGATAGTTAAAATAGGTACATCAATATGTAGCTGATAAAGACCATTAATAAGAAAATCATTTGCAATTTTATTTCTTTCA
Source organism: Cocos nucifera (assembly GCA_006176705.1). Taxonomy (NCBI): domain Eukaryota; kingdom Viridiplantae; phylum Streptophyta; class Magnoliopsida; order Arecales; family Arecaceae; genus Cocos; species Cocos nucifera. Next base: position 911,228 of record QRFJ01000136.1, read on the forward strand.
TAAAGAATGTTACAATGGTCCTTAAAGAAGGTGATCACATAACCTTCTTATGCTAAACATGAAACAGAAATCAAATTTCTGCTAGCTGCAGGCACAAAATAACAGTCTTTCAAAACTAAGTCTAAACCAGATGGTAATCGAAGAGGGTATGTTCCCACGGCTACTGCAGCAACTCTTGCTCCATTACCAACGCGTAGGATCATGTCTCCATCCCTCAGCCTCCTGCTATCCTCAAGACCCTGCATGGAAGTGCACAGATGAACACTAGAACCAGAGTCAAGCACCCAACTGGATGCAGAAGAAACCGTAAGGTTAGACTCAATAACGAGCATACCTCCAGAAGGACCTTCTTTCTTGTTCTTCAGGGTGGCCAGGTAAGTAGGGCAGTTCCGCTTCCAATGGCCATCGCTGTTGCAATGGAAACACTTTTCTTTGACATCGGCCTTCTTCTTCAGCTCTACCTTCTTCTTCTTTGTTCCTTCCATCTTCTGCTTTTTCACAGACTTCTTTTTCTTTCCATAAGACTTTCTTTTGGAAGAAGTCTGTTCCATAGCAAGAACTGAGCCTTTAGAACCTTTCATAGAAAGCTCAGCGGTAACCAGCATATTCATTAATTCGGTCAAGGAATTCTGAAGTTTATGCATGTGGTAATTCATGATGAATTGCCCATATGCATCAGTCAAGGATTGCAGAATAATATCGTTCTGCAGGTCCAAGTCCAACTTCACACCGAGCTTCTCAAGCTCTTCCATGTCCTTGATCATTGTCAGACAGTGATCTTGGACTGACTGCCCATCATGCATCTTAGCCTTAAAAAGTCATTTTGTGACTTGATATTTGGCTGCGCGACTCTGTTCACCAAACATCTCCTGCAGGTGAGCCAACATTTGGCGTGCAGTCCTGATATCCTCATGTTGGTGCTGGAGCTCATCAGACATCGAGCCCAACATGTAATATCTGGCCTTATTATCTTCGTCTATTCCATTTTTCCAGAGACGCTCTCTGTTCAATAGATGGATGGGTGGTAAGGTGGGAGGGTCCTGTCCAAAACATGAGTTAAACTTCTCAGAATCAAAATAATTTGATAGTTTCTGAAGCCATCTTTATAATTAGATCGGTCAGTCTATGGTGTGTCAGATACGCGCCAATGGGTTGGACGCAGACATTTTTCTGTTAGAGAGTCAAAGATTCTAGTTAGATATTATAATTTTGACTTGACCAATTTATTTAGGAATTTTATTTTTAAATAAAATTAGCTCCCACTATTTTCTCGATCCCACACTTCCTCTGTAGAGATGCAAAAATCTCATGATTAATGATTTCTAGTGGATGGTGCGGTCTCACCAACTGACTCATCACCTCACCTAACAGTTATTGGTGATGGGTTAGCCAATGAGTGGAATAACTCTTGTTCAATGATTTCTTAATCATTGGTGCACCCAAACTTGATCTCTAATTCATGAATCTCACCATATCCGAAATATTTGATCCACTCCTTAGTTAAGTCAGAACCCACCATTTGCATAGACTGGGTTCCTAATTGAGTCTCTCACCGTATCCAAAATATTGAGCCCAACTCATCCTCCAGCCTATAGCATCCAATGCTAATAGACATGGTTGCATCTTTCCGGTGCAACTGAGCCACTGTATCCAGCCCTGAGGATGAAACAATCAACCTCAGAAAGAGCCCGCACATCTACAATGGTGGAAGACCTCAGACTTAATCTTTTCTTAGGAAGAATTGATTTCAGGTCTCATTAAACTAGACTTGGCTTAGTCATTAACAATTATGACTAACCTAAGTGGCATTGGCGTTAGCTCGGATTATTGACTACCCTAGAATCAGAGCTGTAGTCAAAGATAATGGTCAGGTAAGTGAGATCGGTGAAGGATATACATTAACTCGTACAAGAACGCATTCAGGTCGAGTAGCTTTCAATTTAAAAATCAGTCGTCGTATGTGCCAAACTTACCTTAGACACCAAATATTGAGTCAGAACCAATTGGGTTAGCCTACAATCCAGACTCTAACCTTCTGAGCCTAATTAGGTCTTGGCTTGATCGTGACTCGATTCTGACCCAGACTAATCCTATTAGCTGATCAATTTAAGCATGTTGATCCCATCTAACCAACTCTTAATTCGGTTTGATCAACGCTTAGACTAATTGAGCTACCCAAGCCCAACCCAGTATTAGAATATGTCTTAGAATCTAAAATTCTTAATTTTAGACCTAATTAATATTATAAACTTAATTCTTAATAAATAGGGTCATAAACAAATATGCATAATAAATTCTAGGGTTTTAGGATCTAGGATTTTGCAGAAAGTAAGTTTTGGTTTTCTGATTAAGGACGAACACACAGGATCACTACACATCATAAGAACATCCCATCAAATGGAAAGAGAGGGCCTTTAAATCCTTCTTCATTCTTATGATCGGACGCCAAGAGGAATGCCTTAATCAGGAACATTCAATACTACAAAACAGTATCAGATCTATATTCATATATTCATATACAAAGTAGATCTAATCATGACATATTTTGCATACATCTTATGTATCAAATCATGCATATTTTCAGATCTAAATTATCTCATAATAAATCTAAAAATTAGATTTAAAATTGATCTTATCAAAATAAACCCTAATCTAGACAACTATGTAGAAACTATTCTACAATAGTCTAGACATGCATCAATCACATCTCATAATGATGTTTTTAAAATTAAATAATTTATTTACTTATTTTTTTAAATATTATTATAACCATTATAATATCAAAAAATAATAAATAAATAGATCTAAAATATGAGTTTAATCAAATTAAATTAAAAACATGCAAGACTATTCTATAGAACTATTCTATCTTAGAACTAGTCATGCATATCTTCTAATCTTAGATCCTAATCATTTAATTTTAATTTTTTTTGATTTTAGATATGATCACATCTCATGTGACATTTGAAATTAATTATTTTCTAATTAAAATAAATTTAAAATTAGATCTAAATATTTCTAGAACCATGGCTCTGATACCAATTGAAGGAAAATCCTGATTTCCCGGTCCAGGTTCGTTCAGATCTGATCAGATCAAGAGATATATTTTAAAAATTTTCTCTTTGATCTATATCAGATTTGAAATGTTTTAGATCTGAATAATATTATTTTATTAAATAAAATAAATAATGATAAATTAAATCAAATTTAATTTACCTAATTTGGGTAATCCTATTGCCATGTTGATGATCTTGTATGCAGCGGAAGGTTCTGGATCTAGCTACACAAGCACCTGACCTCTATCGGTATCCACTCAGATTGGATCTGGAGATCCTCTTCTTCTCTATCATGTCTCCAAAAATTAGATCTGGATTTGATATGGAGGATCTTCAAAACTCCTTTTGAAGATCAGCAGTCGTCCTTTGCAGCAGCGCAGCCTTCTTGCTTTTGATCGCCTTTCTTTGCTTGAATCCACCAAACAAAAATCCAAACTCCTTTGGACATGGAAGAGCAAGGGAGAAGGTGGTTTGGCATGGAGAAGGAGGGAGAGGCAGCTTGGGGCGTATTGGAAACTCTTAGCTTCAATCTCATGTCAATCTGAGTTGGTACAGGGCTTATTTATAGACTAGCTGTGATCCAACTCCTCTTCTTCCCAATCAATCACAACCCTTTGTGAAAATCAGATCTAAATCTGATTGGTGGAATAGAGTCCCCTAGATTCCTCCTTAGAGGGTGCCTAAGATCAGTCAAAGTTGGTTCTTAGAAGAACTCTAATTGGAATCCAAAAAGGAGATGGAGTCCTTGTCCAACAAGGACTCCTAGGCGCCTCCAACTTGGGCACACGCCTAGGGTAGCATGCGCCCTTCTCTTTGTCAGGTTCTGACAGGAGGACAGGCCCCCACCAGCTCTCCAATAGGTGCGTGACATGTGGTCAAAAGTCAAAGTGATGGTCAACGTTTGACCAGTCAAAGGTAGACTTTTGACCAAAGTCAGAGAACAAGAAATGGTAGGTGATGTCTTACAAAATAAGATAATTTTTTCTGACTTGGACAACCTCCAGTCAGACCATATGAAGGCCTCTGATTGATGACAAACTCCTTTGGCTCAGATAGGACAACTTATTTATGATAGTAAAAGAAGAACGTTAGGTTCAATCGAGTGCTAGCACGATTTTCTTGAACCTAATTGAATCTCATTCAGATCAATTAAACTAGATCAGTTCAATTGATGATCACCAGATTCAAACCCTTGTTTGTGTGACCCAGTTAGGTTCAGTTCTGTATGGTAATGGGAATATGTCATGATCTCTATCATCGACATCATCGAAACTCCTTTCGATGGATCAGAAACTCTTCTTGATTCGATAGCTAGAATGAATGATCATTTAAATCATTCTAATTGCTCTCAAAATCCACCAGTGACACCTAGCAGTATATGGTGGCAACCCATCAAAGCTGAATGCGAACCTCTTGGTGTAGCTACCTGTGTTGATTCAGTCCTTCTATTGAGCTCCATCAGATTAGGGTTAAGGTAAACTCGTCAAACCTAGTTCTTCTATCATATGAATGTAATTCCAATGTGAAAATCTAAATGAACTCTTTCTATTATTTCACTCTGCCATGGCCATGGACTTCTGGACTTGATTCTCATGATTATCATAGGGCTGCTCCTCTACCACCGAGGTAGATAGATTCCATCTTGATGCCATCCAGTTCTTACAATGAACATGCTATAGCCAACATACACCTCAGGGTTCCATATGGCTAGGAGATCGAGTAATGGTGTAGTCAAACTATAACACCCTCAAGGTGACTGCGATGCACCTCAGGTCAAAGAACCAAACACACTACGCAGCATCGAGTCAGTCATTGACGAGAAGGTAGACTCCTAATAACTACTTCGCGATGGTCACGCTTCAGTTCGTTCTCTAACAGTACCTGTACTCTCGCTCAGTGTCTCCACATCGTAGACTCAAGACTCATCTACTAAAGAGAAGCGATTGTACACCAACCTTCCGGATCAATCACCATCCTCGTGATGATCCTATGGTCGGAAGCATTTTATGAGTTAATAATGATTATTCATGTCTTAAATTTTCAACTCTTGAAAATATGAATTATCATTGCCATTAACTCAAAGATGTATCACAGACACTAAATACACATAGTGATAGAAAATAACCATTTATTAATTAGTCAAAATATTAATTTTGCCCTAGAAGTGTATTACAAGTGTCAGCAATTCTGGCTTCTAGGGCACATATATCTAACAGTGTCTCAGCCAACTTGTTCGCAGATAGCCAATGCATAAGTCTAAGTTCAGAGTCTCTCAAGGCCACATTGGGGTTCGGTATGGAGAGGGAGAGGTGTCGTTAATTGATAGTGACCGTTCATAAGATTCAATATCGAAGTTTGGAGGAAGCACATGTTTGGTTTATGGAAGAACTTGCGATATAAAACATCAATTCAGAGAAGTTCGGACTCCTAAGAAGGATACAATTAGAGGGGATCACCCAAAAGGGATGCTAGCTGAAGGAGAAATTCGGAAGAAATTTGACTGTTGGAGGAGTTTGAAAGGAGTTTCGGCTCTATAGAAATTTGACTGAGGAAGGGAGATGCGGGAAGGAGTTTCGAGGACAGGCCTGTAAAAATTTTGACTGAAGGAGGAGTCCAGAAGAAGTTCAGCTTCTGTAGAAATTTGACTGAAGGAGGAGTTCGAAAAGTGTTCGGCTCTTGTAGAAATCTGACTGAAGGAGGGATCTGAAAGAAGTTCGACTTCTGAAGGAATCCGACTGTGGGAGAAGTCCGAAAGGAGTTCGACCACTTGAGGAGTTCGGCTAGGGCTCGGCCACTGAGAAGTTCGACTGGCTGAAGGAGTTCGACTAATGTTTGGCCGCTGGAGGAGTTCAACTAGGGTCCGACCGCTAAGGAGTTCGGCTGGCTGAAGGAGTTCGTCTAATATTTGACCGCTGGAGGAGTTTGGCTGGAGTCTTACCGCTGGAGGAGAATTTTTGATCGAAGCTCTTCTGTGATTACTAGTTGCATTAGGCTAAGCATCAAGCTGGACTTCGACGGAAGTGGGGTTTGTCTCCAATAATAGTCCTCCCCCACTCTCGAGTTTGAAATTCGAAGGAAGGGAGTACAAAAAAGATGACCATCGAAGTCCTCTTCAGGGCTCTGAACCAGATCAAGTTGAAGCTCGGGGGAGATCTTATCTCCAGTTAATTTTAATGTTGAAGTTGAAGCTCGAAAAAGATCTTATTTCCATTTGAGGTTAAAGTTGATGTTGAAGCTTAGGAAAGATCTTATCTCCAGCTGAGATTGAAGGAGATCTATCTTCTATTGATGTAGACGTTGAAGCTCGGGAGAGGTCTTATCTTCAGTTGAGGTTGAAGAAAATCTTATCTCCTATTGATGTAGGAGCTCGGAGGAGATCTTATCTCCAGCCGAGGTTGAAGTTGAAGTTTGAAGCTCGGAGGAGATCTTGTCTTCAATCGAGGTTGAAGGAGATCTTATCTCTTATTGATGTAGACGTTGAGGCTTGGAGGAGATCTCATCTCCAATCGAGATTGGAGGAGATCTTATCTCCTATTGATGTAGAAACTCGGGGGAGATTTAATCTCCAGTCGAGGTTGAAGTTAAAGTTGAAGCTCGAGGGAGATCTCATCTCCAGCCAAGGTTGGAGGAGATCTTATCTCATGTTGATGTAGAAGCTTGGGAGAGATCTTTTCTCCAGCCAAGATTGTCGTTTAAGTTGAAGCTCGAGGGAGATCTTGTCTCCAGCTAAGATCCAGGAAGATCTTGTCTCCTGTTGTTGTCAGGTACCATGGGATTGTTGTCGGAGCCTTTCCTCTCATCCCATCTAAAATAAACGAGATCTTCGGCTTTGCTCACGTTAGGATGAGATTCTCCTCCTGTTCCTAATGGATTGTGGGGGCACATAAGGACCGTTGTCAGGACCTCTCCCTCCATCTCGTCTAAAATGAACGAGGCCTTCGACTTTGCTCACGTTAGGATGAGGTTCTTCTTCTATTCCTAATGGGCTGTGGGGGCACATAAGGGCCATTGTCAGGGCCTCTCCCCTCATCTCATCTAAAATGAATGAGGCCTTCGACTTTGCTCATGTTAGGATGAGGTTCTCCTCCTATTCCTAACGGACTGTAGGGGCACATAGGAGCCATTGTCAGGGACCTCTCCCCCATCTCATCTAAAATGAACGAGACTTTCGAATTTGCTCGCTTTAGGATGAGATTCTCCTCCTATTCCTAACGGACTATGGGAGCACATAAGGATCGTTGTCAGAGCCTCTTCCCTCATCTCATCTAAAATGAACGAAATCTTCGACTTGCTCATGTTAGGATGAGGTTCTCCTCTTGTTCTTAGCATGGCCACTATTGATTGCTTCTTTTCTGTCATCAGATAGTTTCTGCATCGAGAAATAATAATATTGAAATGGAGGAGTTTTATTGAAGAAAAATTATCGGCAGTACATTCTCAAATTCTCCGAGTTTCAAGGTTATGGGAGCATTTTTCTTCGAGCTTCTTTAGACGATAAGTTCTGAGCCGGACGAACTTCTCTATTTTATGTGAGCCTTCCCAATTCGAGGCAAGCTTTCTCTGGCTCTGAGGCTGAGAGATGGTAGCTTGCCAAAGTATTAAGCCTCCCAAAGATAGCATTGATGATATCAGGAGATGGTCGATCTCCTTATTGTTCCTCTCTTATTGGTGGTTCTAGCTGCAGTAGCGCCATTGGCTTGCTCCAGGCCGACGTCTGTGGAGCATTGAGGGGGGCGTAGTTGTGAAACCTTCAGAGGGGAGAGCTTCTTTGCCCCCTTCTATCGGAGCTTCTTTGATAACGAGCTCGAGGGGAAGTTCAGACTCGCTTATGCTCGGGGGGAGTTCATGAGCACGGCCAAACTTCATTCGGCCCTCCATCAGTCGTAGGTTTGCTAGACTCGCCTGCCTGCCGCTCTCCTACGGCTTCTTCATTCTTCAACTTGAAGGCTTCTTCTGCACGGGCATATCCCTCGGTCCGAGCTAGCAGATCAACAAAGTTCCTGGGATACTTCTTCTTCAAAGAGAATAGCAAATCGTTCTTCTGAAGGTTGCCCTTGAGTGCAGCCATCGCAACTGACTAGTCTAGGTTCCAGACCCTCAATGTAGTAGCATTAAACCATATGACATAAGTACGAATGGATTCTCCCTCCTTCTGCTTGATGTTCATCAAAAAATCTGAACCTCGACGTGGACATCAACTGCTGACGAAGCGAGCCACAAACTGATAACTTATCTGGTCAAAGAAGAAGATCATATCCGACTTCAACGTCGAGTATTAGTTTCTTGCTGCTTCCTTTAAGGTGGATGGGAAAGCTCGGCATAATATGACGTCTGGTGCACCATGAAGTAGCATCATGGTCCGAAAGGCTTTCAGATGATCGATTGGATTAGAGATTCCATCATAGCTTTCAAATTGAAGGAGCTTGAAGTTCGACGGAATGGGCTCTTATATAATTCAAAGAGAGAAAGGGGGATCGGTGTGGACGTCGTCATGATGAGCTGGGGCGACGTGGCCGAGTTTCTCAATCCATCGATCAATCTTCCACAGTTTTTGATCGAGGACGTCAACTCGATCACAAGTCTTGGAAGGCTTTTGGCCATGGATAGGAAAGGTTCCTTCCATAGAAGAACCATGATCCAAGCAAGAATCTTCTGCTCTCTGTTTCTCCATCCTTGGGGCGATGGGTATGCTAGCCCAAGTGCCCCTCCTTAGGACTGGTTTCTGACATCTCGATGGTGGGTTTTCTAACTAAACTACCATCGAAGGCTGCCTCATGGCTTGCACCATTTCGATGAGGCCCTGAATTCGCTGCATCAGTAGGTTAAACTGCTCCGGATCATCACGGCCGTTGGTGGAGGTGGTGGTTGAAGCGCTGGTGATGGAGTAGGAATAGATGGATCTAGCTCAGACCTTGAAGGAGAAGATCAGTAGGGTCGACTGAGCACTCCTTTAAGAACAAGGGTATCTCAAAAATAGAGGGCCCCTCCTTCTAGCACCAATTTTGTTGGTGTAGAATCTGCTTGACGTCAGATCGAGCTGGAATCGAGAAAGATGAGGTCGTCATCGGTGACCTACAAAATAAAGTTCCATCCAGAGTTGGTGGTGGCGGCTTCGACGGGACCCTCCGACGATCAAGTTAGCTCTTCTGATCAATAAAAATGGAGTGCTCGGGAAAGAGTTTGGCAGAGTTTCAGGAAGGAGAAGAGAGCTTAGAGAAAACATATCCGAAGGATCCTTTTTATAGATGAAGCCTATAGCGGATTGATAGTGACAGCTGCAGCCATCTGGTAGCAGGCCGCTCAAGATCTAGTAAAGTTTGTCATGGAGGGAGGCATCGCCTGTAGCAGACTGATGGCGATAGCTGTAGCTGTCCGGTATTGAGTTGCTTGAAGCCACGTGGGGTTCGGTACAGAGAGAAAGAGATGTCGTCAAACTGATAGTGATCGTTCGTTGAGATTTAATAATCGAAGTTCGGAGGAAGCAGGCGTTGATCGGTGAAGAACTTCGACATACATCAATTCAGAGAAGTTCGGACTCCTAAGAGGGATACGGCTAGAGGGGATCACCCGGAAGGGATGCTAGCTGAAGGAGGAGTCCAAAAGGAGTTCGACCACTGGAGGATTTTGGAAGGAGTTCGGCTTCTGTAGAAACTTGACTGAGGATGGAGTCTAGGAGTTCGGCTCTGTAGAAACTTGACTGAAGGAGGAGTCCGGAAGGAGTTCGGCTCCTATAGAAATTTGACTGAAGGAGGGATCTGAAAGGAGTTTGGCTTCTGGAGGAGTCCGACTATGAGGGAAGTCCGGGAGGAGTTCGACCACTGGAGGAGTTTGACTAGGGCTCGACCGCTGAGGAGTTCGGCTAGCTAAAGGAGTTTGGCTAATGTTTAGCCACTAGAGGAGTTCGGTTGGGGTTCGATCGCTGAGGAGTTCGGTTGGCTGAAGGAGTTCGGTTAATGTTTAACCGCTGGAGGAGTTCGACTGAGGTCTGACCGCTGGAGAAAAATTTTCGATCGAAACTCTTCTGTGATTAACAGTTCCATTAGGCTAAGCATTAAGTTGGACTTCGGCGGGAGCGGAATTTATTCCTAACATAAAATATAATAAGATATTTTTACTCTGATTTAAATTACCATTGAATCGTGACATAACAAAAATATAATTAATAATATATTATATTTTATAAAATATAATATATAATATGATATATAATATAATATCATATATATAATATTAATATAATATATTAATGATATATTAATATATTAATTTTTTTACTAGACTGAGTGGTATTTTTATTCTTATATTTCAGCCCAACATCACTGTCTAGGAATGATCTTGGATTCGTGACTTTAAGATTGGGTTTTTCATCACTGGGTTGGAGGGTGATTTGAGGAGCATGGTTGATTTGAAATTATTGCCATATAGGATCACCATGGTGCAATTAAACATGATGATGTCATCATCTCCTTTCATATTATCCTCAATCTTGGATGGATCATCCTATACCAAATATTCTTATAGTGATAAAAATATCTCTCATTCTAGCAAATTATTATCATAAAATATATTATTAATCATATTATTATTATATTATAATTTAATAATAATTTTAAATTAAAATAAAAATATCTCATTGTACTTTATATTTATATAATAAAATATTTAATAAATTACTTTTATTTATCTTTTTTAATTAAAATAAATATTTATATTAATAAATGATATATTATATTTATGAATAAAAATATTAATTCTATAATAATAATTAATATATTTTTATAGAATTAATAATTATAGGACTAATAAATATATTTTTATAGAATCTATTAATTATTAATATATTAATAAATATAATAATATTTTATTTTTAATATATTATATATAATTAATAAATATATTTTTATATAATATATTATAAATAATTTTAATATTATATGATCAATGATTTTGAATTTAATATTAAAAAAATTACTCATAAATATTTAAAAAAAATTTAATTACTAGATAATGACCTACTAAATATAGTGATCCGATCAGATCATTATAGAATTCAGATTACCAGCGATCTAAAATTATCATAGTAATCCCGTTTGAATCGTCAAATACTACCCATGGGTATATGCTAGCAGTACATGTTAGAAAGGCTTAAACATGAGAAAATTATTCACAGGTGACTCAGCATGGGAATCAAGCTAATTCAGGACCGCGAGGCAGATGCTGGATTCCGTGTCAATCAAGCTAATTGAGGACCAGTCTTTGATCGACCCACAATTGCCGGATCCATGTGCAAAGGGTCCGGTAGGTTCTGGGCCAGGTCCAGCCACACACCGCCCCTCAAAAACCAAAAGGTAAAAGAAAAAAAAAACACAAAAAACAAAAAAAATTGCGAAAGGGCCCGAAGGGTCCTGTTGAGAAGCCTCCACAGGACGCAAGACCACGCCGTTCTGGCTCCCAAACGGAAATCCCATCGGCAACGCCACTCGCCATCACCACCACCACCTCCTTTCCCTTCCTCGTAGCAGCGTGTCCCTCTCAAAAACCCCTCCATTCTCCCCAACTCCCCCGCCTACTCACAACCAGCTCATAGCCACTAGTAGGCCCCACCTTCCCCAACAAAAAGATCTCCTTTCAAATTTTGAACCCCACTGCCACTTGGCTCATCTCCTTTTGTTCTCCCTCCCCTGTTATAACCCTGTCTCGCCGTCGTGGAGATGAGCGTTGCCGCCGATGACCACCGCCACGCTCCCCACAGCGAACCCGATGCTCCACACCTCGGCCGCCGCTGCCACCGCTCCCGCTAGCCGCCCTCACCGGCACTGCTGCCCCCGCCCCCCCCGCCGCTGCGGTGCCGCTACCTTGGCCGCCGCCACCGCCGCCCTCCTCATCGCATCCTCCGCCTGGCTCTGCCTCGTTTTCTCCTCCCTCTCCCCGCTCCCCTGGCACCGACTCCGCTCCTGGGACTCCTCCTCCTCCGCCGCTTGCCCCCTCTCCTCCCCCACCTCCCACCACCCCCTCCGACCGCTCCACTAACCGCCTCTCCTCCCCCGACTCTCCCTCCCCGCATGACGGCTCCGCCGCGCCGCTCTCCCTCCGCCACGTCGTCTTCGGCATCGCCGGCTCCGCCCAGCTCTGGCCGCGCCGCCGCGAGTTCCTCCGCCTGTGGTGGCGCCCGGGGGCCATGCGCGGCCACGTCTGGCTTGACGACCACGTTCCCCGCCCCCAGAACGCCTCCCTCGCCCGCGCCCTGCCCCCGATCCGCGTCTCCGAGGACATCTCCCGCTTCCGCTACACCAACCCCACCGGCCACCCCTCAGGGCTCCGCATCTCCCGCATCGTCGCCGAGAGCTTCCGCCTCGGCCACCGTGGAGCCCGCTGGTTCGTGCTTGTCGACGACGACACCATCCTTTGCCCCGACAACCTCGTCGCGGTGCTCGGCAAGTACGACTGGACCGAGATGGTTTACATCGGGGCCCCGTCGGAGAGCCACTCCGCCAACACTTACTTCAGCCATTCGATGGCCTTCGGCGGTGGGGGAATCGCTATCAGCTACCCGCTCGCCAAGGCCCTTAGTAGGATGCAGGACGAGTGCCTCGAGAGGTACCCCAGGCTTTATGGCAGCGACGACCGCCTCCACGCATGCATCTCGGAGCTCGGTGTCCCCCTCACCCGGGAGTATGGCTTCCACCAGGTATATTATATATATATATATATATATATATATATATATATATATATATATATATATATATATATATATTCCCTCGGCTACAGTCTTCCGTTTGATGGCCTGTTATATATTTTGCCTTCGTTTCATTGTGTGCATCTTTGAATGCTGATAAAACTTATGGTTGCATTTGTTTAATTACAAATTTTCAATAGTTGCTGTTGCAAAATATTTGTGATGAAAAATGTAAAATTCTTTGGTAGTCTAATAGCTTCTATGATGATTCACTGTTTGTTACTGTTTTACTTTCACTGGTTTTGTAATTACTTTTCTTAATGTTAAAATTATTTGCATTTGCATGGCACCCAGTGATTTTTTTTAACGGGTAAAATTTGCATGATTTCCTACATTGCCAAGTAAATCCTTCTTGTTACATGACCAATGGTACATAAATGCTTCGATCATAAGCGGGTGTGTCAAATTGTTGCAGCCAGTGGATTCTAATCGATGTGCATTTTCCCATTCCTCTTATTTTTTTCTTTGCTTTTTTGCAGTGGGATATTAGGGGGAATCCTCATGGCCTTTTGGCTGCTCACCCAATTTCTCCTTTTATCTCAATACACCATGTTGAAGCTGTGGATCCTATTTTCCCTGGTTTAAGCTTACTTGAAAGCCTAAAGCTTTTTACCAAGGCAATGAAGACTGATCCTCAGAGTTTCTTGCAGCGTGCTATTTCTTATGACAGAAGGAAAAAGCTTACATTCTCTGTGTCACTGGGATATGTTGTTCAAGTGTTCCCTAACATCATTCACCCACGGGTGTTGGAACGTTCCGAGCAAACATACATTGCTTGGAACAGGCGAGGTAATAGGAACGAGTTTGATTTTGATACAAGAGATGTTTATAGGTCGGTGTGCAAGAAGCCAATTCTGTTTTTCTTGAAAGACATTCGGAAGGATGGAAACATAACTGTTGGTTCTTATATACGAGCTCAGGCAAGAGATGACCTGAAAAGGAAAGTTTTCTGTTTTCCTCGGTCACCTCCTCTGCCTTACGTGGATGAAATTCAAGTACTGGGGAACCCGTTGAGGCAAAATTGGCATTTGGTTTGTTCTATACTTTTCATGCCCTTCTTTTATCTTTTGATAATTATTATTATCCCGACTCTGTAAATCACATTATGTTTTATGAGCAGGTGCCTCGACGGCTCTGCTGTAAACTAGCTCAAACAAGTAATGCGACTCTCATGATAATTGCTAGACAATGTGACCGAGGAACTTTTGGGTCAGCTGCTGATTCTTTATGATGACTAAGGGAGAAGTGGCATGTGCATCATCTCTCCAAACATGACAGCATGAACCTGAAGGTTTTTTATGACCAGAAGGCTCATTATTCATATGTGCTTTGACTATTCCATATCATATTTGAACCTGGCCTTTGGGAGATTTGAGCACTCAGCAGTTTGGAGGCAATGCTTACAAAATTTATATAATATTTGAGGTAGTTCCTAATTTTCTAGGTATACAGTTGATTGAGGAACTTATATTTCTTTTGTAATGCATGAGACATTATTCTTTGCCTTCAAATTTTGTTCAGAAGGCATTCCATCATAATCTGATTATGAAATCAATGAGTAGTCACATAGTTAGAGCCTGTTTCTCTTGTTGATATGTTCAATGTCCTGATACTTAACTATCTTTATATTAAAGTTCTCGTATGATGGTCCCTATATGCTTACAATTACTTATATGTCCATTTCTCCTATGTACGATGCTCATGATAGATCGATCATAAATGATGCGGTTTGACTCTTCATGGAGATATGAATCGTGAAACTATAAATGTTAACAAGATCAAGAATGAAGTTTTAAAGCAGAAGAGCTAATATTTCAGGTATTTCCAATATGCAATATCTATCATGGATATACTTGCAGATGTAACATATACGCTTCTGTAGGGTACTAAATATTCAATAATGACATAGTATTGATCTCTAGAATTCACATTGGTTGTTAATATTTATTTCCCATTAATAAGAAAGATTGAGTCGTAGCATTTTCATTTCTAAATGGAAACATGCAAATAGGAATGATTTTGCATTAATTTGTGTTAACTTGACAAAAAAACATCTAAAATTAATTATTATCAGAAGAAAATATCATTTTTTTGGGAATTCTGTTTGGAAAGGTTTCCTTTGAAATGTTTAACGACCCTTATGAGAGTTTACTTGGTTATGATTTTCAGGTTGTAGAATCATTGTTTCATCAAGTATATGCGATCCTCTCTGTTATGATGCCACAAGTGTATTTCTCCTACAGCTTTATCTCATATATATATATATATATATATATATATATATATATAGAAGTGAGTAGGCCACCGTAAATTGGTTTTAGCATTCCTGCTATGCTGTACAGAGGTTCATGATGCAGGTTTAGAATCAGACATTGTAAGGTTCTTGTATTAAATATCCATGTAACAAGGGACAATCAAACCCAAGAGCTACCCAACCTTCTTTAGTTTTCACTTCTCACTTTAATTATGTATGCAATGAAATTATGATAACATGCATTAAATGCATAAAGCTTTCAACTGATGTGCAACGAGAAACCCTAATTATGAAAAATGCCACCTGATTCTTGGTGACTGAATTTCAATGTTCTAATTGCTAAAAAAGAAAGAGGTTTTTTTCCCACCCTTGCATGTTCCATTGAGAAATTGATATACTAATGGGAAAGCAAATTTGGTGGGATATTAAGTTTGTTGTCATAGTAGTTTAACAAGAGTTGGTCTATGGCATGTGAGTGTGGGACCATCCATTCACCTATGGTTGAAATGGTTTTTATATTTGAAAATGGTTGTGCTATTGGCTATTGCATATAACTATGGAACCACCTATGGTGGCTTATACAACAGATTACTATAACACCATTAGAAGAAAGTGTATGGTTTTTGTAAAATGCCTTAGTTGCCTAAAAGTAGGAATGCCCATGGACTTGAGTCTGGTTATGGGTTAGCAGATCACCCAAAAAAACCTTAGAATATTGAAATGCCGAGGAAGTAGGTGTGGTGATTGATTTCCAAAGCTCGTGCTACACTCTAAGTAGAACTTTCCTGCTAAGGATCTTGCTCTCATAGTTTCTAATAATGGACAAGGTTAGAATTTGTTTCGGCTTGGTAATAATGAAGAATGCTTTCAAGCAAGGTCTGCATAATCGGTACCGGGATCTATACCGGCCGGTCGGCAATACGAGTTGACATGGATCCGTACCGAACCGGACCAGTGCAAACGATACAGAAGCAAAGAAAGGAACTAGAAAGGAGGAAAAGAGAGAAAGAGGGGGGGAGGGAAGGGGAGGAAGGGAGAGGGTGGTCGGAGGAGATGCTGGCAGTGGCCATAGGCAAGCTACGAGTGTGCTTGGAGGGCTGCCAAAGTCTCTGCTTTCTCTGCCAAATCGCGATTGAGAGAAAGAGAGAGGAGGGGGGAGGGAAAGAAAAGGATGGGAGGGGAAGCCAGTGGAGAGGTTGTTGGAGGGCTTTTGACTAGCCCTTGGATGCGAAATCATGGGTTTTTTAGAAAAATCCCATCCATAGTAAAGCCGGCAATAGTTTTGCTGGCTTCACTCCACGGTCGCAGCTTCGTCCGCACCTTTTTCGCCGTCTAGTGGCCACGACGGCCACCCGATAGCCTCTCCATTGGTTGCAGCTCCCTCTAGTACCCTCGCTCCCTCTTTTTCTCTCAAACTCTCTCGATTAAATGCCTTATCGGACGACACAGAGTTGCGGAGGCCTCCGCAAGCCTCCGACAGCCTTGATGGGCCACTGCCAGCCCTCCAGCGGCATCACCACCTCTTTCCCTCCCCTCCCTCTCTCTCTCTCTCTCTCTCTCTCTCTCTCTCTCTCTCTTCCTCTCTTTCCCTCTCCCTCGTCCAGTGTTTCGATTCGGAAGGTCGAACCATTCCGGTTTGCAGCTGGTACGGCTCGGAATGCTTTCAAGAATGGTGGAGTTGTGACAATAGTTCGGCGAACACTGCTTTCAAGAATGTGACAATGGTGGAGTTGTATGTGTACCTATTGACGTCAATTCTTTGGTCAAGATGCTTCTTGATAGCTGATAACATTGATGGATCAAGTCTTACTCTTGTTTGATTGCAAGTTGTCGGTGTTAGCTTTGATGGAATCAATTCTGAATCACAAAAAATAATTCATTTTGGGACAATTGTGTGAGTTATTTGCTACGTTAAAGAATGAGGGTCAATACTATAGTTTAGTTAATTTGTATTTTGGGTCATGGCATATGCTGAAGATTCTTGTTTTGATGAGTGCAGACTGAAGGCTTGCGAGAATATAATTTATTACCTAAAAAGGTGATATATTTTATCATAAACTTGTACAATTTTTTTAATTTGAACAGGATTTAGCACCATTATAGCACGAGTCATTTAATATCTATCCAAATAACAGAAAAAGTTGAGCTATGGTTTTGGACTTTCAGTCAATAGAGAAGTCACTTGATGCATCTACAGTGAACTCAAGCTTGGTATACAGTTACATGTATCATACTAGACATCTTACTTTTGGCACGTTCTGTGTTGACGCCTCTCTAGCATGTTTTTATCCTCCATTACCTTAAGTGATATGTATTAACCTTGCATCTATTAGTATGTTTCACGCCATAGTGAATTTATCTATGCACTAAAGTACATGATGATACATAGTGGTAGGTGCATCTACCACTGATACTCTTGACAGCAGATCTGTTTTGAGTTCTTTATTTTAAGAAGATTTGCTTACCTGCTGAATGGCATCTAATGCAGATCTGTGGCTTCAATCTTATTTATGCCGATGTAGGATTTTTAGTGTGCTTTTTAGAGTTTTATATTCGCGATGTTTTCCCCCAAGGAATAATCATTATTGTAATCCTGAGGTTCAATACTAGTTAACCATCATAAAGCTATCATGAGTGCTGAATATTAGATGTTGATTGGTATGGGCTTATAATAAAATTTATTATTAAGCTTGAGATGTGGTTAAGTTTGTCTTATGGGGATGCTATCAATGCAATAATGTTTGTAGCAAAACTTAATTAGTAAATATTGATAAGCCATTATAATTTAGGTTAGGGCCAATTATACAGATTTGCAAAGTGTTTGTAGGCTATTAAGGGATACATGTATATAATACACATTCATATATATGTTTTCATGTATATAATGCTCATTCATACATTTTGTAATGAGCAATCTTTCTTTAAATTCCACATTACACAATCTGTATATTGAGCCAATTTTAAGAGAAAAATATATCCAGACAACTCAATGAACATGTGTATGCCATAGCATATATGAAATGAGAGGACAACCCTTAATTCAAGTGGTTAGAAAAAAAAGAGTACCTTGTGAGTCAAGCTATAAAAGGTTTAGGAACAATGCAGTAGGTAGGCAGAATAAGTGCATTGTCTTAAGAGGGAGAGGGAGTTGGGTTTGGATGACTAGGGATAATTCTGTTGAAACTGTTGTAATGAATCAGGTTTGGATTGGTCAGTTGACTTGCTCTTTGTTGGACTGTTGTGGTTTGACTTTGTTACGTATAATAACCTGGGAATTGGTTGGTGATTTTGGTTGGGGAAAGTATGAAGAGGAGTGTTTTGGTTGTTTATATTGGATCTATGTAGGTTCTCTAGCAGCATTGGCTATGCACGATTATGTAGAGGATAAAATTAAGTTAGATTTTACGATTTAAGTGTATGCAGTCGAAATAAGTTGGTTGGATATAGAAGGAATGGGGTGAGTTCAATTGTTAGGAATAGGGTGAATAGAGTAGGTTTGATGAGGTAATGAGGGCTACTGGATTTGGAAGGGTATGAAGAGAGATTCAGCAAAAGGGTGACCTTGCACGCATGTTTCTCAGGAAGATGCAGCATAAGTATGATCATTGGATTACTTTCAGCTGTTTAAGCTAAGAAAGTTGTTGACTTCCTGTATGAAATACAGTCACATCTATTGTTGTCTGCTTATCTCAGATTAACCTCTTAATGGATAATTTAGAAATTCTGAGAATATTTGAATTAGCTTTGCCCAACATTGACCTGGGAATACCTACATAAGGTGGGCATAATTTGCAACTATCAGAAAGGTGAGTAGCAAAGATGCATGCTCACAAGCAATTATCTGTTAAAAATAAAAAATAAAAATAAATGACAGGAGGAGACAAGGCCGAACTTGAAGGTTTGCATTTTTTTTGAGCAGATCATTTAAATTGTTAATGAGCTAATGACTTGGATTGAGAAATTATTGTTTTATCAGGACAGGAGAAGCCATGATATCTGGATTTACCCAATATGATGATCCAAACTCAAGTGCAGGAATGTCAGTGAGTAGCATGGTTCTCTGTAGGAAGACATGAGGGAGAGCTAGAATTCTGATTATGTAATAACTTTTCTTAGAACTCAAATGAATGATAATTTGGATGGGTAATGAGGTGACCATGGTGACATGCAGTTTGGAAATCAGAGAATGGTGTTTCGACCAAGTTTCTCATGGTACCATTTGCCAGGGAGGGACAAGATTCTGATCCTTAATGAACTTTTTCATGCGACACAATTTAATGGATACAGAGCTGAACTTTACATGTTTGAGTAGATGGATCCATTAAATCAGTTAGAGGGAGGGTCAAAACACTTCACCTGTATAACTTAAAAAGGTGGAGAGCCAGCTCAAGTTTGTTCCTGACCACTGGTTCAAATTGAAAGTGAGAACAGATGACAGTACTGTTTTCAACTGCTTGATATGAAAGTGCTGGGATCCAAGAATTGAATCAATTTGGAATTTCTGAATAAAATGCAGAAGAAACAGAATGCTGAGCAAATGTTCTTGAGTGGTAAATCACAACAAAAACATGGAGCCAGGTTCAAAAAGAATGTTGAGCAGATGTTGTTTGCAGTATGTGCTTAGACATTTGAAGTTGATTTTGCAACAAAATTCCGGTGCCAAAATGAATGGTTGGATGGATAATAGTATGCGAATGTGTCGTAGTGGTTGCACCCCTCTTGTTTCCTATCACTTATTTGAAATGAATGGCTGTGCCTCCGTTGTTCTTTCAAATATGGCGCCTATGACCATGGCCAATGTGAGGTGAATGAAAGAAGAATTGTTTTTAAGAAAGCTTTCCATGATAACTGGGACAGCGAGCTTGGTTTCTGTTAACATGACAATACCAAGATCTTATGAGTCAGGAAGTAAATTATGCAGCTGAAGCAATAACTTTTAATGATGCAAAATATTATAAAGATAAGGGAAGCAGAATAACTGAGAATGCAAAGAGGCATGAGGGATGACTAATAGCCACCTACTTTTTCCTGGTTAACTGGATGAGCTGGTAGTACCAGCTTCATGATGTTTAGCTCAATAAGTGCCCAAAGTCAGCACCAAGATTTTTTGGATAAATCTAAATTGTCTCACTGTAGAAAGTGCATGGGTCCACATTGGAAAACTGTTCCTAAAAGATTTCATTCATGATGAAAAACGCTGAGTGCATTGTTGTATGTAGGGTTTCCTATTTGTTGATGATTCCTATGATATAAATTGTTTGATAAAGTTCTCTTTTTTTTTTCTTGATTTCAAAAGCTGCCTTAGATTGAAGAGCCAAACATCAACTTTTATGCCATAGAGCACTCAATCAAATGCAAAGTTCTTGATTGCATCTTTATTAGTCCATTTTTGTGCAAATGAGTAAATGTCCCGTACGCATATCGAGTTATGTACATACGTCTGTAAATTGCAAGATTTCCTTTCGGAAAATGAAGCTCGGCGATGATTGCATGAGATTAGAGGTCTTGTAATTGTTTCTGGTTATGTGGCATCTAGATTTGAGGAACATGTTCGGTAGAACTTGCTGCTCCTCTCACTGGCGCGGGTGGTTAATCTGATGGCTTCTAAAAGCTGCATTTGGGACGTACATGATTATGCAAGTTCCATACTATCTTGATTTATATTTTTCTGTTAATAACACAATACACAAAGAGTTGCAGGGAATTTCAATTGATTAATTGTTTTGCAATGTACAGTGAACTTAGGGAACCCTCAGGCAATTCATATCTTGATTTATTTGTTCCTCATACAATATTGTCATATAAATAATCTGACCTAATGAGATATTCCTTGTACAAAGTGGGCAACGCTTTATACTCTTAATGGAGTTAAATTAAGTTGCCGAAAAGGGTTTGGCTTGTGTTAAAGTGAAATAAGAGGATCCTCTTGTGTAGGTTCCTGCAAGCACATCAGTGTAGTCTTTTAGAGACTATAAGCCTATAAGCCATGAAAAAATTTCGATGGATGACGATGCTAATTTGGGGCTCTATTTTATTTTTTCGTTGGGAGAGGACCATCCATAGAGCTTCGAGAATTCATGTGGCATCATTCTACAAAGAGTTGCACCGAAATTTTGGGAAAAGTCGACTCATCACAAGATGTTGCAATTGGTGGTCTTGGGTCTGATTTAGCTCATTCATGCGCCTTATTCTACTCTTCAATGAGAAGTAGCTCTAGAATTTCTCGTGTCCTTACTTAAAGGGGTCTTCAGAGCGTGTCAACCTCAGCTAAGATGCTCTTGGTCTTGGGTGACTTTGCTTGCTCTAAATCTTTCTGTTCTGGAAAATATTTGATCGTCTTTATCGAACCACCGTTTGATTTCATATTCTGCATGCAAATAAAAAATTATTCATAAAATATCCTACTTGTTTGCGAAAGATACGTACTGCTTTCTGATCTGGAAAACCAGGTCAAGCAAAATTTTTTGAGGAGCTATAGCTTTCTGTTTCATCCTCTCTGCCCCTGGATGTGTATTTGGCCAAATGCTTACAGTCTAGTTTAGTAGAAAAGACGAGACTTTGAGTGTCCCTTCGCACAAAATCATGAAATAAAATGAAACGAGGCCGCACATAAGCCTCTTGGAAGTGCTGTTGGGTTGTTCCACACGTATGGATCAACTGTTAAAAGAAATATAATGGGAGCTTCTATTGGAGATTACTGGGCTGACATGGACTTCTACGTTATACCAAGTCACGCTCACGGAATTTGACAATTCTAGTTGTTAGTTGATTTGCTTAGACTTTTCTATCTACAGTTCCTCTGGATTTTGGCAACTAATCATTTGATATTTGCGGAAGTTGCGTTTGCAATCTTTTGTTTTAGGAGAGAGAGAACAACATCAGCATGAAGGGGAAGAGAATTTGGCGGACTCGGTTATCGAAACCTTGTTAGAGACCATTTCTTTTCTATTACTTTATTTCTCCAGGGGGGAGTTGATGGTTCTTTCAGAATTGATTAACGTTGGCTCGGACTCAATTTTTTTTTTTTGTTGTTAAAGACAAGGAAGTGAGTGCATTTGCCCTATTTTTGATGACCACAGCAGGTCTTTAGTGCTGTCTGCCTTGCCATCTTGAGAACCCTTTCCAGAGAATGGCACGTGCTGATTTGGTATTGAACGTGTGAGGGCTGCAGCAAATGATTTTTTAAATCATGAGCCAGAAGTCACTTTGCGTCATTGTGTGCATGGTCCACCTTGCCCTTGTACTTCCCACGTTCAGCAGGTGTGCAGTGTTAATTGTAACTCCTCCTATTTGGTCTCCTTCGCTCCCCTGCTCTAAAATCTTGGAGGCCCATTCGATGGGGAATGGCGGTTGCTTCAACTGATGAACTACAAAAAGCAGCTTGATCCATGCAAAGAACTCACAAGTACCAAAGGTAGACCCGTTGAGAGTTCATATGCTCTAATCACCGTTGGATCACAATTCGAATGCGGTCCCATGAGCCATCTACGATGA
The DNA here is from genome assembly GCA_006176705.1 of Cocos nucifera. Lineage (NCBI taxonomy): Eukaryota > Viridiplantae > Streptophyta > Magnoliopsida > Arecales > Arecaceae > Cocos > Cocos nucifera. Next base: position 933,771 of record QRFJ01000136.1, read on the forward strand.
TGATCTGCCCTGTGTTCTACCACCTAATCATTCCTTTGATTGCATTGTCTGCGGTTTGCGTTAATGCACCGCGCCATTCGCCGGTTCATGGCCCGTGGGTCCCGTGTCGATCCATTTTATGGTTGGCATTCGACCCCATCTTTTAATACAAAGGGGGAAATTAATGATTATGGAGAATTCTATGACATGCATGTGGACCACAAGAGTTGTAGATCTTGTTGGAACAAGTCATTTCCTCCGTCGTCTAGTATGATTGAGCCGGGTCATGTCGATTTTGCTTGCACCTAACCGTACGTCCCCTTTAATTTCCCCCTCTAGCTGGCTTTAACGGGTAATTGATGTTATATTACGTCTAGCTACATGAACGGCGGTCACGACTTAGATGGTAATGGATATTATTTTCTATCACCAATCTTGCCTGCAGTGAGCACATAAGGTGGGGCAGTCCGTAGAAAGATTGAGAAAAGAGAGATAGAATTGATGAATGATGAGGGAGGTAGAGGTGATATATATATATATATATATGTAGATGGGGTGAAAATATCAATGAAGTAAAGTGAGTAGAAGATCCGGCCGGCAACGACCTCATGCTTTATGTGAAGGGCGACAGTTGCAACCAACTTGTGGGGGAGGAGTGCTGCTTAGCGTTTCCGTGCTCATATTCCTCTGGATGGATATGGGGAATTAATTCTCCATGGGATTCGTTTCGAGGGGGTGGAGTGGAAGTAGATATCTGACCTTGTCACAATGTGTTGAGGCTACTTGCATGAACGGTAACTTCCTACTCACTAATCTTGCCCTATTCCTGCATGCCTTGGCTAGTCTATGTTAATTGGACATGCTATCCTTATGGGTTTGCTTTCGTGCCATGCAAGTATTGAGGAATTATTGAGAGGTTCCCCGAGGACATAAGCCATGAAAAGATCGTGAGGAGCATCAGGAATCTTGCATGGCTACAAAGCCGAGTGTTGTGTGGAAGCTACAATGATCATGATGGACGTGAGTGGTTGAAGTCAACAAGCTATTTTTTCTTCCCTCACAAGATTTGATGTAAGGATATCCAATTCAGAATATCGGGTAGAAGTACAGATTGAAAGACTTTTTTTACTTGCAGTAAATTTCTTCAGGAAAATAATAATTTTGCCTTGCAGTAAGATGCTAAAACAGAAATTGTGGGCGCCTTTTTGCAGATTCTATTTTAGAGATACTATGTAAAGAATTTTAGGGAGAAAAATACTGTTGGTTTTATTATTTGCAATTACATTTGCTTTTATAAGAAATGATCTTGATCCTTAACATGCTTACATAACCATCCATACTTTTGGCCTAGTAGTCAAAGAAAATAAATAATATTTCAGAATTATGCAAAAAATGTTCAAACTTGTGCAAATTATTTTATGAATTGTTTAATAACTTTTGGAGTCAACTTTTTATAAATTTCTGATGATCTAGAAAATTGCACCACCATGCATGACAATAATAAGTACACTAACACTATGAAAATAAGATAATTAGCTATGCAAAAGAAGCACAGCTAAAGATTCAAAATGCATCGTAAAAGATAATTATTGACGTAAAATGCACAGCAAAAAAGCCTAGGCAATGAGGTTAATTGCCTACGTTTCAGTTTTACATAGGTAATTATCTCACTGCCTATGCAAATTTAGTGTCAGTAAATATTTTTATCAAAATAAAAATATTAATAAAAAAATTTGCTGATGCAAACTAAGCATAGGTAATTAGGTTAATTGCCTATACTTCTATTTCGCATAGGCAATAAGTCTAGTTGTTTATGCAAATTTTACATTGGCAAATGATTTGTCAAAATAAAAAAAATTAAAATCATTCATGATGCTTTGGTTTAAATGCCGATACTATATTTATGTCCGTAATTAGTTTTTGTGATGAATTTTTATAAGCATAGCTAATTATGCCTATTTTGCTAACGTTTTTAATTTTGTGTAGCCAATTATTCTACTTACCTGTGCAAGATTTTGCATAGATAAATCTTGCATTGGTAAAAGCCTTATTTCTTGTAGTGTAGTATGGCAAGGGTTGGCTAAAGACTTTATATTTGATAGTGAAAAAAATGATCCATTTGCATGGCAAAAAAGAAAACTACATCAGAGTTGCAATTTTGTCTTTTGCAAGACCCCTTATTATCTATAATTGTAGATAATCATTGAGGTTAATCTGTAGGCTCTAATTATAATAGAATAAATTAATTTAATTGCATAAATATTATATATATATATATATATATATATATATATATATATATATATATATATATATATATATATATATATATATATATATATATATATATATAAGATATTTAACATCTAAGACATGGTATGAGTACATTCAATGTATAGTGTTTATGTTATATGCTTTGTTTCATTCTGTTTATGTGACTTTTGATCTACAGTTTTACAAAAAACCTTCATTTGCTAGACTAACATCTCATATAATTTTTCTTTACTAATTTAGTGTTGACCCCATGATTGATTTTGATGATTGCCAAACTTTGAATGTTTGAATATTTAATCATGTATTTCATGAGTGGATGTAGGTCTTTCAGGTATTTAAATTGAAGAATCATTTCAAAAAAAGATTTACAAAAATTCATCAAGTCAAAATCTTTGAAGAAAAGATTTTTCTTAAACTTCTAAAAATTAGAAGAAAGAGAGCTCTTTGACCAAAATAAGGAAGACATAAAGTAAAATTCAAATAAAAATTAAATCTTCTTGATTGAAAGCAAAAATTCTTCAAAATAGTCTTGAAGTAGTTTTCGAGATGTCTCGAAATTTTTTCAAAAGCTCTCGAGTGGACTGGCACGTCTAAATGCAATTCTAGCATGATTTCGAAAGGTCTCGAGTTGAACTCGAGATGTCTCGATCTCAGAAGATAAAAACTTAGCTTCTATGCTTTGAGAGCGAGAGGTCTCGTAGGATTCTTGAGAGGTCTCGCGGTTCCGACGAGATGTCTCAATTTAGAATCGAGAGATCTCAAAATCTGACGAGAGATCTCGTAAAAAATTGAGAGGTCTCGTTTTACGCGGACAGTCTTCAATGGATTATTTTGCAATGGCTATTTTTCAATCCCAATGGCTATTTCAGAGCTCTCAACAGTTAGAACTCTCCTCCAACCATCTCTAAAGATATTTAAAGATGGAGAATTAATTAAAAAATAAGAATAAAAGAATTTAAAGAGGGATTCTTTTATTTTCGATGAGGAACATTGAATATCCAAAGAAAAAAAAAAGAGAAAAATTATGCACAGATTTCAGTGAACCTTTAAAGCAATCTTCTCAAATATCTTCTACATCCTCTCAAGCATCATTTAAAGAAAAGTCAAGTTTCAATCGAGCACATCATCGGCTTTCTCTTTAGAATTTAAAAGAGTTTAAATTCTATTTTTTATATTATGCTAAAATTTTACTTGTATTTTTTATTTTTTTTCAAGTTTCTTTGAAAAAAAGAAACTATGAGATTAGGCTCATCCAAGCTCAGAATTGGATATTGTAGGTTTTGGTTGGTAAGTCCAAAAAATCAACTGAGTTAATAGTGATCCTGAAAAACTATTAGTGTAAGGTTTTGGTTGGTGCTCCTATGAAAATTAATTAGGTTTATTTATGAATCAGAAAAAATAAACACACTGCAATCAAAAGTAGATTATAGTGAAAATTTCAAGAAAAATTTAGAAAGTGGACGTAGGAGTGGGTTGCTCCGAACCACTATAAAATCTTGTATATTTGTATTATATTTTTAATTCTTACTTTACTTTATTATTTACTTAGATTAGCTTTCAAATTTCTTCATAGCATTTGTATATCCTAAAATTACTGCTGCTTATATTGTTTACATTTGAACCACACTACTTAAGTTAAAATCAAAGCATATACCTGTTTAGATTGTAAATTTGGTTAAAAATTTATAAGAACCTAATTCACCATCCTCCTCTTGGGTTGCTACCTCTGGGCAATAATTGGTATCAGAGCAGGTGCTTTGTTATTGATTATTGATCTAACCGTCTAGAGTAAAAGATCATGGCAATCTCATTTGGTTCATTATTTATTAAGGGCCAATCCATATCAAGACCATCACTATTTAATGGCATAAATTATATATTTTGAAAAGTTAGAATGAAAATTTTTATACAAGCTTTAGATTATGACATATGAAAAATCATAACTAGAGGACCACACACATCCATAATTAAAATTAATAGTATGTCTATTCCCAAACCAAACAAGGATTGAGATGATTTTGATAAGAAGATGGCTCAATTAAATGCTAAAGCCATCAATATTCTTTATTACTCTCTTGATGTACAAGAATTTAATAGAATATCCACTTGTACATCAACAAAGAAAATTTGAAAAAGATTGGAAGTAACTCATGAGGAAACAAGCCAAGTAAAAGACTTCAAAATTAATTTACTTATTCATAAATATGAAATATTTAAAATAAAAAAATATGAGTCAATTTTTAAAATATTTTTTAAATTTATTAATATTATTAATGCTCTAAATGGTCTTGGTAAAATCTTAACTAACTATGAACTTGTTTGTAAGGTTTTAAGGTCTTTGTCAAAGGAATAGAAAGCAAAGATGACAGCCATACAAGAAGCAAAAGACCTCACCAAGCTATCCCTAGAAAAATTGATGGGTTCACTCATGACTTATGAGTTGAACTTGGCTCAAAAGAAAGAAGAAGGAGAGCTAAGAAAAATGAAGACCATCACCTTCAAATCCATTGCACAACATGAAGAAAGCGATGAGTCGGAAGAAGAAGAAGAAGAAGAAGAGAGTGAAGATGATGATGAGGACATGAAGCTACTCATAAGTAAATTCAAGAAGTTTCTCATAAAGAAAACTATAAAGAAGAAAGAAAAGAAAGAAGAAAAAGAAAGAAAAAGTGTCATCTGTTATAACTGTAATAAAAGGAGTTACTATAAGTCGCATTGCCCCTGCTCAAAAAGTATCCCAAAAAGATCAAGAAAAGAGCTATGCTAGAAATTTGGGATTACAGTGATACTTCAAGCTTGGATGAAGAAAAGAAAGCAAAAAATCTTTGCCTCATGGCCATTGAGGATGAGGTAAAATCTGAAAACTCCTCTGAGTTCATATTCGATGAGTTATTTGAAGTCTTTAGCGATTTAATGGATGAATACAAAAAATTAAGATTGAAAAATAAAAAGTTTAAAAGATTTAATCTTCTTCTAGCTAATGAAAAGAATAAACTATTGATTGAAAAAAAAAATATCTTGAAAGAAAAGAATACTTTGGCTAAAGAAAAAGAAGAATGGATTAAATCTAAAAATTTTTTAGTTAAAAAAAATGAAGCTTAAAAAGGATAATGATACTTTAAAATTCTTCTTAAAAAAATAAAAATCTTTTAAATGAAAAGAAAAAGCTCTTGGCAGAAAATAAAAAATTAACAAGAGAGATTAAAGTTTTAAAACATATTGATGAAAAGTTTACCATTAGTTTTTAAAATCTTCAATCTATGGTAAAAGTTAATGAAACTATTTTTAATAAAATAGAAACTAGTTTTAATATTTCTAGAAAGCAACAAAATGCTAGAAATATTTTTACAAGAGCTTCAACGAAAGATCATACCATTAAATGCTTTAAATATAATTAAATTGGCCATAAAATTTTGGAATATAATTTTAAAAGAATTGGCCAAGCCTTGATAAAGCAAATATGGATTCCAAAAGGAACCATAAGCTCTAACATCAACGGACCTAAGATGGCTTGGGTACCAAAATCTAGTAAATAATTTTGCGGGTATATCAAGAATCCAATCACTACTACAAAAAAAAACTACGGCAGCGGTTCGTAACTACTACCATAGTCTAAAAAATCGCTACCATTTAACCGCTGCTACTGAAGCCGTCGTCGTAGCTCTATGACAGCGGTTGTTTGAACCGCTATCATATATAGCCTATTGCAGTGGTTTATAAACTGCTGCAATAGATCGACCTATAGCAGCGGTTATGTAACTGCTGCCATAGGTCTAATACAGCGGTTGACACTATTTACACTAGGGACCTATGGTAGTGGTTGGCATGGATACGACAGTGGTTATAAAATCACTGCCATAGATCTTGAATAATTTAAAAAATTAAAATTTTTATTTTTTATATATTTTATCTGATAAATATAGATATATAATATGAGAAAATATAATAAACATAAAAATTATTCTGAAATGCTAAAATTTTATTATCGAATAAAATTTATTATAATATTTTTTAAAAAAATAAAATACATCAAAAGTTTTCTAAATCTACATCGTCGTTGTCGTCACCGAGAGGTGGAGCCGGAGCTGGAGTTGAAATGCGGGCCAACATATCCTCAAAGTTTGTAACTTTAAAATGCGTACTGAGCGTCAACATCATATCTCTCACGATGTCCTTCAGATGAGATGCACGCTCCTCAGTCCGATCTGTCCATGTCGCAGCATGATCTGCCCGTGCCAACATCTCCTCAAGCTTCTTTCAACTGATGATATCGAAAGTCTATGAGGAGACACTCGTCTTGAACCAGTAGCTCATCGGCATGTGTTTGAGTCTGCATTGGATCCTCCTAGAGTGCTCAGACTCCAAGATTTGAGATAGATGGTCATGGGGCCCAGAGGTATCCGGGCCCTCACTCGTAAGCACATCTAACTGATCTTGTAATTATAAATTAAAATAAAATTTTATAAGAAATGCTATAATACTAATCATATATATTAATATATTTAATACTTACAAAAATACATTCGATCACAGCGTTCATCAGCCTGTCCATCTTGTTCGTGCGGTTGGATCGAAAGATCTCGCTATGGCTGTGTATCACTCCATCTCTCTTCAGCTATAACAAAGAATAAATTTATCAAAAAGATGATAAAAAATATGAATTTAATTTATCTAGTAAGATTTAGAATTAATTATCTCTCTATGCACACGACTGACCATAGACTCACGGCCTAAAGTGTGCGTATACTCCTGGGCTATACGGTTCTTTCAATTCTGACGGAAGATAGCCTAACAAATATTCAAATAAATAGTAAATATTTAAAAAATATTTAAATAAAATTTTAAATATATTAAAAAATTTAAAAATTAAAAATTTTACCTCAAACTTCTGGCTCCTCCAGTATCTAACCATCTTCTTCCACTGACTCGAAGGACAGTCCTATATCCATGAAATAAGCTTCTTCGTAGTGTCTCATCGATGCTCGAGCCATCCTCTATGGAGCTTGAGCTTGTAACCCCGATACAACTTTTTGATCTTCCTCAGTCGGACATCTTGAGCCCTCTTGTGATCGAAAAATTCATACCTCTTCTACACAAAGTTATTAAAAATCAGTTACAAAATTATTCTAATTAAACATATATAGTGTAAATATATAAAATACATAAATATAACTAAGATGCGCGTACTTATCCATATCTCCTTTCATATCCGATTTTTGATAGCAGCAACCATCAAACGTCAGTCTTTGGGCTCTATAGGAATGATGTCTGACCGCCTCACAAGCACTCCAAAAATGAAATGCATCTCTTATGCGATCTCTCCTATCGGCCTCCTCTCTGCATCGTAATAGACCATCACCTGATGCTGGAGGTTTCACACATGTGCCATACATGTGGGATCATGAAATGTCTGACTAGATGATGCATCTGCAATGCAAATACGTTATGCAAATATATAAGTATACAAATACTATATAAAAAATAAAGTTGTGCTAATATAATAAAAACGTACACTCAGATGCTTGCGTAGTAGCATGTGTCTTAGATATGGACGATGGTAGAGGCTTAACTGTCGATGGAGTAGATACCATCAGTGGAGTAGATATTGTCGGTGGAGTAGATGCCGATGGTGAAGGTTCCTGAGCAGTCGATGCTGAGATGGATAGAGTATGCTCTGACTGCTCTTCGAATGCTGAACTGCGCATAACCCACCGAGGGATAGGGGTGAAAGCTAGATGGCATTTCGGTATCGTCATGATCCGTAACGTTAATGAACATTAATCAATATAACATGTTGAACAATAATATTAGTATAGCATCAATAAATAGTCTCTAATATGTATACTAATCAATTGATGGATCTATCGTTATGTAATGCAATAAATAAAAATAATAAGATATAAACATCCAAAAAATATTATGCAATAAATTCTACAACATGAATTAGATTCATAAATAATTAAGGATGAGCAACATTCATAGATCCGATCTCTTGTGCGAACCTTGGTATTAATTCAGAAATCTAAAAGAAGAATAAAGTAGATGATGGTGGCACCTTAGGGCTTAAAGTTGGAACCTTAGAGAGATATCAAATTTTATTCACTTAAAAGTCGAGCCGGCTTCGTGCTTGAGATATTCGACTCTGGTCCTCCTCTAGTTGGCTCGATCATGGCCCAAGCCGACTCGACTGCGTATCTGAGCTGGCTCGACTATGTGCCATCCCCTCGATTACTCCCTCTCTCCCTCTCTCGATCTCTCTCGCCGATGACGACGGTGAGGCCGAAACCCTCTCTCCCAACTTTTCCATCTCTCGATCTTCCTCTCTCCCTCTCTCGATCTCCCTCGTCGGCGAGGCTGGACCCCATCCCATCCCTCCCTCTCTCACTCTCTCGATCTCTCTCATCGCAAGGCCGATCCCATCCTCCCATGATGCCAACGAGGTCGAACCCTCTTCCTCCCTCTCTTGCTCTCTTAATCTCCCAGTCTCTCTCGATTCCTCACGATGAGGCCGGACCCCCCCCTCCCAATGATGGCAACAAGACCGAACTCCTTCCCTCCCAATGATGGTGGCGAGGATCGGATCCCTCCCTTCCTCTCTCCCTCTCTCGATCTCCCTCGCCGACGACGATGGCGACGAGGCCGGATCCCCTCCCTCCCTCCCACTCTTGGTCTCCCTTGCCAGACGGTCGGATGAGTGACCGACCCTCCCTCTCTCAATCTATCGGTCTCCTTCTCAGTCTCTCTGTTTCTTAGTTTCGGAATCTCAGAATCGGGTCGACCTTCCAGAGATTCATTAGGATCTGGGTCTGGATACTTTAAGTATAGATCCATCGGGATATTTGGGTTTAGATCTGGTATCAAGTAATTAAAATTAGATTTGAATCTGAATATCCAAATTTTGATTCGAACCCAATTCATTGATAGATTTAGTCCATAGCTACCGACATGGCACAGCCCAAGACTGCCACCACGGCACGATATAAAAACTATAGCATACAGATAATTATAATATTTATAATAAATATTTATAATATTTATTATAAATATTTTATAAATTATTATAAATATACATAATTAATAAATAATACTATAAAATTTTAAAAAAAATTATACCCATGCGCTATAGAGAGCGGGTCGTACCGAAAGCTCCGAAGTCATCGTCGGTGATAACGTTAGAGGAGGATGACGGTATAGAGATAACTTATGAAATAAAAGCAAGATAGTGAGATAGAAAAGAGAGAGAGAGAGAAAGAGAAAAGAGAAGAGAGTAGGAGAGGCCAGGGATGGGGGCTAGGAAGGGGCACAGTGATGAGGAGGTCTGGAGGCACAGTGATGAGAGGTCGGCAACCGGGAGGAGAGTGTGTCGGGTGGGGGGTCGGGTGGGGTGTGGCGGGAGGGGCGGCTGGGATTGGGGGTGGCAGGGTGGCGGGGAGGGGTGCTGGGGATGGGGGGAAGGAAAGGAGACAGAAGGAGGGTGGGGGGTAACAGGGAGGGGCGGCCAGAGATAGGGAGGCTGGAGGGTGCAGGGTGGCGGAGAGGGCGGTCGAGGATGGGGGGAAAGAAGGGGTGGCCGAGGAGAGGGTAGGTAGTGGGGGGTGGCGGGTGGTGGGGAGGAGCGACTGAGGATGGGGGAAGGAGGGCGGCCAGGGATGTGGGCTGGGAGTGGGGTGGTAGTGGTGGAGAGGGCGGTCGGGGGGGGTGGGGCGGCCGGGTGGGGGTGGTGGGAAGGGGTGGTCGAGGATGGGGGGAAGGAGGGATGGCTGGGGGAGCCGGATGAGGGAGGGGGAAGGAGGGGCGACGTCGACCAAGGGAGAAGGAGGGGCGGTATCGACCGAGGGGGAAGGAGCCTCACCGATGATGGAAAGGAGGGGGAGAGACAGAGAAAGAGATCGAGCGCATACGAAAAAAAAGCATAAAAAATTTTAAAATTTTTAATCTAACCTATGGCAGTGGTTATCGAACCGCTGCCATAGATCTACGGCAGTGGTTACCCAAAATCGCTGTCATAAATCTATGACAGCGGTTCTATGATCTATGGTAGCGGTTCTATAACCGCTGCTGTAGATCTATAGCAACGGTTTTTGATAACCACTGCTGTAGATTGAAAATAATTTTTTTCTTATTTTTACTAAATATTATATAATTTTAAAATTTAATATCCATCTTTACCATTCATTATCTAAATAATATTACTACAAAGAAGGGCTATGGCAGTGGTTCGTAACTGCTATCGTAGCCCAAAAAATCACTATCATAAGCTATGGCAGCGATTTTCTAACCGTTACCACTGCGGCCATCACCGTAACTCTATGACAGCGGTTGTTGTAGTGGTTGTTTAAACTATTACTATAGATGGTCTATTGCAATGATTTATAAATCACTGTAATATATCGACGTATAGCAGTGGTTATGTAACCGCTGCCATAGTTAATCTATAGCAGCGGCCACATAACCACTGTCATAGATCTAATGCAGCGGTTGGCACTGTTTGCACCATGAACCTATGGCAGTGGTTGGCACAGATATGACAGTGGTTATAAAATCGCTATCATAGATCTTGAATAATTAAAAAAATAATTTTTTTTATATATTTTATCTGATCAATATAGAGATATAACATAAGAAAATATAATAAACATAAAAATTATTCTAAAATACTAAAATTTTATTATCAAATAAAATTTATTATAATATTTTTTAAAAAAATAAAATATATTAAAAGTCTTCTAAATGTATATCATCGTCATTGTTGTCATCATTAGGAGTCGAAGTCGAAGCTGGAGTTGGAGCTAGAGTTGGAGTTGGAGTCGGAGCTGAAGCTGAAATACGAGCCAATATATTCTCGAAGCTCGTGACTCCAAAATGCGCATTGAGCGTTGACATCATGTCTCTCACGATGCCCTCTAGATGCGATACATGCTCCTTAGCCTGATCTGCCCGCATCGCAGCATGATCTGCCCGTGCCAATGCCTCCTCAAGCTTCTTTCGATTGATGACACCGAAAGTCTATAAGAAGACGCTCACCTCGGACCAGTAACTCATCGGCTTGTATCCAGATCTGCATCGGATCCTCTCAGAGTGCTTAGGTTCCAAGACCTGAGATAGATGGTCATGGGGCCTAGAGGTATCCGAGCCCTCGCTCGCGAGCGCATCTAACTGATCCTGTAATTATAAATTAAAATAAAATTTTATAAAAAATACTATAATACTAATAATATATACAAATATATTTAATACCTACAAAAATATGTTTGATCGCGGCATTCATCGGCCTGCCCATCTTATCCGTGTGGCCGGATCAAAAGATCTTGCTATGGTTGGATATCACTCCATCTCTCATCAGCTATAACAAAGAATAAATTTATCAGAAATATAATAAAAAATATGAATTTAATTTATCTAGTAAGATTTAGAATTAATTATCTTTCTATGCATATGACTGGCCGTAGACTTGCGGCCTAGAGTGTGCGTATACTCCTAGGCTGCACGATTTTGATGGTTCTGATGGAAGATAGCCTAACAAGTATTCAAATAAATAATAAATATTTAAAAAATATTTAAATAAAATTTTAAGCATATTGAAAAATTTAAAAGTTAGAAATTTTACCTCGAACTTCTGGCTCATTCGATGTCTAACCATCCTTTCCCACTGACTTGGAGGATAGTCCTATATCCAGGGAATAAGCTCCTCTGGAATATCTTGTCGGTGCTCGAGCCATCCTCTATAGAGCTTGTTCTTGTAACCCCGATACAACTCTCCGATCTTCTTCAGTCGGACATCTCGAGCTATTTCGTGATCGATGAAATCGTACCTCTTCTGCATAAATTTATCAAAAATCAGTTACAAAATTATTCTAATCAAACATATATAGTGTAAACATATAAAATATATAAATATAACTAAGATGCGCGTATTTATCCATATCTTCTTCCATACCTGGTTCCTCACGACATCATCCATCAAATGTCAGTCTTTGGGCTCTACGGGAATGATGTCTGACCGCCTCACAAGCACTTCAAAAAAGAAATGCATCTTCCATGCGGTCTTCCCTACCGACATTTCCTCCGCATCATACTGCACCATCACCTGATGCTGGCAGTTCTATATGTGTGCCATACATGTGGGACCGTAAAATATCCGACTAGATGATGCACCTATAATGCAAATATGTTATGCAAATATATAAGTGTATAAATACTATATAAAAATAAAGTTATGCCAATATAATAAAAACGTACACTCAAATGCCTGCGACGGTAGAGACTCAGCTATCGATGGAGTAGATGCCACCAGTGAAGATCCTTGAGCAGTCGATGATGAGGTGCATGGAGTATGCTTTGACTGCTCCTTAGATGCTGAACTATGCATAATTCATTGAGAGATAAGAGTGTAAGCTAGATGGCATTTCGATGCCATCGTGATCTGCAACGTTAATGAATATTAATCAATATAACATTGAAACATATCAAATTTTATTCACTTGGAAGTCGAGCCAGCTTCATGCCTGAGATAGTCGGCTCTGTACCTGAGACATTCGACTAGGGTCCTCCTCCAATCGACTCGATCATGGCCCAAGCCGACTCGGCTGTGTGCCATCCCCTCGATCACTCCATCTCTCCCTCTCTCGATCTCTCTCATTAGCAATGATGGCAAGACCGAACTCCTTCCTTCCAGCTTTTCCATCTCTCGATCTTCCTCTCTCCCTCGTCGGTGAGGCCGGACCCTATCCCTTCCTCTCTCACTCTCTCGATCTCCCTCACTGACACGATCGGACCCCATCCCTCCCAGTGATGCTAGCGAGGCTGGACCCCCTCCCTCCCTCCCTCTCTCACTCTCTCGATCTCCCACTCTCCCTCTCTCGATCTCTCTTATCGATGAGGTCAGACCTCCTCCCTCCCAATGATGGCGGTGAGGCCGGATCCCTCCCTTTCTCTCTTAAGTATAGATCCATCGGGTATTCGGATTTGAATTCGATACTAGTAATTAAAATTGGATCCAGATCTAAATATCTAGGTTTCAATCCAAACCCAATTCATTAACAGATTTAGTCCACAGTCGCCGACATGGCACGACCCAAGTCTACCAATACGGCACGTCCCAAAAATTATGAAATATAGATAATTATAATTTTTATAATAAATATTTATAATATTTATTATAAATATTTTATAAATTATTATAAATATTCATGATTAATAAATAATACTATAAAATTAAAAAAATTATACTTGTAGCTATAGAGAGCGGATCGCCGATGATGATGCTAGAGGAGGACGACAGCACTAGAGGTAATCTATGAAATAAAAGCAAGATAGTGAGATAGAGAAGAGAAAAGAAGAGGAAAAAAAGAGAGCAGGGGCAGCTAGGGGGAGGGGGGCACAGTGATGATGAGGCCGAAGGAGGCTTCGCACTCGATCGAAGGAGGGTCAGATGGGGGTTCATCGGAGGAGGGGTTCACTAGGGACTGAGGGAGGGTCGGATGGGGAGGCGGGGGGTGTTTCGTAGGGGGCCGAGCGAGGGTGGAGGGGGTTCGTCGGAGGGGGTTTTGCAGGAGGTCGAAGAAGGATCGAATGGGGGTTCGTCGGAGGAAAGGTTTTGCTGGGGGTCGAGGGAGGGTCAGATGGAGGGGTGGGGGGTTGGGTGGGGGGTGGCGAGTGGCGGGAGGGGCGGTCGGGGATGGAGGGGTCGGAGAGGGAGGGGGAAGGAGGGACAGTGCCGACCGAGGGGGAAGGAGGGGCGATGCCAACTGGGGGGGAGGAGGGGCGATGTCGGTCGGGGGGAGGAGCTTCATCGACGATGAAGAGAAGGGGGAGAGAGAGCGAGAGTGATTGAGCATGCACGGAAGAAAAGAAAAATTTAAAAATTTTTAAACTAACCTACGGCAGCGGTTATGGAACTGCTTTCATAGATCTATGAAAGTAGTTATCAAACTGCTGCCATAGATCTACGATAGCGGTTAACCAAAATCGCTGTCATACATTCGATCTGTAGCAGCAATTTTTGATAACCGCTACCATAGATGAAAAATAATTTTTTTTTAAATATTATATAATTTTAAAATTTAATATCCATCTTCATCGTTCATTATCTAAATAATTATTATTAGAGTGTCATTGTAACGGATCATTTCGATTCGATGGCCCTAGCTTCATCGATCAGAAAAAATTGATTTTGACGATCACAAATGATGATGCGATGATCTGATAAATGAAGATCTTTGATAAATTCAAAAATCTACAATGATGATCTTAATGATATTTATAGTATACTATCAAAGTTTTACTTCAGTCGGATATCGTTATTATGGTCAATTTAGTATGGAATGATTTCGATCGTTAAATTAGAAACAAACGATCAAAGGATTAAACAACATCCGATTATAAGATAATTTTTTAGTTAAATAATTATTGTTATAATTTTAAATATTTTATACGATGATGATAGTAAAATTCAAATAATTTTCGTATAAATTATTCATGTTAAGTAGATATTGCAAAAGCATGAGCATAACAAATAGTGAAGTTTCAGAATAGTTATCAGAAGATGTATAGTTTTAGATTATTCTTTATCTTACGAGTTGAATTTTATAATCACCATCATAAAAAATGATTAAAGTAGTAGCCAAGATTATTTATAAAAAAAATTATCTCATAATCGAACATCGTTTGGTTCTTTAATTAATCGTTTATCATTTAACGGCCGAAACTAACCTATACTAAATTGATCAAGATAACGATATCCGATTGAAGTAAAACTTTGATAGCAAGCTACAAACATCACCGAAATCATCATTGTAGATTTTTGGATCTATTGGAGGTCTCCATTTATCAGATCATTGTATCATTATTTGTGGTTATCAAAATCGAATTTTTTTGATCGACGAAATTAGGGCCATCGAATCGAAGTGATCTTTTGTGATGACACTTATAATGATAATTATTTAGATAATGAACGATGAAGATGGATTTTAAATTTTAAAATTATATAATATTTAAAAAAATATATATGATAGCAGTTATAATTAACCGCTACCATAAATCAGATTATAGCAGTGGTTCTTACTAATCGCTGCTATAGGTCCGACTTATGGCAGCGGTTATAATGAACCACTGCTATAGGTCAACCTACGATAGTAATTTTTTATAATCGCTGCTATAGATCTGACCTATGACAGCGATTTTTGTTAACCACCGCTATATATCGGACTAATAGCAGCGGTTATAAAAACTACTGCTATAGATCCAACTTATAGCAGCTGTTAATGAAAACTGCTGCTGTAGGTGCTATGACAGTAATTTTGAAAATCGTTGTCATAGTAAGTACTGTCATAGGCTATTTTTGTAGTAGTGAAGTCGAGTTGGCTCCGTACCTGAGACAGTCGACTTTGTGCTTGAGACATCCCACTAGGATCCTCCCCCAGTCGGCTCGATCACGGTCTGAGTCGATTCGACTGCGTATCTGAGCCAACTCGATTGGATGAAATTCCCTTGATCACTCCCTCTCTCCCTCTCTCGATCTCTCTCGCTGGCGACGGCGGCGAGGCCGAACCTCTTCCTCCCAACTTTTCCATCTCTCGATCTTTCTCTCTCCCTCTCTCGATCTCTCTCGTCGGTGAGGCCAAATCCCATCCCTCCCTCTCTCACTCTCTCGATCTTCCTCGTCGGCAAGGCCGAACCCCATCCCTCCCAGTGATGCTGGTGAGGTCGGACACCCTCCCTCCCTCTCTTGCTCTCTCGATCCCCCACTCTTTCTTTCTCGATCTACCTCGTCGGCAAGACCGGATCCCTCCCTTTCTCTCTCAAGTACAGACCTATCGAGTATTTGGGTTCGGATTCGATACCAGTAATTAAAATTGGATCCGGATCTGAATATGTAGATTTCGATCCAAATTCAATCTGTTGACAGATCTAGTCCACAGCCACCGACATGGCACGGTCCAAGGCTACCACCATGGCACGATCCAAAAACTACGACATGCAGATAATTATAATATTTATAATAAATATTTATAATATTTATTATAAATATTTTATAAATTATTATAAATATACATGATTAATAAATAATACTATAAAATTAAAAAAAATATATACCTATGGCTATAGAGAGCGGATCGCACCGAAAGCTCCGAGGATTGTCGGCGATGATGCTAGAGGAAGACAACGGCACTAGAGGTAACCTATGAAATAAAAGCAAGATAGTGAGATAGAGAAGAGAGAAAAAATAGAAAGAGAGAGATCAGGGGCGGCCGGGATGGGGCCAGAAGGAGGGGGTACAGTGATGAGGAGGTCGAAGAAGGCTTCGCACTCGATCGAAGGAGGATCAGAATGATGGTGGTGGGGAGGGGGGTTTCATAAGGGCCGAAGGAGGGTGGAGGGGGGATCGCTGGAAGGGGGGTTTGGTTTCGCATTGGGATCGGAGGAGCATAGAGTGTGGAGAGGGGTTTCATGAAAGTCGGTGGAGGATCGGGTAGATGGAAGTTGCCAGAGGAAAGATTTCACAGGGGGCTGAGGGAGGGTCGGATGGGGGTTCGCCAGAGGACGGGTTCATTGGGGACTGAGGGAGGGTTGGATAGGGGGCGGGGGTGGGGTTTCACGGGGGCCCGGACGAGGGTGGAGGGGGTTCGTCGAAGAGGGGTTTACGGAGGACTGAGGGAGGGTCGGATGGGGGTTTGCCGGAGGGGGGTCTTGCTGAGGGCCAAGGGAGGGTCGGATGGTGGGGTGGGAGGGTCGGAGGAAGAGAGGGAAGGAGGAGCGACGTCGATCGAAAGGAAAGGAGGCGCGATGTCGATCGGAGGGGAATGAGCCTCACCGATGATGAAGAGAAAGGGGAGAGAGAGAGAGAGATCGAGCGGGCACAGAAGAAAAAAAAATTTAAAGATTTTTAATCTAACCTACGGCAGTGATTATCGAACCACTGTCATAAATGTACAGCAGCGATTATCCAAAATCACTGCCGTAGATCTGTGGTAGCAATTCTATAATCACTGCTGTAGATCTATGGCATCGATTTTTTATAACCGTTGTCATAGATTAAAAATAATTTTTTTATATTTTTTTAAATATTATATAATTTTAAAATTTAGTGTCCATCTTCACTGTTCATTATCTAAATAATTATCATTAGAGTATCTTCAGAAAAGGTCATCTCGATCCGATAGCCCTAGCTTCATCAATCAAAAAAATTTGATTTCGACGATCACGAATGATGATGAGATGATCTGATAGATAGAGACCTCCGATGGATCCAAAAATCTGTAATGATGATTTTGATGATATTTGTAGCATACTATTAAAGTTTTACTTCAATCGAATATCATTATCATGATCAATTTAGTATAGAATAATTTCGATCGTTAAATTAGAAATAAATGATCAAAGGGTTAAATGATGTTGATTATAAGATAATTTTTTAGTTAAATAATTTTTATTATAATTTTAAATATTTTATACGGTGATGATAGTAAAATTTAAATCATTTTCGTATAAATTATTCATATTAAGTAGATATTGCAAAAGCACGAGCATAACAATCAATGAAGTTTCAGAATGGTTATCAGGAGACGTATAGTTTTAGATCATTCTTCATCTCATGAGTTAAATTTTATAATCACCATCATAAAAAATAATTAAAGTAGTTGCTGAGAAAAATTATCTCATAATCGAACATTATTTGATCTTTTGATCACTCGTTTATCATTTAACGATCGAAACTAATCTATACTAAATTGACTAAGATAACGATATCCGATTGAAGTGAAACTTTGATAGTACGCTACAAATATCATCAAGATCATCATTGTAGATTTTTGGATCCATCGAAGATCTTCATCTATCAGATCATCGCATCATCGTTCATGATCGTCGAAATTAAATTTTTCTGATCAATGAAGTTAGGGCTATCGGATTGAGGCGATCTTTTACGACGATACTCTAATAATAATTATTTAGATAATAAATAGTGAAGATAAATATTAAATTTTAAAATTATATAATATTTTTTTAATATATATATATATATGATAGTGGTTACAATTAATCGCTACCATAAATCAGATTATAGCAGCGATTCCTACTAACCATTGCTTTAGGTCTGACTTATGGCAATGGTTACAATGAACCACTGCTATAGGTCGACCTATGGTAGTAGTTTTTTGTAACTGCTGCTATAGGTCCGACCTATGGCAGCGATTTTTTATAATCGTTACTATATATCGGACCTATAGCAGTGTACCTATAGCAGCAGTTACAAAAATCACCATCATAGGTCCGACCTATAGCAGCGGTTAACGAAAATCGCTGCCATAGGAGCTATGATAGTGGTTTCGAAAATCACTTTCATAGTAAGCACTGTCATAGGATATTTTTGTAGTTGTTTAATTATCATTAGAGTATCATCGTAAAAGATCACCTTGATCTGATGGTCCTAGCTTCATCGATTAGAAAAATTTAATTTCGATGATCATGAATGATGATATGATGATTTGATAGATGAAGATCTTCAATGGATCTAAAAATCTACAACGATGATCTCGATGATGTTTGTAGCATACTATCAAAGTTTTACTTCAATCGGATATCGTTATCATGGTTAATTTAGTACGGAATAATTTTGACCATTGAATTAAAAACAAGCGATCAAAGGATTAAACAGCGTTCGATTATGAGATAATTTTTTAGTTAAATTATTTTTATTATAATTTTAAATATTTTATATGATGATAGTAAAATTTAAATCATTTTCGTATAAACTATTTATGTTAAGTAGATATTGTAAAAGCACGAGCATAACAATCAGTGAAGTTTCAGAATGGTTATTAGAAGACGTATAGTTTTAGATTATTCTTCATCTCACTAGTTGAATTTTATAATCATCATCATAAAAAGTGATTAAAGTAGTAGCCAAGATCATTTATAAAATAAATTATCTCATAATCAAACACCGTTTGGTCCTTTGATCACTCATTTATCATTTAACAATCAAAACTAACATATACTAAATTGACCAAGATAATGATATTCGATTGAAGTAAAATTTTGATAGTACGCTACAAACATCACCAAAATCATCGTTACAGATTTTTGGATCCATTGAAGATCTCCATTTATCAGATTATCGCATCGTCATTCATGGTCATCAAAATCAAATTTTTCTGATTAACGAAGCTAGGGCTATCGGATCGAGACAATCTTTCACGATGATACTCTAATGATAATTATTCAAATACTGAATGATGAAGATGGATATTAAATTTTAAAATTATATAATATGTATTAAAAATATATATATATGATAGCGGTTATAATTAACCGCTGCCATAAATAGCTTATAACAGTAGTTCCTACTAACCACTGCTATAGGTCCGATCTATAGCAGCGGTTAGAATGAACCATTGCTACAGGTTGATCTATAGCAGTGATTTTTTATAACTGCTGCTATAGGTTCGACCTATGGCAATGATTTTCATTAACCACTGCTATATGTTGGACCTATGGTAGCGATTTTTGAAATCACTGCTATAGATCCGATCTATAGCAGTAGTTAACAAAAGTCACTGACATAGAATCTATAGTAGCAGTTTCGAAAATCATTGCCATATATGCGCTTTTTGTTGTAGTGAATGAAATAAAAAGAGAAATTTTTTTTATGAATGCCTTGAAAATAAAAATGGATGGATGATGCTTTTGGATAAAATCTAAACTTTTCTCAAATCATACCATCAATGTTTGTTTGATTAATTCTATTGATTCTAATATTCTATTTATATAGTTTCACATCATATTTACTTACTTGAAATACTCTTTATGTTTCGATGAGATTAGAATGATTGATTGATTTTGATGCTAGCAATAATTTAAATATTTTGATTTTTAAATCAACATACTCTCTTCTATATATCATGCTATGGATGAAATGATTTTATCTTAAAATTTAGCATGATATCTTAAGCCTCCTCATATCAATTTTATAATTGATGAATTTAATTCAAAAAATACTTAATTGGGTGTGAATATTTTAGTTGCTAAACCTACAAGAAAAACTATTTTTTTTTACATTCCTAATAAAAAGCTAAATTATCAAAATTCTTCAAAAAATTTGAGACCTCCTAGTTGAACTGAACACATAAAGCCTTCATCTAGTTTTCTTTTGATTTGATCGTATTTAAATTGATTATTGAAATCTTTTTAATTGATTATTTTTTATGATCCTCTAAATTTTTTTGAATATCTCTCTTGATCATCGATTTGATTGACTCTTTGATCTTAAAAGAAAATTTATTGATGAATATTCCTATTCTATTTCAATTGATTGATTTTGAAAATTGAATTTAAAAAATGATCTTCTTGAATCCTTTGAAGTTGATATCTAACAAGATATTTCAAAAAAGTTATCATTTATTCTTAAAGCTAAACTTTTAAAGAGGACTTTAATTTTAAGTGATTGGTATCAAATATTTTACTATTTACCATGTATTTGATTGATTTATCTTTTGATAAAAAAAAATCTTTATTTTAAATCTGACTTTGCACAGCTATATGTTTGATATGATATTATTTAAAATAAATTCAAAAATATATATCTTTTCTGAACCTATGATTGCTTGATATTTCTTAAGAAAAGGAAGAGTTGATCTTTTTGAAGAATTACTGAAAATTTTTTTATGATATATCTTGATTGATTTACTGATATCAATTCAAATTGATTTATCAATCAAAATCTTTAAAATTATTTAATTTAAATTAATTCATCTTTATCAATTCAAAATTAAAATCATTGGTATCAAGCTGAATTTATAAATTAATCTTTAAAAGATATTGAATTATTAAGAAAATCATGATTCGATCTAAATTTTAATTTAATCGGTATCAAAAAAAAATTTTCAAAAAAAATTTGGTATCATTCTTGCTTTGTATTTTATTATATTATTTTTTGGCAAAAGAATTGGATATAATATCTCAAATCTATTTTATATTGATATATTCTTGATATGATATCTCTTGAAATAAATTTAAAAAATCTCATACATTTTTTTGAACTTAATTGAGTGAATATTTTATTTGATTAATGCTTATTTCACTCAATTGATGCTTATACTTTTAAATTTTATTTAATTTTAAAATAATATTATTTGCTAAAGTAAGAAAGAGAAATTATTAAAGAAGAAATGATTAATTATTTGAAAAGGGCTTTAAAATTTAAAATATCTTTTAAATTTAGAAAATCTAAATTTAGTAGTTAAATCCATGTTTAATCTACTTGATTTGAAAGAAAAAGGAGAAAAAAAATTAAAAAATAAATTTATCTAGCATTAATTATGAAAAATAAAGAAAGTGATATTATCTAGCTTTGATTGAAGATTTTAATTAACTTATATTAAGGTAAATGAACATTAATTTTATTATATTTTTGAGCCATAATATGATGATTCCATTTGATCTATATGCTTTTGATTTGATTGTCAAATTATTTTTAAAAATTATTTGGAGTGAAAAGAAGTTTGAGACATATTCTTACTCTAAATAAATTGATTTTGATACATTATTATAATTTTGAAGCTCATTGATAAATATAATACCAAACTTTTCATGTGCCAAACTTTAAACTTGATTTGCATGATTATTTTTGGCAAATAATTAGAGTTAAATTAAATTTAAAAATATTTTTTTACTCCAAAAAATAAATTTTTAAATATAATTTTGAAACTCATTTGAGAATTTAAATTTAATCCTAAATTTTTGATGTGCATTGTAAAATTCTTATAAATTATTTATTTTAAAATAATTTTTACTCAAAGTAATAAATTTAAAAATATGACTATCTTTTACTTTGATTCTATTTATTTTACTTTGCTCGATACATTTTCGATACATATCTTTTTCGAACTTAATTGACTAAAATTTTTTAAGAAAAAAAAAGATTGAATATTAAAGTATATACTATGCTTAATTTTATGATTAAATTCTTTAAAAAATTCTATTCTCCTTAAAGCTTAAAAGTGCATATCTGAAAATTAGATTAAAAAGGGTCATATTCATATACAAAGGGGGAGAGCCTTTATTATTTGAACTCAAGCTAGATTTTTGAGAAAAAAATTATTTTATTTTAAAAGGAGAGATGATTTCTTTGATTTGACTTCATAAATTTGATATAATTCTCAATTTAAAGCTTTGATGATTTTGCTTATTTTTTTTCATAAGCTTTTTTGATGTTGTCGAAAAGGGAGAGAAGATTTGTTGAGTATATGCTATGTGAGCATATGCTATTTAAATGTGCTTAAGCATATACATTTCATGATATTGCTTGAAATATTCAAATTTAAGTTAAAAGAGTTTTGGTATTAGCTTTCATGAAGAGTGTATTTATAATTGTGTATATCATTACTTCATGATTTATGCTAGTCAATTTATTGAAAATACATTAAATTTTATTTTTATGCATATACTCAAAGTCTTTGCCATCATCAAAAAAAGAAAGATTGTTGATCCCATGATTGATTTTGATAATTACTAAATTTTGAGTGTTTGAGTATTTAACCATGTATTTCATAAGAAAATATAGGTCTTTTCAGGTATTTAAATTGAAGAATCATTTTAAGAAAAGATCTACAAAAATTCATCAAGTCAAGATCTTTAAAGAAAAATTTTTTCTTAAGATTTCAAAGATTAGAAGAAAGAGAACTCTTTGATCAAAATAAGAAAGACATAAAGTAAAATTTAAATAAAAATTAAATCTTCTTGATTGAAAGTAAAAATTTCTCAAAATAGCCTTGGAGTAATTTTCGAGAGCTTTCGAGTGGACTGGCACATCCAAACGTAGTTCTGGCATGATTTCGAAAGCTTTCGAGTTGAACTCGAGACGTCTCGATCTCAAAAGATAGAAACTTAGTTTCTGTGCTCTTAGAGCGAAGGATCTCGTAGGATTCTCGAGAGATCTCGTAGTTCCGACGAGACATCTCGATTCAGAATCGAGAGGTCTTGAAATCTAGCAAGAGGTTTCGTAAAAAATCGAGAAATCTCGTTTTGCATAGATAGCCTTCAATGGATTATTTTGCAATAGCTATTTTTCGATTCCAACGACTATTTTAGAGCTTCCAACAGCTAGAACTCTCCTCCAACCATCTCCAAAGGTATTTAAAGATGAAAAATTAATTAAAAAATAAGAATAAAAAGATTTAAAGAGAGATTCTTTTATTTTTGATGAGAAACATTGAATATCCAAAGAATAAAAAAAGAAAGAAAAGTTATGCATAGATTTTAGCGAGCCTTCAAAGCAATCTTCTCCAATATCTTCTATATCCTCTCAAGCACAATTTGAAGAAAAGCCAAGTTTCAATCGAGTACATCATCGGCTTTCTCTTTAGAATTTAAAAGAGCTTAAATTTTATTTTTTATATTATGCTGAAACTTTACTTGTATTTTTTATTTCTTTTCAAGTTTCTTTGAGAAAAAAGAAACTTGAGGATTAGACCCATCCAAGTCCAAAATTGGATATTGTAGATTTTGATTGATAAGCCCAAAAAATCAACTGGATTAATAGTGATCCTAAAAAACTATTAGTGTAAGATTTTGGTTGGTGCTCCTATGAAAATCAACTAGATTTGTTTGTGAGCTTGAAAAAATAAATACACTATAATCAAGAGTAAATTATAGCAAAAATTTTAAGAAAAGCTTGAAGAGTGGACGTAGGAGTGGATTGCTTCGAACTACTATAAAATCTTATGTGTTTGTATTGTATTTTTAATTCTTATTTTACTTGCTTTATTATTTACTTAGATTAGCTTTCAAATTTTTCCATAGCATTTGTATATCCTAAAATTGCTGTTACTTATATTGTTTACATTTAAACCACACTACTTAAGTTAAAATCAAAGCACATACCTATTTAAAAAGTAAATTTGGTTAAAATTTTATAAGAATCCAATTCATCCCCCCCTCCCTTCTTGGGTTGCTACCTCTGGGCAACATTTAGTATTTTATGAATTTAGTAATACTTTTTGTCTCAAACCTATATCCTATGCCCCATCTAACTTACAGAGGGCACTATTACATCATCTTCCTTTCAAGTATTGAATCCATAGTTTTATCGGCCTAATTTTTTCACCAAATCTTTAAAATCAGTAGATGCATTTATGACATCCCTTAAATGTTACAAGTTTTCACCATCTGTTAGTGGCTTCAAGCTAAAGACATGCATTGCGATAGTTATAACTTCTGGGATGCAAGCTTTATGCAATTGTCCACTAAAAGCATTTCTTTTAGAGAATATATATATATATATATATAGTCCACTGTTGGGGATAAATTCTGCTTTTGTCGAAGTTCAATCTGATGCTTAGCCTAATACAACCGATAGTCACAGAAGAGCTTCAATGGATGAGCCTTAGTCGAACTCCTTCCGAATTCTCTAGCGATCGAGTTTTAGCCGAATTTCTTCAATCGGTCGAACTTCTCAGCGGCCAAGCTCTAGTCGGACTCGCACGGGAGCCGAACTCCCTCCGCACTCCTCTAGTTGGATGCCCACGGGAGCCAAACTTTCTCCAATTCTCTCCTTCAGTCGGACTTCTCCTTCGGTCGAACTTTTTAGCGGTCGAGCTTCAGTCGGATCCATACGAAAGCAAAACTTCCTCCGAGCTCCTCCTTCAGTCGGACTCATATAGGAACCAAACTTCTTGCCAAGCCCCTCCTTCAGTCAAACTTCTACGAGAGCCAAACTTCTATGAAAGCCAAACTTCCTCCGAGCTTCTTCTTCAATCGAAACTCCTTCTTTAATTGGACTCCTACGGGAGCCGAACTCCTTGCTCATCCCTCCTGCAGTCGGATTCCTCCAAGAATCGATCTCCTTCCAATTGGCTCCTGCAATCGGATGCTTACCGGAGCCAATCTCATTCTAGATTGCCTTACAGTAGGACTCCGAATGCATGCTTCCACCAAACGACATGGTCGCCACTACCAGTCTGACGATATCGCTCTCTCCATAACAAACCTCGTGCGATCCGCAATCGGATGACATGACTGCCACTACCAGTTTGACGACATCGCTCTCTCCATAACAAGCTCCATGCGGCCCACGATCGGATGACATGGCTGCCACTATCCATCTGGCGATACCTCTCTCTCCATACTAAATTCCATGCGGTCTCGAACGGTCCGCTACCAGACGGTATGGTCGTCACCATCATTCAAGCTCCATCTATAAAAGAAAGCTTCAGATATATTCTCTCTAAGCTCTCCTCTCTCCTCTAAAGATCAAAGCTCACTTCTCATTTTTGAGCACTTCATTTTTATTGATCAGAAGAGTTGACTTAATCGTCGGAGGGTCCTGTCGGAGCCACCACCACCGACTCCGAACGAAACTTTATTTTGCAGGTCATCGATGGCGACCTCATCCTTCTCCACTCTAGCTCGATCCGACATCAATTAGATTCTCCATCAATAGAATTGACGCTAGAAGAAGGGCCCTCTATTCTCTGAGACATCCTTGTTTCTAAAGGAGTGCTCAGCAACGATCTTCCTTCTTCCTCTCTAGAATTCTTTTTCGAGAGAAAATGCCTTCCAAGAGAGCTTCGACTCGACGATCGATGGCTTCCGTGGCCCGATCCTGTTTAGACCCATCTGCTCCCACTCCAGCTCTAGTAACTTAAGTTTTGTCTATAGCCGCAGTAGATGCGGAGCAGTTCAACCTGCTTATCCAGCAAGTTCGTGGCCACATGGAGGTGGTGTAGGCCATGCATCGATAGACTTCGGTACTAGTTCGATCGACGTAGGATTTTTTGGATCCCTATGGTTCGGTTCGAGAATGGTTGACTTGGGCTACCCATCTTTTGATCTCCAAAAAGGGAAGACAAAGGATGGAGGGTCCCTACTCAGACCACGACTCAACTCAGGGGGAAGATCCACATCCATTTCATCAGAAAATTCTAGAGATCAAAGATCGTGAAGATCTTTTGGATCAAAGGCTCTTAGAAATGAGTTGACGAATCGAAGAGCTCCATCACACTCCCTCCTCATACAGGTCATGCCCTTTGGACTCAAAAATATGGGGGCAATGTACCAACATCTGATCAACAAGATCTTCAAGGACCAGATCGACTGCAACATGAAGGTGTACATGGATGACATGCTCATCAAAAGCCAAGCTTCTATAGACCATCTTGCTGATCTTGAAGAGACCTTCAGTGCACTCATGAAGCATAAGATAAAACTGAATCTGATCAAATGCACCTTTGGTGTGACCTTTGAAAAGTTTCTAGGGTTCATGGTATCGAGTCACGGGATTAAAGCAAATCCTAAAAAAATTTGAGCCATTCAGAAGATGACTGCTCCAAAAATGATCAAAGAAGTTCAACGCCTGACCGAAAAGGTGGCATCCCTAAATTGCTTCATTTCAAGATCGGTCGAACGATGTGTGCCCTTCTTCTAGGTTCTTAGGCAACCAAACAACTTCTGCTGGACGGCGGAGTGCCAACGAACGTTCGAGAAGTTTAAAAATTATCTTGACTCACCCCCATTATTGGCAAAGCCCGAATCTAAAGAAGAATTATTCCTGTACCTAGCTATCTTTTCGGTGGTCTTGGTGGCAGTCTTGGTCAAGGAAGAAGCGAAGATGCAGCGATCGATCTACTACATAAGTTAGATCCTAAGGGATGCAGAAACCAGGTACTCTAGGCTAGAAAAATTAATTTATTCTCTTTTAATTACTGTCAGGAGACTCCAACCTTATTTTTATGAGCACACCATAATGATCCTTACGGACCAACCAATAAGAGCAGTCCTTCACCAGACGGACGCTTTCGAGAGAATCACAAAATGGATAATCAAGCTCATAGAGTTTGACATCAACTATCAACCCTGGCCATCGATCAAGACCTAGATATTGGTAGATTTTGTGTTAGAATGCACCATTTCAGTTGAAGTCGAGCTTGAACAGAATGAGACCGACGTCTGGTTATCACGGTCGAACCTCCTTGAGGAAAGTGCCGACCTTCTCAAAGGTTTTTAGGCTCTGCACATGGATGGTTCGTCCAACTTTGCTGCAGCTGGTACGGGGTTGGTCTTGATCAGTTTCGAGGGAGTCATCCCCGAGTATGCACTATGCTTCGAGTTTTCTGCAACCAACAATGGGATCGAATATGAAGCGCTGATCGTCAGATTAAAAATAGTAAAAAAATTAAAAATAGATCGACTTCAAGTCTACAATGATTTTAGCTGGTGGTTGGCTAAGTTAAAGGCAGCTACGAGGCACGAGAGAAAAGCATGATGAGATACCTTGAAAAAGTGAAGGATTTGACTTTGGCCTTCGATAGTTTCAGCATTCGATAGATTCCAAGGGCAGAAAATACAAGAGCCGATCTTCTCTCCAAGTTGGCCACTTCAGTCCCAGCCGAACTGCCTAAAGAAGTATTTTTGAAGACTTTGAAGTGCTCAAGCCCAGAGGAATCCTAGGTTCTTCTGTAGGTAGAATTTGAGTCGAGCTGGATTGACCCATTGGTCGCCTACCTCAAGGAGGAGGTCCTTCCTCATGACCAGAAAGAAGCTTAAAAACTCAGAAATCAAGCCTTCCGATACGTTTTGTATGAGGACAGATTGTATAAGAGATCGTGCTCGCTGTTGCTACTAAGATGTCTCCGACCTTCAGAGGCCAATCTCATGCTGTGGGAGGTGCACGAGGGATTTTGTGAAAGTCACGTAGGAGCCAGATTCCTATCGCAAAAACTACTTCAACAAAGGTACTACTGGCTGACCTTATTTCATAATTTCATGGAGTATGTTAAGAAGTACAACTGCTGCCAAAAGAACACAAATATACAAAGACAGTCGGCCTTCGAGCTTACTCTGCTAAGTGCACCTTGACCATTTGCGCAGTAGAAAATGAACATACTTGATTTTTTTCCAACAGCGTCTGAGCAGCGAAAGTTTCACTTAGTCGCGATCGACTATTTCATTAAGTAGATCGAAGCTGAATCACTAGCGAAGATTATCGAGGCCAAGGTACAGAACTTCGTTTGAAGGTCGATAGTCTATCGGTTTGGTTTGCCCTGAACTCTCATAATCGATAATGGACGACAGTTCGTTGGGGTGAGATTCGTTGAGTTCTATGAAAATCTAAACATCTTTCATCATTTTACATCGGTAGCTCACCTATAGGCCAATAGAGAAGCTGAAGTGATCAACCGAACTCTACTGTAAGGCATCAAGATGAGGCTTGACAAAGCAAGGAAGACCTAGATAGACGAACTCTACCACATCCTCTAGATGTATCGAACCACGTAAAGACTGTCGATCGAAAAACTCCATTCGTCTTGGCCTTTGGCATAGAGGTAGTTATCTCGACTGAACTTAAGCTTCCATCAGCATGGATCATGGTCTTCAACGAGCAGCACAACCTATAGAATTTTAGAGTCAACCTCGACCTGCTGAAAGAGAAGAGGGAGGAAGCCCACGTTCGGATGGTAGCCTGTAGACGAAAGGTGGTCCGGTACTACAACTCTAGAGTGAGAAATAAGATGTTTAGAGTGGAAGACTTAGTGCTTCTATAAGTCACCGTCTCTTAGTCTCAGAGCTAGGAAAAGCTCGCTCCAAATTGAAAAGGTCCGTATGAAGTGGTGGAGGTCATCTAGCCCAAAACTTATCGTCTGAAGGAGCTCGGAGGAATAGTGCTTCCACGGCCTTGGAACTCGAAAAATCTGAGAGTGTATTATTAGTAATCTTCCTTCAATAAAACTTTTTCATTTCAGCATTATTATTTTCTGGTGTAAGAATTATGTGATGGTAGGAAAGAAACGAGCGAAAGTGGTCATGTTAGGAATAGGAGGAGAACCTCATCCGAACGGAAGCAAAGTCGAAGGCCTCATTCATTTTAGACGAGATGGAGGGAGAGGCCCTGATAATGGCCCTTATGTGTCCCCATGGTCCATTAAAAATAGAAGGAGAATCTCGTCCTAACGGAAGCAAAGTCGAAGACCTCGTTCATTTTAGACGAGATGAAGGGAGAGGCCCTGACAAAGGCCCTTATATACCCCAACAGTTAGTTAAAAATAGGAGGAGAATCTCATCCTAATGCGAGCAAAATCAAAAGTCTCATTCATTTTAGATGAGATGGAGGAAGAGGTCCTGACAACGGTCCTTATGTACCCTCACAGTTCGTTATGAATAGGAGAAGAACCTCATCCTAACATAAGCAAAGTCAAAAATCTCGTTCATTTTAGACGAGATGGGAGAAGAGGCTCTGACAACGGTCTTTATGTGTCCGCACAGTCTATTAGAAATAGGAGGAAAACTTTATCCTAATGTGAGCAAAGTTGAAGGTCTCGTACATTTTAGACGAGATGGGAGGAGAGACCCTCACAATGGCCCTTATGTGCTCCCACAGTTCATTAAAAATAGGAGGATAACCACGTCCTAATGCGAGCAAAGTTAAAGATCTCATCCATTTTAGATAAGATGGGGGAGAGATCCTGACAATGGCCCTTATGTGCCCCCACCGCTCATTAGAAATAGGAGGAGAACCTCATCCTAACAAAAGCAAAATCGAAGATCGAGCTTCAAAGTCTACGTCAATAGAAGATAAGATCTCCTTCAATCTCGACTAGAGATAAGATCTCTTTCGAGCGATCGAGCCAACCTCGACTAGAGATAAGATCTCTCTAGAGCGATCGAAGTCAACCTCGGTTAGAGATAAGATCTCTTCCGAGTGATCGAGCCAACCTCGATCAGAGATAAAATCTCTTTCGAGCGACGAAGTCAACCTCGGCTAGAGATAAGATCTCTTTCGAGCGATCGAGCTAATCTCGGCCAGAGATAAGATCTCTTTCGAGCAATTAAAGTCAACATCAACTAGAGATAAGATCTTTTCTGAGTGATCGAGTCAACCTCGATCAGAGATAAGATCTCTTTCGAGCGATGAAATCAACCTCGACGAGAGATAAGATCTCTCTCGAGCGATCGAGCCAACCTTGACTAGAGATAAGATCTCTTTTGAGCGATCGAAGTCAACCTCAACTAGAGATAAAATCTCTCCTGAAGGACGAAGTCAATTTCAACTAGAGATAAGATCTCTTTCAAGCGATCGAGCCAACCTCGGTCAGAGATAAGATCTCTCTCGAGCGATCGAAGTCAACTTCGACTAGAGATAAGATCTCTTTCGAGCGACCGAACCAACCTCGATCAGAGATAAGATCTCTTTGAGCGATGAAGTCAACCTTGGTGAGAGATAAGATCTCTTTCGAACGATCGAGTCAATCTCGATTAGAGATAAGATCTCCCTCGAGCGATCGAAGTTAACCTCGATCGAAGATAAGATCTCTTCCAAGTGACCGAACCAACCTCGGTCAGAGATAAGATCTCTTTCGAACGATTGAAGTCAATCTCGACTAGAGATAAGATCTCTTTCGAGCGATCGAAATTAACCTCGATCAAACATAAGATCTTTTTCGAGCGATCGAGCCAACCTCGATCAGAGATAAAAATCTCTTCCAAACGACGAAGTCAATCTTGACTAGAGATAAGATCTCTTTCGAGCGACCGAGCCAACTACAATCAGAGATAAGATCTCTTTCGAACGATCGAAGTCAACCTCGATGAGAGATAAGATCTTTCTCGAGTGATCGAATTAATCTCGACTAGAGATAAGATCTCTTTCGAACGATTGAGCCAACCTCGATCTGAGATAAGATCTCTTTCGAGCGACTGAGCCAATCTTGGTTAGAGATAAGATCTCTTTCGAATGATTCGAGCTAATTTTCGATCAAAGATAAGAATCTCTTTCGAACGATCGAAGTCAATATCGATCAGAGATAAGATCTCTTCGAACGATCAAACCAACTTCGATCAGAGATAAGATCTCTTCCAAGCGACCGAGCCAACCTCGGCCAGAGATAAGATCTCTTTTGAGCGATCGAAGTCAACCTCGATGAGAGATAAGATCTTTTCTGAGTGATCGAGCCAACCTTGATCAAAGATAAGATCTCTTCCGAGCGATCAAACCAATATCGATCAGAGATAAGATCTCTTTCGAGTGACCGAAGTAAATCTCAACTAGAGATAAGATCTCTTTCGAATGACCGACTCAACCTTGATCAGAGATAAGATCTCTCCTGAGTGATCAAAGTCAACCTCAGTTAGAGATAAGATCTCTCTCGAGCGATCGAGCTAACCTCAAACAGAGATAAGATCTCTTTCGAGCGACGAAGTCAACCTCGACTAGAGATAAGATCTCTTCCAAATGATCGAAGTCAATCTCGATTAGAGATAAGATCTCTCCCGAGCGATCGAAGTCAACCTCGATGAGAGATAAGATCTCTCCTGAGCGATCAAACCAACCTCAGCTAGAAATAAGATCTCCTTCGAGTTTTAGCCTCGACTACAAGAGATAAGATCTTCTCCAAGCCAACCTCGGTTGTAGGAGATAAGATCTTTTTCGAGCTTCAACCTCAACTACAGAAGATAAGATCTCCTCCGAGCCAACCTCGGCTATAGAAGATAAGATCTTTTTCGAGCTTCAATCTCGACTGCAAGAGATAAGATCTCTTCCAAGCCAATCTTGACTGCAGTAGATAAGATCTCCTTCGAGTTTTAATCTGAACTGGCATAGAGCCCTGAAGAGAACTTCGACAGTCATCTTTTCTGTACTTCCTTCAAATTTCAAACTCGAAAGTGGAGGAACTATTATTAGAGATAAACCTCACTTTCGTCGAAGTTCAATCTGATGCTCAGCCTAATGCAACCAGTAGTCACGAAAGAGCTTCAGCAGACGAGCCTTAGTCGAACTTCTTCAGCCAATCGAGCTCCTTTCGAACTCTCCAACTATCGAGTTTTAGTCAAATTCCTTCGATCGATCAAACTTCTCAATGATCGAGCTTCAATCTAACTCGCACGAAAGTCGAACTTCCTCCGTACTCCTTTAGTCGGACGTCCATGGAAGCGAACTTTCTTCGATTCTCTTCTTCAGTCGGACTTCTTCTTCAATCGAACTTCTTAGCGGTCGAGCTTCAGTCAGATCCATACAAAAGCAGAACTCCCTCTGAGCTTCTCCTTCAGTCGAACTCCTATGGAAGCTGAACTTTTTATCGAGCCTCTCCTTCAGTCGAACTTCTACGGAAGCCAAACTTTCTTCGAACTCCTACGAAAGTCGAACTTTCTTCGAGCTCCTTCTTCAGTCGGACTCCTATAAAAGCCAAATTTCCTCCAAACTTCTCATTCAGTCGGACTTCTATGAAAGCTGAACTCCTTGCTGATCCCTTCTGCAGTCAGATTCCTCCAAGAGCCATCCTTCTTTCGACTTGCTGCTGCAACAGGATGCCTACCGGAGCCAACCTCATTTCAAATTACTCTTGCATTCGGACTTCGAATGCATGCTTCCATTAGATGACATGGTCGCCACTACCAGTCTAGCGATATCTCTCTCTCTCCATATCGAACCCCATGCGATCTCGAACGGTCCGCTACCAGATGGTATGATTGTCACCATCATTCAAACTTTATCTATAAAAAAGATCCTTCAGATATATTCTCTCTAAGCTCTTCTCTCTCCTTTAAAGCTCAAAGCTCACTTCTTATTTCTGAGCACTGTATTTCTGTTGGTCAAAAGAGCTAACTTGATCGTCGGAGGGTCCTACCGAAGCCGCCACCACCGACTCTAAATGAGATTTTATTTTATAGGTCATCGATGGTGATCTCATCCTCCTTCACTTCAGTTCGATCCGGCGTCTATCAGATTCTACACCAACATCCACTAAAAGCATTTCTTTTAGATATAATATATATATATATATATATATATAGTCTGACTAAAATCAGATCGACTGAATTTAGATTTAAAATTTTATAATAAGGATCCTACATCAATAATCCAAGTCATTGAATATAATCTACTACCTTAAAACTATTTGTGCATAAAAAATCATATGATTTGGAGACTCGTAGTCTATGCATCAAGTAGTCAAAAATGGAATAGCCTAAATAAAATTGAATTAGTTATATTTTTTGATCACTTGATGTATAAACTAAAGATTTTTAAATCATATAATTTTTGGTATGTAAATATTTTTGAAATAATAGATTACATTTAATGATTTGGATCATTGATGTATGATTTACACTGTCCAGTTTTAATCTGACTGAATCTGATCTTAAATCCGATCAACCTTATCTAAATCTATCTATATATATATAGTCTTTTATGAAATATTAAAAATATTGATTTTTAAGTAGAATTTTAATATTGATTCCTTTTTAAATTCCAAAAGATATATACAATCTTTCATAAATTATTAAAAATGTTGACTTTTAAATAGAATTTTAATATTTAGACTTGGTTATATCATGATTGCCCTTTCCCATCATCCTATGTATGTCTTTTGGTGGGATGAAGAACTTAATAAATTCAAAATAGTCTTGTAATACTGAAGTGATTAGTGAGCTTTAGCTAATAAGCTTGGTATTGAGCTGTGAAACATAAATCTTCCTTTATTTCATTATAGATATCTTTAAGCAAAATTATATGATAGTTTTAAATTTCCCATTAGTTTCCATTTTACATAGAATGATATGAAATTCACTTAAATATTTCACACTTGTATTGTTTGGTATTCCTTCTCTATCAAATTGAAGGATAAAATATCTTTTGATTATTCGTGTGTATGTTTGTATGAGCATTTGATATTGCCATAAAGATAATGCTGACAATAGTATTTGTAGCCATGGTATTCGGTTGAAGGATTACATTGTATCTTAATATCTTGAGATATTATTATAATGGAAAATAATATCCACATAGATATGATGGAATGAAAAAGGTAAGGTCTCACCCTGAGAAGAAGATTGCAGAAAAAGGAAAAAGTGAGGAAGTAAGAAAATGTATAAGAATATATTTTACAGCTTGATCTACTCTTCTATTGGTTTAACTTTAATTCGACACTCTGTCATCTTTCATCCATCTTGTGTTCCAAGTTCTTCATATGAGGACCATCTTATGGGGAGTAATTTGGCTGCCTCTACTTTGAAGACCGGATGTTGAGATGATATTTTTATATTTCCATTTTTAGATATATGAAGTCATGTCAATTAGTCACATCAAAATAATAGTTGGAAGTATAATCACCTCATGTGACATGGCTTATAGGACCCATGATACCAACCACTGGAGGCCTTATGTGTAAGCTTAAAATATGTATCATATTCTGCTACAATTGGCTGAGCTTCTATGATCTTCGATATAGCAGTTGCATACTACCTCATATCTGCTAGAGCCAAATGATACATCCTTTATTACTCTTATATTTTTTATTTAATTTTAGATAATCACATCATTCATAATATATAGTTTCAAATGTATACATTTAAATTATAAGAAATAAGACATCTCTTCGGAGCAATTTTCTTCCAATTTCCATAGATGATGGGCTCTTAAAGGAAAGGAAAAGCCTAAGATTATTGGGGTGAGATGTATCCTGATGCATCCTTATTGGTGGCCAGCATTGGAAGCATCAGCCGTTAATTTTTATTATTAAAAGAACATATATACAAGAAATTTATTTCTTGTGAAAGATATAAAACTCTTTAAATTTGGGGACATGGGCATAAATCTTACTATGATTGGTCTTGGACACGTTTAGCTCCCTGGTCGCTCAACCATATTGGTGACCAAGAAAGAGGGGGGGGTCCGATAATTTCACATAGGTTAGGCGCGAGAGGAAAGGGCACATCAATCAGATGGCTAATCTTAGCTGATATTTGACAGCCTTTGAGTGACCCTTCTTCCATGTGGTGTCACCCACTTTGAGAGGGTGGGTTCCGTGCCACCACCTTTAATCAATGCCCTTTTACCGCATTCCCCATCTCCCAAGTTACTTAACTTTCCATTTTTCCCTTGCACGAAGTCCCATTCCCCATCCCTGTTTGATCGCCATGTCCCCAAGAAAGACCTCGTAATCATTGAGTCCAGAAACGAGATTCCTCCTGCCAACGGTTTGTTGCGCCCGCCCAAACACTCCCCCCCCCCCTCCTCTATCCATCTAATTTTTGTATGCTCTTTTATTTTCTCTATCCTTTTTCCCCTCCCGCTCATGAGCTCGACGAAGGGAGAAAATTATGGGATCTGTGTGGTGATTGATTGCTCCCCGGAAATTCTACGAAGGTCATAAAAAGACGAGCCACCCAATCATAGGAAGCTACGTGTCATTTTCGGCTAATAATCCCAGATGCCATGCGGTCCACTTCTCCACACGTGCCAACGCCACGTCTCCGCGCCGTAACTCTCAGGGTCAACTTACACCCCTCCAACCCAGCCGGAGATGACCTAATTCCTCCTCGGATTCCCCCCGTCCCTCCGCTCGGCTCAGGAACCTAAGCTATCTCCACGGCGCCAAAGGAGGATTCACCCTTCTTCGCGCCCATCCACCGCTGGAGGATCAGCTATAGCTTGCTTTGAGATGCGTGCGGTGGGTGTCGAATCCATTTTCGCGTGGAGGGTACAACCGTGATCCCTCGGCTCGGCTTGGCTCGTAATATTATAATTACTCTTTTGGTGCAAGTCCTTCACATGTAAGCCGGTGTATAAATCAAGGAGTTAGATGGGATCATGGGAGCTACAGTGCACCCCACTGCGGTACTGTTAATAAGGAGTCTATCAAGCAGCACACATTATGCCAGGCCATACGAATGTAAGTTTGTACGGACTCGCATGGCAGAGTTTCTTTATTGTGTTATAATGGCTATGGTACACTGTTCTATTGTAGCCGGAGCAGGACCTATAAGGTTTGGGTAGTGCATGCGAAGATAAGCTTAGGCTAAAATAATGCGAGCTTTTTTTTTTTTCGGTAAGGAAATAATAGTGGGAGCTTTGGATGCTTAAATATTATGTGTCTGTAGATCTGTTAAATTTTCATATTTTGGATAGGCTAGGGGGGTATTCAGCGGGAGGGTAACAGGGAGGAGTAAATAGTTGGCTTCCAAAACTAATAAATTAGGTATCATGTGATAGCTATTGGATTCCTTGATGATTGTGTGTTTGCCATTGCGTTAGGGCCATCACATTAAGATATTTTGAAAGGGTAGGGGAACGTGGTCCAAATAATGCAATGAAGTAGAATAATTAGCTATAAAGCCTTCTCTCTCTCTCTCTTTTTTTTTTTTTTTGTCAGGAAAAAGAATCTAAATCAAACAAAATATTGATCTAGTAGAACCAAAAGAAGGTTTTGTTGGTATTCTTTCTATGGGCCAACCAAGAATAAGTTACGAGTCATAACATTGGGACACTAAGGTTGAAAGGTGTTGCCTTCATTTCTTGCTTGATATCTTTTCTCTTTACCACTAGCCATCTTCACCATCTATTGAATTATGCATTGGTCGGTAAGGAGAGTAAGAATCCAAGACATGGCTTGTGAAAGTAGAATTAATAATGAAAGATGCTCTTTGATGTAGCTACTCATGCTTAGTATGTAGTTTTATTGGAAAGGAAAATCTGATTTAGGAAATAGCATGCCTAGTACTATTATCCTTTTCTTATGAAAAGAACAGTTGTATGCATACAAAAGAAATAGGAGGTAATATGATTTTTATCGAAAGATTATAGCAAGCTTGCTTCTAAAATGTTGTAGAACAAATGAATAATTGCTTAATAATCATTAGAGTTTATTTTCATTTCTTAATATTATTTTGGAGGTATAAACAGGTGCAATGGATCCTTGCTCGTTTCAAGTTCAGCCCAATTGGATCTACTTTAGATGCTGACTATGACATATGATCCTATTTATTAAGGTCTAGTCTTGGTTTCAGCAAGAAGTCCTGCCCATATTTGTAAAAATTGGATTCTTGATCTAATCAAACATGGCCTAACCATATCTGTACCTGTTGGGCATATAAATCAGATGTTTTCAATAGATCACAAGCCAAAAATTGTTGTTGTTTTTATTTTATTTTATTTTATTTTTATTTTGACATTGCGAAAACTTTTTCAAGCATTATACTTAGTGGTAGCTTAAACTAAAACATGCTAAGAAAATGTAAACTCTTTTATTGCTTCCCTCTCTCAGCAACTGTTGAAGAGGGAGGAGGGCACACAAGCCTATGCATTCTCTTTCATTCATCATTAATTCCCTTTCTTAACTATTGACACGTGTGAGTCCGGAGTCAATTAGATGATAGGTGGACCCAGCCACACGTGTCAAACTTGGCAAGGACAAGTGCTCGCCCATTCACTCATTCATCATCCTTACTGTACAAATTACGGTGCCTACATTTACCTCCCCTTCGCCTCCACTCCCTCTCTTCCTCGTCGTGCTAGCAAAATCCAAATGGAGTTCTTTAGTGGTGGTCCCAAAAAGACCGACTGATCCAATGGGGGACGTTGCGTAACTAAAGACCCAGCACACCGGTGTCCCCATGATGGGGTCCATCCTCTCCACACAAAAGCTTCCGTGGTCCCCTCACTGTAAAACGGTAAAACCCAATCCGTTCTCCACATCCTTCTGATCAAGATCCAACGGT
Source organism: Cocos nucifera (assembly GCA_006176705.1). NCBI lineage: Eukaryota > Viridiplantae > Streptophyta > Magnoliopsida > Arecales > Arecaceae > Cocos > Cocos nucifera. The sequence goes on from QRFJ01000136.1 coordinate 971,508, forward strand.
CCAGTCTCCCTATCACCATCCCCTTGTACCCTCCCCAATTAATTTACGCAGGGACTGCTGGCCCTTCTGAGCCATCCAATCAAACTCCATGCGCACCATCCAATTTAACAATAACATATATGATTTTTTTTTCCAATTTTTAGATAAAAATGGAAAAGAAAAGAAAGCCGGGGGCGGGATCGAAAAGTGCCGCCGAATTCCAGCAGTAGACGAGTGACGTGCCGTAAGGAACCGAGCGCTCCGAAAAATCCAGATTTTCTGACGAATACACCCCTGGTGATCTGGCGCTGTTACCTGCGTAACGGACAAAACGGAGGGCATTTCTGGAAATCGGCATCGTGACGGTCTTGTTCCTTTTTTTTTTTTTTGTTGGCATCAAAGGAGAGAAGCTTTCCGTTTCAGTTACTTCCTCTCTAAGAATATTTCTTTATTCCAGCATGTAAAAAGAAAAAAAAAACGAGCAAGAGAGTGAAAGATTGGAAAGGGATGGTTTGATTCATGAGGTGAAAGTTGAGATGGAGTTTATGGACGTGTTAAAAAAAAAAAAATGGCGGCAACGGCATCCAGAAAAGCTTAGAAAGTATGGGATGAGCGTTATTGTGTCGATAGATAGCTAGTTATTCCTCCCATTCCTCATTTCCCTTCTTTTATCACCGTAGAAGAATTTTAATTTGTGAGAGATGCCATTGCTTGATATGAGTCCTTATTGTGTTGTACCGTGCTGTCCATCTGGTCGGCATCTACCAAGGAATCCAATTAGCATACGGCCATGATTGTGTGTGTGTGTGAGAGAGAGAGAGAGAGAGTATGAGGCGCATGTATCCCTTTGTTTTGTTTTAATTTGATTCCCAGTTAATAATTGAAATGAGCCGTGAAAGAAATGCTCTATGAGGGGCGAGGGAAGAAAGGAGGGGGCGGAAGAAAGGAATAGAATACACATAGAGACAGAAAGAGGAGAGAGAGAGAGGGAGATAAATAATAAGAAGAAGAAATAATAATTGTTATATAAAGAGGGAGGATGGAGGGGGATGGGAAGGGATGGGCCTCTATTATTACTTGACCAGATCAGGCGGAGCTCGGAGCCGTGGGTCCCACTGTAATAACTCTATCCCCATCCTTTCCCCACCATTATATATGGAACAAACAAGCCCCATCTCTCCAATATATCACTTGCCACATGAGATATTTCAACAAACACTAGTAAACACAATTAAACTAGTTTTAAAAAGATAAGACGATTCCATCCAAAATCTATCACCTCCCTTTCAGCACTACTGCACCCTTCCTCGTCCCCAGCATAGCTTAATGTATGGTTATGGGTTACTTAAGGTCCCTCGAGACATCATCAATCATTGTCATATCGGGAGATCATGGATCATGCAGACGAAATCGTGTGCCACGTGGTGAAGAGATTCCTATCTTTCTCTCTCTAGCTGGGTGTTACTGTTCATGTGGAATAGAATAGTGGGTTAACTAAAGGTTTCTTGTGTAACATTGGAATTAATAATGGGATTATTACCTGGCGTAACATGCCACGGTGTGGGTTTATTTTGTGGGTTGATTGGATGGCGGTTGGGTGTTTCTGTGGGATCCGCGATAATCGCCCGGCACGTTCCAACCCCTCCGTGGGGTCCACTCTACAGCTGTTGCAATGTGTTCTTGTCCGCCTCCCTTCTTACCATTTTTATTTTTTAGTTTTATTTTTCATTTCAACCCTTATTCTCGGCCATATTTTCCCTTCTACCGCTCTCCTAACACTGTGTTACACCGTTACCTGTATTCTCTTATTTTTATTTTTTTTTCCCTCAGCTCTATTGCATCAATTAATCCTTGGGTGGGCCACCATTACACCCCCACCACCAACAACAACCACCACGATAGTATTTGGAATTTCTTACCGCCAGAAACAACATGCATCAAAGCCGTCCATTCTATGGGTCCCGGTACTGCTCCCGTTTCAAAATGTTAGATGGAGGAATCCAACCAACCAGTTTCTTGGGTTTATGTTAACAGCGTCGCCTGTTATTACGTTATTTACTCGTGGACAATTAATATTATTTCACTCATGTTTATGTTGGGAGACTACCAGGGATGATCCGTTCGAGATTATTCCCCCGGGTTTGAAACGGAGAGAGTACTGCCGGTGTGAGACGTACTGATCTTTTGTTACAGCGTTATCTTCGTTATAATTTTCTCGACGAGCCAGCAAAGGAACGCTCTTCCTCTCTCCTCTTTGTCCTTTCGGTTTTAACTATTATTAGGCAGCAAAGTAAGCCCCCCTGACAGCGCAGCATCTCGTTTGTTTTATCATTTCCCGTCTCTCCTCTTCCTCTCACATCATCATCATCATCAGCTTCTGTACCCTTCTTTCTCTCTCCTCAGTTCTCTCTTTCTCTCTCTACTTCACTCCGTTCACCTCTCCTTTCTATGCCGGTCTCGGATCTTCCTCTCTCTTTCGCTCTCTCTCTTTTCCCTTGCACTCTCTCTCTCCACCCCATCTCCTCCTCCTCTATAATATTTCTCATCCTAATATTTATATAGACGTATATATGGTATTCTGAATTTTTAAGTTATTTTCGCCAGCACTCACTCGCAGGGGCTTCCCTTTCTCTTTCTCCCCCCCCCACCCTTCCTCCTTTCTCCTTCCCTCTCTTTCCAGTTGTCCATGCTTCCATCTTTTTCACCCCCTGGTCATGTACTAATTTCGTTTTCCAATTTCTGATTCCTCCAATCCCAACCCCTTTCTCTCTCTCTCCCCCCCCACTGAGAGCAAGGGAGAGAGGAAGAGGGAATCGGTTCCAGATTAGTAGTCGTAGTAGAAGTAGTAGTGGCAGAAGCACAGCAGCAGTGCGGTAACTGCTCAAAAGGCGTTGGGAGGAGTGGGAGAGGAAAAATTCAGGAGCCATGCAGCAGCAGCAAGGAGGGTCCCAATATGGGGTGCCTCCTCCTCCGCCGGATATGAACCCATTCACCTCCCCCCGAGCTCACATGCTTGGAATTTCCAACCCCGACCCCCTCCAGCAGCAGGCCCTGCCGCAGCCTCAGCTCGCCGAGGCCGCCTCACCCATCAGCAGCCGCCCCCCGCCACCCGGCACCGCCCCTCGCCCACCCTCCTCCAATTTCGAGGAATTGGTCCCCGCCGTCCCCGGGAATTTCCCCGATGACGAGGCCCTCGCGGCCGCCGGCGAGGAGGTCGAGCGCGGGGGCGCAACCGGCAACCGGTGGCCCCGTCAGGAGACGCTCGCCCTCCTCAAGATCCGCTCAGAGATGGACGCCGCCTTCCGGGACGCCACCCTCAAGGGCCCCCTCTGGGAGGATGTCTCCAGGTAGAAAAAGAAAAACGATAAAATTCACCAGATTAATTCTGACAGCACCCACCGGCCAGGTTCCGAAATGTGGAGGCTGGACCTCTCTTTCTTTCTTTCATCTTTTTCCTTCCTTATCTCCCCATCATCTCCACATGCGCTTCCATCCCCCCTCCTCTCCCTTGTACTACGTTCCTTCCCATGCGAGAAGAGATCACGGATCTCGGGTGCTATAATTGAGACGGAGGGCTTAACGGTTTCTTGGGCTTTAGCTCCACGATGAAACAAGAGCAAAAATTTTGACAATTCTGATAGATAGCTGGGTAACGATCTGGGACTGTGTCCGTACCACGGAGCCCACTGTATTGCAGCAGCCGCTGCCTCCTCCTGCTGCCCTTATTGTTTTGATTAGCTCCAGTTTTGGGGAAGAGGAAGGCAGTCCTCTTCTCCCAATACGACTCCGCCCCCGCGCCCCCCCCCAACCCCACCTCCTCCTCCGAAGTCCCAGATCTCCTCTCTCTCTCTCTCTCTCTCTCTCTCTCTCTCTCTCACCGCGTCGTTCACGAGCGGAGCATCTTTTGTTTTTAAATTATATCAAGTCCCCTCCACTTCTGTTTCTGAATTCGATAAGTGCCGCTCCAGATCCGCTGCATCGATCCCAACCAATGCCCAATTTCTAATTTCGGAGCCCTGTTGAAAACTCCGAGAAAAGAAGAGATACAAAAAACCCCATGCATTCCTCGCCTTTCGTCGAGGTCCCATTTAGTTCTAGTTTTAGTTTATTTTCCGCCTTTTACTCCTAAAATTAAAAACTTCGTTTTAATTATATAGGTTAAGATGGGCTAATAATTATTATATAATTATAAGTGCTTTAGATGCTCTTTGTGCGGATATTTGCTATCATCATTCTCTCATTTTTCCTTCACTTCCTTCTGTTGCGGTTATTATTAGCGTTCTGTTCTGTGTGCAATTGTATTGTCATCATGGGGTTGTTTGGGTGGTGGGCAGGAGGCTAGCGGAGCTGGGTTACAAGAGGAGTGCAAAGAAATGCAAAGAGAAGTTCGAGAACGTCCACAAATACTACAAGCGCACCAAGGAAGGCCGGGCCGGCCGTCAGGATGGCAAGAGCTACCGCTTTTTTAGCCAGCTCGAAGCCCTCCACAGCGGCAGCAGCTCCTCCGCCGCCGCCCCCGCTCCCACCACTGCACCGGCCCAAACCACCGCCGCAGCCGCCGCCAACGCCGCCCCAACAACCCCAATTGGGATCAGCACCGGCATCGCGGGCCCCTCCCCCGCTAGAATCCAACCTCCTCCCGTCTCCTCCGTGGCCCCACCTCCGATCGCGATGCCAACACGGGTCGCCCCCGAGCTGACCCCTGCCACTGGTGTCGCACCGTCCGGGATCTCCGGCTCCGCCACCGCCGCCGGGATCAGCTTCTCGTCCAACACCTCCTCCTCCTCGTCCTCCGAGTCCGATGACGAGGAGACCGTGGAGGCTGGCGGGAGCCGGGAAGGACGGAAGCGGAAGCGCAGTGGATCTGGGAGCAGTCGGAAGATGATGGCGTTCTTCGAGGGGCTGATGAAGCAGGTGATGGAGCGGCAGGAGTCCATGCAGCAGCGTTTCTTGGAGACCATCGAGAAGAGAGAGCAGGATCGGATGATACGAGAGGAGGCTTGGAGACGGCAGGAGGTGGCGCGGCTCAACCGGGAGCACGATCTTCTTGCTCAGGAGCGCGCCATGGCGGCGTCCCGTGACGCCGCCATCATTTCCTGCATCCAGAAGATCAGCGGTCAGACGACTCAGCTGCCGACCGTGCCTGCTACATCCCCCGTAACACCGCCACCGGCACCACCTCAGCCACAAAGCCAACAGCCACAGCCACAGCAAAGGCCGCCAACACCGACGCAGCAGCCATCACAACAGCAGCAAGAGTTTCACCAACACCACCAAAGCACGGAGATTGGACGGCACCAGGTGTCATCTTCTTCAGAGCTGGTACCGGTCCCAGAGCAACGGGAGCCGGTCGGGACAGCGAACTTCGAGCCGGTGTCGCCGTCGCGGTGGCCCAAGGCGGAGGTCCACGCATTGATTAAGCTGCGGAGCGGGCTCGAGTCAAGGTACCAGGAGGCTGGGCCCAAGGGGCCGCTGTGGGAGGAGATCTCGGCCGGAATGCAGCGGCTTGGATACAGCCGCAGCGCCAAGAGGTGCAAGGAGAAGTGGGAGAACATCAACAAGTATTTCAAGAAAGTGAAAGAGAGCAACAAGAAACGGCCTGAGGATTCCAAGACTTGCCCCTACTTCCACCAATTGGATGCCCTTTACCGCAGGAAGAACCTCGGTACTGGCGGCGGCGGTGGCGGCAGCAGCAGTGGCGGTGGCAGTACTGCTGTTGGAATTCAGCGGCAGCAAGAGAAAGAAACTGATACCAACCCCAACCCACAAGAACGGAGTGATGTTCCCATAACCATGGCACCGCCACAGGCGCCACCATCACAACAGCCATCAGCAGAGACCGAAGCCAAGGATGGCAACAACAGAAATGGCGTCGATTCTGAGGGCGGCGGAGGGTCGGGCACTATACAGATACAGACCAGCAATGGGGGACTTCCACCGAGCTTCTTTGAAGGAGGCAGCAGCGCCGGTGGCATGACGATGAAGAAGGTAAGCAATACTCTATTTGCATCTCCAACAATCTCTCCTCCAGCTTTTCCTATCTTAATTTAATTGATTGCATTGAAGCCAGAAGACATTGTGAAGGAGCTGATGGATCAACGGCAGCAGCAGTCGACCATGGAGGATTATGACAAGATGGAGGAACCTGACAGCGATAACATCGATCAAGATGACGATGACGACGATGATGACGAGGATGATGAGGAGGGGAAGATGCAATACAAGATACAGTTCCAGAGGCCTAATGTGGGCGGTGGCGGAGGGACAACGTCCACAGCGGCCCCGACTGCAGGTTCCTTCTTGGCCATGGTTCAGTAGATCTACGATCCCACCACCATTTATCCCTTCTTCCTCTCACTGTACCATATGTACCTATTGTTACCAACAACCCATCTACGACCTAGGCTTCTCAACACCCAAAACTCTTCCTCCCTTTCCTCTTCTCCTCCTCCTCCTCCTCCTCGAGTGCATCATCGATCATCCATCTACCGTCACTTTTGTCTTCTTCTTCTTCTTCTTAATTAATTCGACCCCATCTTCTGCTTACCGGCACTATTAGTTGCATCGTAAATGTGACATGGTTCGACATAAAAGCTTTTCTGGATGATGATGTCCGTTGCGTCAATCCATCCTTTGCTATTTATTGATTTGTTGTGGAATAAGAATCCTCTTCGGCCAATGGAAGGGGCGGACATGGACCAAAGGCGGTAATAAGCTCGCGCAAACAGCATCCACAAGAGGCCCACAGGGAGGGGGAAAAGAAGAGGCATCGAGGATTGGCATCCGGCTTTCTACATTGGGACGGAGGAGCGGAGAAAGTGGCATAACGATCCTCAACGTCGACAACAAGAAGCCTGCTTCCCTTCCCTCACAATTTGTATATCCATACTGTTTGTCTCTAAAGCTCAATCTCTATTTCTCTCTCCTCTGTGTGACTCCCAATTCAAATTAAGAGGACCCATAACCAAAGGAAAAAAAAATAAAAATATATATTAAAAAAAAGAAGAGCTAGGACAAAATGAGATCAATGGCAGGAGATAGGCTGGTGTTTGGTGCGGGGATTTTTAATTTTAATTTATTTTTATTTTTATTTTCTTCCATTTTAAATCAATCAATTATGATGAAGGTCTTTAATATGGTGTTTTATGAACTGTAACAATGTACATCTCCTATTCTTCTTGTCATTATTATTCTGTCTTGATTTGCTTCTGTAAACCTCTTATCCCTTCTTGCATTACCATTAAACTTGTTATCATGTCTTTGTTGTCATAATATTATTATCTTTTACTAATATTTAGCTTGACTTGATGAGTTTACTTGGAGTACGGTAAGGACTAATTAAGGACTCACTAAAGTATACGATAAAAAGAGGAGGGTGCAAGGAAGGTATTCTCCCAACCTGGCCTCTTGAGTATAAAATTTGGAGAAGGTCCTGAGTATATATATGTAGGGGGTTTGGTTTCCATGAGGGAACGTGGAGGGTTGCAGAGGCTGCCGGTGCCGTTGAGATGCCCACCCTCTCCCCTTGCTTTTCTTTTCTTTTTTCTGAACCCAAGCTTTTCTTTTTATATTGGGTTTTTTTTTGGTTGGGAAGCAACGCTTTTGGGCTGCGCGGGGGGTGGGGCTGGCGCTGCTTTCTGGCAGCAGACTGATCGATGCGTATAGGTAAAAAAAAAAAAAAAAAAAAAAAGGAAAATATAAAAAGGGGCACCGATCGGCAAGGGTTTCAGTAAGGCCGCAGCAATGCTTTTGTTGGCTTCCCAAAATGCCCACCGCGACTCCCACCTCCCGTCGCCCCCAGGGCAGGTCGATCGTGGGGAGGCCCATCCTTTACTTTTCCCATAATACCCTTCCTTCGTCCTCATTCCCATGTTTTGAGACGATTCTTATTCCTTTTTCTTCTCCCTCTTCTTTTTAATACTTATGGATAGATTCTTTGCAAGGGTTTGGCGAAAAAATCACTTATTGTTGGTGATTGATTTTTTAACGGTATTCATAGTGCTCTCTTGATTTTTTTCCCCCCTCTTTTTCTCTTGTGAGATACCCATTTTTTAGTGTTTTTGAAATGTTTCTTTTCTTGTTATATCCAAATGATTTAAGATTGCTTTTCTATATATTTCACTTGCTGGCACATTCACCTTATTCACGAAGTAGAAACTATGTTTTTGATTTAATATTTTGATTTTTAATTTCTGCCGTGTTCGCATCAAGATCGTGCTATTGGTGTTTAGTTATTTTGAATTTTTAAACTAGTTAAAGATGAAGGACAATTAGTTTCATCATTTAAGAATCAAGTTGTGATGGACTTAGACTAGTTGCTTGAAGATTATGGTCTGAATTCATGAATGAGAGCTTAGTTAGCTAGTCAAAAGCTATTATGAGCTTGATAGCTTGGCCTGATCTAGCTTAATTAATTGCTCAGATATAAAAGATGGATGTATGCATGCCATGATAAGAAAGAAATAAAAAGGAAAAATAGTTAACATAAAGTACCTTTTGAATTAACACGAGTTATGGACGTGCTACAGAATAGTTACTCTCTTTGTCATAAAAGAATACATGCACTTTCCATTTATGGAAAAATGAGGCACATGGGAAAGAAAAAAAACATACCCATTGTTCGCTCAGCACATTTTTGTGGCATATCATGGCTTCACTTCTCAATCTAATTTTCATTAGTGAAAAGGTCCATTTTGAAAAAAAGAAATCCATTTTTTTATCGCAAACATGACTTGCTTTCTACCTCTATTTTCACAATTATCTGATGATCCTTTATTATTTGACCATGCAGTAGCTAATTTAAGAATTTCTCCTCACTTGTTCTATGAGACATCCAATATGGCCATTTGGCAAGAGCCCTTCTTCCTAGCTATTGTCATCAAATGAAGATATAATTTTTGTACCCAATATATATATATATATATAATTTTCTATATACAAATAACTCTCCTTCTGTAAAATCTTTTCAATCATGAGGTTTCTCATTCCTTTAGTTTTAGATTCTTCGCTGGACATTTATATTTGCTATTGTATATTTATCTTGCAATTAGGATGGTAAACTGACCTATTCATATTTTGTAACAACCTATTCATATTATGTAATCAGGTGATATATATATATATACAGTGAGGCCTCTTGTTTCGATCAATTAATCTATCAGAGATGAGAACTTCGCCTTCAAATTGGTAAATTCAGTTTCATGATTCATGCATAAATCGACAAATTGATTTAGTGTTATGCTCTTATGCAATTGACGTTCTATTATGCGGCCATATATCCTCTATTATTCCAAAATGCAAAATAATCTAGCTTGACCTTCAAGATTTCTATAGTGTACTTTAAGTAAATATTCCTTGTGAAAGTTGATTAAGATAAGTTACCTTTTCTGAATGCTGTTTGTCTCCCATGCTCGTTTAAATGATTCGTTGTTACTTTTGGTCATTATCATCAATAGCGTTCTAGATCCATAAATTCAAAAGTAGCCAATACGATCTCATGTTCTTTAGAGCTTTTGCCCTAAAGCTATTTTTGCATTAGTTCCCTAAGATGCAATATTGAAAGTTGATGCTTAATGCCCTTGAGAGATACATACATTCTGCAAGTTGGTTCAAATTAATAAAGCCAACCTTCTTTGGATGTTCTTGTAGTTTATGTCTATTTGGTTGCTACCATGTACTTTTTGATTACATATTCTTTGCTCGGTTCTTTCGTTTTAATTTGAGATTGCATATGGATGTTCTTGATCACATCGGCCATAAAAAATCTACCTGCATCATGTAAATTGGAAACATGCACATGAAAGATGCATCACCATCTTGGTCTTTCAAATTATCTTTTCAAAAACTCGATCTCGTGTTCCCTTAACTGCTCCTTCACCCTTAGTCTTTGATAGGTTCTTAAATTACTGAAAATAATGCTTCTTGACATGAGTCATTCATGGTCAGTTTATGGAAGAGATCATAAAATTGATGGATGAGGTAAAAGTAAGCGAAAGTTATATACGGCCATTAAACTAGATGGACACAATTCACAGCGTAGATTGGATATCTTTAGAGTCATCCTCTTGTGTACTGAATTTTAGTTCTAGATGAGCCATTTATACGGTAGTAATATTTATTTCCCTCTTTTATTTTTATAAATTCAAACTAGAAGCCTCATCATCCTTTAGTGTTAAACTACTATTGTGGTCCTAAACTCTCTTTCTGGAACACATTCAATTCATGTGGTAAAGTCCGAGATAAGGGTAGTTAAATCTCTAATATATGTATGATGATCTAAAGTGGATCAGTTTCTCATAATTAATCAATTACTTTATTTATACATTTTTGTTTCTAATTTATTGTCTAATTTCATGTAGAGTAGTTCAAGAAGAGTGGCTTGAATTAGTGGCGAGTATGAAAAACTTTTGTACCACATCATGCTTAAATATTAAACTGAAGTAATCATCTAACTTAATTTTTTAGATCCTCTCACGAGCACTGGTAGGAGGTTGATTTAAAATTAATAATCAAGATGTTCATTCTCTAGATTAGTCCTATGGGAAAAGACTATTTTTCCACAACTAGAAGCAGAACTTACATTTATATTTAACCTCAAGACAATCGATCTTTCTTGCAATGTTCATCTATGGTTGCCATTTTTGATATATCTCCATGTCAAGTATTCATTCATTGCTGTTATTTTTTTTCCAGAAAGAATTTTCATGATAGTTATATGATGCAGGCTATCCATGCCTGTTTGGAGCTTGTCGCATGTGAACGCATGATCCAAAGCCTACGGTGATAATACTTGGAGAAATATATATATATATATATATTTTTAAAAAAATGCTATGATAATGCTCGGGCCATTGATGTCAAGGCTGGGGGTGTAAATTTATACACATCCCGAGGGTAGGAGTGGGATAGGACTCCAAACGCCTTGGCTAAAGAATCTAGATGTGGGAGAGACATTTGGAGAGAAGCCCTGGACACATCCGGGAAAGCAAAGGACGCAAGGTGACAAACTGTAAGAAACTGGCCGGCAGCATGTGCGGGGACTCCACGGTTCACGAGGGGAGGGAGGGAGGGAATAAAGACGCGGGATCGGATAAAAGTTCCCGCAAGCACGCACGCTTCCACTCTACCATACCAACCGACTCGTGTCACTTCCACGTAAGTTGGTTGGCTACGTGTCAATCATTACAACGCCGTCCGACCTATCTTTGGATACATGTCGTCGACTGCTGGAGAGAGATGCATGCCATCCGACATATATTCATCTTAACGCGGATTGGATAACTCTTGGTGATCAGTAAAAATTTCGATGCTTGCTTACATCGATTTTATGCTTTCAACTCTGGTGAACAAAATGGGGTGGTGCGTCGAGGTTTAACATGGGGCATGATATATATGGATACATTCAAAATTTGTGCTCGCACCATGATAGCTGTAAGACTATTCAAGGATGGACATTTTGTTTTTTTTTGGAAAAAAAAAAAAAAAAAATATTGATGCGATGGAAAGCCATCAGATTTCAAATACCAACTTGAAAGTCAACCATACAATGATTTGACTGATTTGCTCGCATATCATGCGGATCCCAAAATAGAAGATTTTCTTGATATTTTTCTCCTTTTGAAACAATATACTACACATCTGATGCAATATATCACCCTTTTCGAATTTACCTGCATAGGTGGAGTATATATACTGGATTAATTTATCGCACGTAAAAACTAGACTTCGTTTACGTGCATGAGTCATTGCCTGTATTGATTACCTTTGTTGTTATCGGGTGAGTGGTAGATTTAGCATTCTAGAAAATTCATACACTTAGAAAACGATCGAAGAATCGTTCTTCACCATAAAACTAATTAATCTTTCGACTGAATGCACGGTCAAGTTGTATTGCCGGTAGAAAGTAAATTTGTCTCCCATCACAATTATGATTATTAATTTGTACAATTTAACATCGTAGATTCTCTCTCTTTTCACAGTGTCGGTGAATCCAAGGTACGTAACAGCAATATATATATATTCTACCTTCGCCAGCCGCTCGTTGATAACATATCCAGCAGCATCGCAACACTCGTCTTCTGTTGATCCATCGCCTTTCATCTCGTGAACAACATGAAATATTTTTCGTACCACAAACCCATACAAGTCTATTTTCCTCGCACGCAATCATAGGTTTGGTAGTTATCCTCCAAAACACCCTTCGCTGTCAGTCCTTAAGCCACACGTTCTGGTGTCCCGCGGAACAACCAAGGAGAACTAGCTTCCATTATCATGGGGCCTTGGTATCGGATGCTTGCTGGCCTTGATTCGGGAGGCTTGTCAAAGATACCTCAGTTGAAGTGATAAGATTGGAACACCAAGTTAAAAAGCAAGGGGTAAGAGTGAGTTCAGCACGACTCCAACCTAAAAGATCTTCCCAGTTGTTTAGCTGTAATCCAATAAAGAAATCATGCACTGGACTACCACTAGCGTCATCACTTTAATTGGAGCGAAGAGGAATGATGCAAGTGAGGGATATAAGCGTATTTTAAGTTCGGATTGGGTTACAACACATGAGATAGAAAGCAACTGGTGAGAGATTAGAATAATCACCGCATGTGCCCGATAAGACGGCATGATGGGGTCACTTGTGGATAAAAACAAGTTTGAAGTGCTTCCACCTTTACACTAGAGCATGGTGATCCAAACTTCTCAGCAAGCAACGGAGTAATAAAACTCTTATTGTATAAGAGGAGGGCCCTTTCAGCTTATCTTCTCAGCATCAAGCTCCTAAAGTGTCCCTTTGCATGCACACAAGGAGGCTCAGGGTTTCAGTTCTCTGAACCTGGCTGAGTCTAAGTAGGGCTTGCATGCGGTACGTTCTTGCGTGCACGGATGGGCTTGGACTTGATCTTCTAAGCCTATCTATATATGCTGTAATTTAGTTGCCATGGCTAGCTAGCTGCAGGTTTAAGTCTTTAATTTATTGCTTCTAGTTGAGCAAGTAAAGCTATTTCCAGCTAGCCCTATGATTGGTTTTGACATGCATGACTTGGGTTGGGCATAATTGGCTGCGTCCTAATGCACTTTGCATATCTTTAGCATGGGTTATGGCTATTATATATGGCTAGAATACAGTATGCCACATGTCTGTCATCTAATTCACTAGCAAATTCATTGCAACTAGAACAAAAGGTAACAGAATTAAACAATTAAAACAATTCTTTCCCCTTTTCCTCGGTTTTTTTTTTTTCATTTTCTTTATTCTATAGAAAACCATCTAGCTGGGGGTGATAGGTTGGAGAAGGTCCCTACCTCTTCATTAATAAACACGAGACGTACAAGGAATATCAAAAAAGAAGGGGGAAAAAAGACGTAAAGCACAAAGTTGTTCAAGACAGACCAACAATGCAAACATCTTCACCATAACCATCTACATACCTCTTAAATCACGGCTGCCATGTTATTTTTCTGGAAAAAGAATTGGTTATCCAAAAAAAAAATGGGTGTCAAATATTGAATTCTACATGTCAACCATGTATGCATGCACTGTAGAGCTGCAATTGGATTAGGCTAAGTTGATGGTTTTAAATATAGAAACAAGGAGGGTTACAGATGGTTAGCTATCGACGTTGTGTAACAGCATTACTTGGATGAGAAAAGCGGCGAGGATTAATATGGACATGTATTAGTTCCACATCATATATGCATTGGATAGATCTTTGGCTTTTATATGGAGCCAAAGAATTCAAATAATATTTTTTTAACTAGACATTTTGAATAAATTAATATCTGGATTGTTGCAAATGGTAACAAAATAGACTTGATGGATAATCCATGTGGACTACGAGATATTGCAACACATGCTTATTTAGATCGATCACAAGATGAATATAGTATTTATGACTAAATTTAAATAGATTTGAATCTCTAGCACCTTCAGAGTAAATATAGCATGTGAGCACCTATGCTTTCTGTTGCTCCGATATAAGAAGCCCACTATTCCCCAGTACGCCCTTTTAAACTAAGACCCGGGTACTCGACCGACTCCATCCTGACTCGCCCCTTCTTTCGATGCGTCCCTCTTCTTCTCTCTCTCTCTCCCGTCCGAGAGTCCTAAAGTCCCTCCGCAGTGGTCCTTGCTCTCCAGTGTCCGTGAGGGCGGACGACACGTTAGACTAGCTAGGAAAGGCACATGAACGTTTGTAAATTCTTTGTTCGACTTTCTCCTTAGTAATAAAGTTGCAATCGGTACTACATCACTGTTTAAAATAATAGTTCTGTTTCACAAGGTAGGGAATAGCAGCTGAATGATCTATATGTTTGAAGCGTAACATATCAAAATTATGTTATCTCAAACAAACAAACAAACAAATAAAAAAAAAAAAAAAAAGGGTCAAAACTGCGAGATTGATCCAAAATGGCAAACTGTGTTGAATCAGTAATTTTCCAATCAACATATAAGCGTTTTTCTTATGGTAAGCAAAGGGAGGAAAAAAAAAAAGAAAAGAAAAGCTGAATCATAAGAGGTTTAATTTCTTTGAACTACTGCTCTGTTTTACACATCCCATGCATTTCTATGTTTCTAGATGTTTTTTTTTTTTTTTTTTTTTTTGAATGTATCGGAGAAGAAAGGTTCTTCCCCGTTGCTATGTATTAAAATAACTAAGCATTAGTACGGCAATTACATAGTGTTAGGTTCTAATGATGAGTACTAATGAGAATTAATACAACAGTTACTAAAGATAGAGGCGTGAGAGCCCCGAATTACACTAAGCAAGCTTGTTCCCAGACCAGAATGTACATCCGCTTATAAACCTATTTTGGAGCTAGCATGCTGATGGCTAGACAAAGCAGAATTTCCAGAGGGCAATATCCACACCAATCGTAGACCCAACAAGCATCACCAGAAAGCATCTTATAGCTATGGAAAACCCGATTATCTAGGCCCGCTGGAAGCGTTCAGATGTTTATGTTAAGTAATCGTTGCTGAAGATTACTAATGACAGTTATTATAAGATTATGCTGTGACGATGATGTCCACTCAGAGAATAGATAGACGATTTTTTGAACTGCCACCCTGGTTGTGTGAGCTTCAAACTTGAAGACTTTACAGTTTCTTTCTCTCTAGATGCACCAGCTTCCCACTGCTATTAATGAGTCCACTACCATGATTAAGTTTCTATTCCTCAGACTGTTTCGTCATTTATGCCAAAGGTTGAATAAGTTTGTGGGGATAACTTGATCGTTCAATCCCAGGAGGAGGTATGTCCAGATTTTTTTTGAGAATTCGCAACCCAATATTAAATGATCGATATCTTCTGCTTTTGATGAGCACAATGGACATTGACTTGGTCCCTGTGTCCCTTTTTTTGCCAGTATGTCAGCTGTAAGCACTTTCTTGTGGTAGCATGGCCAATTGAATATCTTCGCCTTATCTGGAGTAGGGCACTTCTAAATGATTTTGTTGAAGAAGGATATTATACCTCCATTGATGATGAAGTGGTAGCCACGTTTGACAGTGTAAGTATGAGATGAGTGCCATTTCCAATGCCTTTGATCATGTCCAGGTTGAGTTATCTGATTGTTTATGAGGTGTCTTGGCACAAACAGCTCATTTTCTGCTGTGTTACTGAGCGGACATCTGAATTGAGAATTCCACTGATTGGATTCCGGATGCTCAGCAACTGAGCCAGATCTTTTGTTACTAATCATATAAAGGTTGGGTAGTTTAAGAGATAAGGAATCATTAGTAACCCAAACGTCATGCCAGAAAGAGGTCATCCTTCCATTTCGCACCTGAAGAACGGAGAAGTTTTGAAACAGATGAAATATAGTTTGCAGACACTCTCTTCCAAAAATATGAAGCTCTTTTAATATGAGAGGAAATAGGTTCTGTAGGTGTACACTTAGTGTAGTATATATTATGAATCAAAGATTGTCAAGGTCGTTCATCACCATTGTAGAACTTGAAACACCACTTAAGAAGCAAAGCCTTGTTAAACAGGAAGAGGTTCAAGAGTCCCAAGCCTCCGAATATTTTTGGTCTACATACCGTCGCCTAACTAACTAGGTATTTGACGCTGCCTTTGCTGCTATTGTTATTCCATAGGATTTATTGGTGCAGAATTTGGTTGACGTCGGATCGAGCTGGAGTTGAGAAAGAAGAGGTCACCGTCGGTGATCTGCAAAATAAAGTTCCATCTAGAGTCGGTGGTGGTGGCTCCAACAGAACTCTCCGACGATCAAGTCAGCTCTTCTGATCAACAAAAATAGAGTGCTCAGTAAAGAGTTCAGCAGAGTTTTGGAAAGAAGAAAAGAGCTTTAAAAAAACGTATATGGAGGATTTCTTTTTATAGATGAAGCTTGTAATAGACTGATAGTGATGGCCGTAACCGTCCGATAGTGGACCGCTCGGGGCTACGTGGAGTTTGTTACAGAGAGAGATGTCCGTTGCCGTGATGATGCCGTTCGTTAAGATTTAATAGTCGAAGTTCGGAGGAAGCAGGCGTTGGTTGGTGAAAAATATTGACATACATCAATTTCAGAGGAGTTCGGACTCCTAAAAAGAATACGGCTAGAGGGGATCATCTGGAAGGAATGCTGGTTGAAATCTAGAAGCAATCAACTGAAGGAATTCGGATAGAGTTCGATTGATGGAGAAGTCTAGAAGGAGTCCGACTAGTACAGAAGTTCAGCCAAAGAAGACGTCCGAAAAGAGTTCGACTCCCGTAGGCATCCATTTGAAGGAGAAGTCCGAAAGAAATTTGGCTACTGAAGGAATTTAACTGAAGAAGATATCCGAAAGGAGTTCGACTCCTAAAGGAATCCAATTGTTGGAGAAATTCGAAAGGAGTTTGGCTTCTAGAGGAATTCGATTGAAGAAAAAATTCGGAAGGAGTTTGCCTCCTGGAGGAATTCGAAAGAAGTTTGGCTTCTGGAGAAATTTGATCGAAGGAGAAGTCCAAAAAAAGTTTGGCTCCTGAAGGAATCTGACTGGTGGAGAAGTCTGAAAGAAGTTCGGCTCCTTGAGGGACTTGACTGAAGAAAAAATTTGAAAGAAGTTTGGTTCCTGATGGAATTCGATTGAAGGAGAAATCCGTAAAAAATTCAGCTCCTGAAAGAATCCGACTGCAGAAGAAGTCTTGAAGAAGTTTGACTTCTATAGAAATTCGATTGAAGAAGCAATCTAGAAAAAGTTTAACTCCTAGAGAAATTCAGCTAGAATTCAGCCACTGAAGGAGTTTGGCTACTGAAGGAGTTCGGCTGAAATTCGACCGTTGGAGGAGTTCAGCTACTGAAGGAGTTTGGCTGGGATTCGACCGTTGAAAAAAAAATTCGATCGAAGCTCTTTCATGATTGCCAGTCGCATTATGCTAAGCATTAGATTGGACTTCGACGGGATCAAAGTTTATCCCCAACAATAGTCTCCACTCCTGAGTTCGAAATTCGAAGAAAGAAAGTACAAAAAAGGCGACTATCGAAGTTCTTTTTTGGGCTCCGCACCCATTGAGGTTGAAGCTCGGGAGAGATTTCATCTTTTGTTGAAGTTGAAGCTCGTGGAAGATCTTATTTCCAACCGAGATTGAAGAAGATCTTATCTCCTGTTGACGTAGACGTAGAAGCTCGGAGAAGATCTTATCTCCAGCCGAGGTTGAAGAAAATCTTATCTCCTATTGATGCAGAAGTTCAGAAGAGATCTTATCTTCAACCGAGGTTGAAGAAGATCTTATCTTCAGCCGAGGTTGAAGGAGATCTTATCTCGTGTTGACATAGATGTAGAATCTCGAAGAAGATCTTATCTCCAATCAAAGTTGAAGAAGATCTCATCTCCTATTGACGTAGATTTAGAATCTCGGAGAAAATCTTATCTCCAGCCAAGGTTAAAGGAGATCTTATCTCCTGTTGACATAGAAGCTCAGAAAAGATCTTATCTCCAGTCGAGGTTGAAGGAGATCTTATCTCTTATTGACGTAGACGTAGAAGCTCGAAGGAGATCTTATCTTCGATCGAGGTTGAAGAAGATCTAATCTCCTGTTGACATAGAAGCTCGAAAGAAATCTTATCTCCAACCGAGGTTGAAGGAGATCTTATCTCCTATTGGCGTAGACATTGAAGCTCAGAGAAGATCTTATCTCCAACCGAAGTTGAAGAAGGTCTTATCTCTTATTGACGTAGAAGCTTGAGAGAGATCTTATCTCTAGCCGAGGTTGAAGGAGATCTTATCTCCTGTTGGCATAAACATTGAAGCTCGGGGGAGATCTTATCTCCAACCAAGGTTGAACTTATCTTCTATTGATGTAGAAGCTCGAAGAAGATCTTATCTCCAGCTAAGATTGAAGGCCTTCAACTTACTCATGTTAGGACGATGTTCTCCTCCTATTCCTAACGTGGCCACTTTTGATTGCTTCTTTCCTATCATCACATAGTTTTTGTACCAAGAAATAATAATATTAAAATAAATAAATTTTATTAAAAAAAAATTACTGATAGTATATTCTTAGATTTTCTGAGTTTCAAGGTTGTGAGAGCGTTGTTTCTCCAAGCTCCTTCAAACGATAAGTTTCGGACCAGACGATCTCCTCTATTTCATACTGATCTTTTTAATTTGGGACAAGCTTGGAGATGGTGGTTCGATGAGATGGTGGTTCATCGAACCACTAAGTCTTCCAGAGATAGTGTTGATGATACTGAGAAATGGTTAATCTTCTTGTTGTTCCTCCCTCATTGATGATTTTGACTACGGTAGCGTCCTTAGCTGATCTTCTCTTACTTCAGATCGACGTCTGAGGAATCGATTTAGCCGACCTCTCCTAATGAGCTTCTCGATTTCGTCTTGGAGCTGAATGCATTCTTCAGTATCATGGCCGTAGTCATGATAGTAGATGTAGTACTTGCTTCGATTGCGCTTGTTTGGGAGAGATCGTAATTCTTTTAATCTTGGTAGCTGATTCTTAATTTTCATCAGAACTTAAGCTTTAGGAGTATTAAGAAGGATGTAATTATGGAACCTTTCGGAGGAAGAACTTCTTCGTGCCCTTCTGTCAGAGCTTCTTTGATGACAAGCTCGAGGGGGAGTTCGTACTCGCTCACGCTCAGGGGGGTTCGTGAGCATGGTCGAATTTTATTTGACCTTCCATCAGCGGTGGATCTATGCCGCTCTCCTGCAGCTTTCTTATTCTTCAACTTGAAGGCTTCTTCTGCTCGGGTATATCCCTCAGCTCGAGCTAGCAGATCGGTAAAGTTTTTAGGATACTTTTTCTTTAGAAAGAATAATAAATCATTCTTCTGAAGATCATCCTTGAGTGTGGCCATTGCAACAGACTGGTCCAGATTTTGGACCTCCAATACAATAGCATTAAACTGAATGACATAAATTCGAATGGATTCTTCCTCCTTCTGCTTGACATTCATCAGAAAATCTGAATCTCGGTATGGACTGATAGTGATGGCCGTAACCGTCCGATAGTGGACCGCTCGGAGCTACGTGGAGTTTGTTACAGAGAGAGATGTCCGTTGCCGTGATGATGCCGTTCGTTAAGATTTAATAGTCGAAGTTCAGAGGAAGCAGACGTTGGTTGGTGAAAAATATTGACATACATCAATTTCAGAGGAGTTCGGACTCCTAAAGAGAATATGGCTAGAGGGGATCATCTGGAAGGAATGCTGGTTGAAATCTAGAAGCAATCAACTGGAGGAATCCGAATAGAGTTTGATTGATGGAGAAGTCTAGAAGGAGTCCGACTAGTGCAGAAGTTCAGCCAAAGAAGACGTCCGAAAAGAGTTCGACTTCCGTAGGCATCCATCTGAAGGAGAAGTCCGAAAGAAATTCGGCTACTGAAGGAATTTAACTGAAGAAGATATCCGAAAGGAGTTCAACTCTTGAAGGAATTCAACTGTTGGAGGAATTCGAAAGGAGTTTGGCTTCTAGAGGAATTCGATTGAAGAAGAAATTCGGAAGGAGTTTGCCTCCTGGAGGAATTCGAAAGAAGTTTGGCTTCTGGAGAAATTTGATCGAAGGAGAAGTTCGAAAAAAGTTTGGCTCCTGAAGGAATCTGACTGGTGGAGAAGTCTGGAAGAAGTTCGGCTTCTTGAGGGACTTAACTGAAAAAAAAATTTGAAAGAAGTTCGGTTTCAGATGAAATTCGATTGAAGGAGA
Organism: Cocos nucifera; assembly: GCA_006176705.1. Taxonomy (NCBI): domain Eukaryota; kingdom Viridiplantae; phylum Streptophyta; class Magnoliopsida; order Arecales; family Arecaceae; genus Cocos; species Cocos nucifera. Next base: position 991,624 of record QRFJ01000136.1, read on the forward strand.
AATTCATAAAAAATTCAGCTCCTGAAAGAATCCGACTGAAGAAGAAGTCCTGAAGAAGTTTGACTTCTATAGAAATTCGATTGAAGAAGCAATCTAGAAAAAGTTTGACTCCTAGAGAAATTCAGCTAGAATTCAGCCATTGGAGGAGTTCAGCTACTGAAGGAGTTCGGCTGAAATTTGATCGTTGAAAAAAAAATTTCGATCGAAGCTCTTTCATGATTGCCAGTTGCGTTATGCTAAGCATCAGACTGGACTTCGACAGGATCAAAGTTTATCCCCAACAATAGTCTCCACTCTCGATTTCAAAATTCGAAGAAAGGAAGTACAAAAAAGACGACTGCCGAAGTTCTTTTTTGGGCTCCGCACCCATTGAGGTTGAAGCTCAGGAGAGATTTCATCTTCTATTGAAGTTGAAGCTCGTGGAAGATCTTATTTTCAGTCGAGATTGAAGAAGATCTTATCTTCTATTGGCGTAGACGTAGAAGCTCGGGGAAGATCTTATCTCCAATCGAGGTTGAAGAAAATCTTATCTCCTATTGATGCAGAAGTTCAGAAGAGATCTTATCTTCAACCGAGGTTGAAGAAGATCTTATCTTCAGTCGAGGTTGAAGGAGATCTTATCTTCTGTTGACATAGATGTAGAATCTCGGAGGAGATCTTATCTCCAACCAAGGTTGAAGAAGATCTCATCTTCTGTTGACGTAGATTTAGAATCTCGGAGGAGATCTTATCTCCAACCAAGGTTAAAGGAGATCTTATCTTCTGTTGACGTAGAAACTCAGAAAAGATCTTATCTCCAACCGAGGTTGAAGGAGATCTTATCTCTTATTGACGTAGACGTAGAAGTTCGAAGAAGATCTTATCTTCAGTCGAGGTTGAAGGAGATCTAATCTCTTGTTGACGTAGAAGCTCGAAAGAAATCTTATCTCTAACCAAGGTTGAAGGAGATCTTATCTCCTATTGGCGTAGACATTGAAGCTCGGAGAAGATCTTATCTCCAGTCGAAGTTGAAGAAGGTCTTATCTCTTGTTGACGTAGAAGCTCGAGAGAGATCTTATCTCCAGCCGAGGTTGAAGAAGATTTTATCTCCTATTGGCATAGACATTGAATCTCGGGGGAGATCTTATCTCCAGTCGAGGTTGAAGGAGATCTTATCTTCTGTTGATGTAGAAGCTCGAAGAAGATCTTATCTCCAGCTAAGATTGAAGGCCTTCAACTTACTCATGTTAGGACGATATTCTCCTCCTATTCCTAACGTGGTCACTATTGATTGCTTCTTTCCTATCATCACATAGTTTTTGTACCAAGAAATAATAATATTAAAATAAATAAGTTTTATTAAAGAAAAATTACTGATAGTACATTCTTAGATTTTCTGAGTTTCAAAGTTGTGGGAGCGTTGTTTCTCCAAGCTCCTTCAAACGATAAGTTTCGGACCAGACGATCTCCTCTATTTCATACTGATCTTTTTAATTTGGGACAAGCTTTTCCTGACTTTGAGGCTGAGAGATGGTGGTTCATCGAAGCACTAAGTCTCCCAGAGATAGTGTTGATGATACTGAGAGACGGTTAATCTTCTTGTTGTTCCTCCCTCATTGATGATTTTGACTGCAGCAGCGTCCTTGGCTGATCTTCTCTTACTTCATATCGATGTCTGAGGAATTGATTTAGCCGGCCTCTCCTAATGAGCTTCTCGATTTCGTCTTGGAGCTGAATGCATTCTTCAATATCATGGCCGTGGTCATGATAGTAGAGGTAGTACTTGCTTCGATTGCGCTTGTTTGGGAGAGATCGTAATTCTTTTAATCTTGCTAGCTGATTCTTAATTTTCATCAGAACTTAAGCTTTAGGAGTATTAAGAAAGATGTAATTATGGAACCTTTCGGAGGAAGAACTTCTTCGTGCCCTTCTGTTAGAGCTTCTTTGATGATGAGCTCGAGGGGGAGTTCGTGCTCACTCACGCTTAGGGGGGTTCGTGAGCATGGTTGAATTTTATTCGATCTTCCATCAGCGGTGGATCTATGTCGCTCTCCTGCAGCTTTCTCATTCTTCAACTTGAAGGCTTCTTCTACTCGGGCATATCCCTCAGCTCGAGCTAGCAGATTGGTAAAATTTTTAGGATACTTCTTCTTCATAAAGAATAATAAATCATTCTTCTAAAGGTCGTCCTTGAATATGGCCATTGCAACAGACTGATCCAGATTTTGGACCTCCAATACAACAGCATTAAACTGAATGACATAAATCCAAATAGATTCTTCCTCCTTCTGCTTGACATTCATCAGAAAATCTGAATCTCGGTATGGACGTCGGTTGCTGATGAAGTGAACCATAAATTGATGACTCATCTGATCAAAAGAGAAGATCGTACCTGGCTTCAATGCTGAGTACCAATTTTTTGCTGCTTTCTTTAAGATAGATGGAAAAGTTTGATATAATATGATGTCTGATGCACCATGGAGCAATATCATGGTCTGGAAGGCCTCCAAGTGATCGATCAGATCAGAGGTCTCATCGTAACTTTTAAGTTGGGGAAGCTTAAAGTTCAGCAGAACAGGCTCATGCATAATTTGGAGAGAAAAAGAAGGATCGATGCGAACATCGTCATGGAAAGTCGGGGCGACGTGGCGGAGTTCTTCAATCCGACGGTCCATCTTCTATAGTTTTCGATTGAAGATGTCATCTCGATCGTAGATCTTGGATGGCTTCTGGCTATAGATGGAGAAGATCTCTTTCGGAGGAGAAATATGATCCAAACATGGATTTTTTACTCTCTGTTTTCTCTTCCCAGGGGCGATGGGTATGCTAGCCCAAATGCTCCTCCTTAGGATCGATTTCTGACATCTCGATGGTAGGTTTTCTGACGAAACTGCCATCGGAGGTTGCCGCATGGTTTACACCATTTTGGTGATGTTCTGAACCCGCTGCATCAACAGATTAAACTACTCCGAAGGCTGTCGGTGGAGGTGAGGATTGAAGTACCGACGATGGAACAAGAATGAAAGGACCTGGCTTAGGTCTGACGGCAGAAGCGGTAGATCTCTAGGTAGTTACCTTCTTTGGAGGCATTTCTTGAGATTGAGGGAGAGGATGGAGATGAACCTTGGAGAAGAAGGTTGGCAGGATCGACTGAGTACTTCTTTAAGAACAAGGATACTTTAGGAATAGAGGTCCTTCTTCTAGCGCCAATTCTGTTGGTGCAGAATCTGGTTGACGTCAGATTGAGCTGGAGTTAAGAAAGAAGAGATCGCCGTCGGTGATCTGCAAAATAAAGTTTCGCCCAGAGTCAGTGATGGTGGCTCCAACAGGATCCTCCGACGATCAAGTCAGCTCTTCTGGCCAACAGAAATGGAGTGCTCAGAAAAGAGTTCAGCAGAATTTTAGAAAAGAGAAGAGAGTTTTGAAAAAATATATCTAGAGGATTCTTTTTTATAGACAGAGCCTGTAACAGACTAATAGTGATGGCCGTAACCATCCGGTAGTGGACCGTTCGGAGCCACGTGGAGTTTGTTATGGAGAGAGGTGTCCGTTGCCGTGATGAAGCCGTTCGTTGAGATTTAATAGTCAAAGTTTGAAGAAAGTAGGCATTGGTTGGTGAAGAGCATTGACATACATCAATTCCAGAGGAGTTCGAACTCTTAAAGGAAATACAGCTAGAGGGGATCATTCGAAAGGAATGCTAGTTGAAATCTGGAAGCAATCCACTGAAGAAATTCGAATGGAGTTTGACTGATGAAGAAGTCTAGGAGGAGTCCGATTGGTGCAAAAGTTCGATTGAAGGAGATGTTCGAAAGAAGTTTGGCTTCTATAGACATCCGTCTGAAGAAGAAGTCCGAAAAAAATTTGGCTATTGAAGGAATTTGACTGAAGAAGATGTTCGAAAGAAGTTTGGCTCCTGAAAGAATCCGACTGCTGGAAAAATTTGGAAGGAGTTTGGCTTCTGGAGGAATCCGACTGAAGGATAAGTCTGGAAGGAGTTCGACTCCTAAAGAAATTCGAAAGGAATTTGACTTTTGAAAAAATCCGACTGAAGGAGAAGTTCGGAAAGAGTTTGGCTCCTAGAGGAATTCGATTGGTGGAGAAGTCTGGAAGAAGTTTGGCTCCTTGAGAAACTTGACTGAAGAAGAAATTCGGAATAAGTTCGATTCCTGACAAAATCCGATTAAAGAAGAAATTCGTAAAAAGTTTGGCTCTTGGAAGAATTCGATTGAAGGAGAAGTTCTGAAAAAGTTTGGCTTCTATAGAAATCTGACTGAAGAAGAAATCTGGAAGGAGTTCGGCTTTTGGAGAAGTTCGATTGGAATTCGACCGTTGGAGGAGTTCGTTACTGAAGGAGTTTGGCTGAAATTTGACCGCTGGAGGAGTTTGGCTACTGAAGGAGTTCGGTTGAAATTCGGTCATTGGAGGAAAAATTTTTGATCGAAGCTCTTTTATGATTATCAGTTGCGTTATACTAAGCATCATACTGAGCTTCAATGAAAGCAAAATTTATCTTTAATAAAAATATTTTATATAAATAATAAATTTTATTTTATGATGACTTCTGGCAATCGAAGAACAGACCTCCAATACAATGGTATAGTCATAATTACCGAGCGTAGTAGTACAAGATGGCCAGCCAGTGAAAGAGTACTTTTCTTCCATCGAGATAGTTTTTGTTCAACTTTGTCCGTTAAAAAATTCCACTCAAAGACTTGTATTTTTTTGTGGTGTAATGGGAGACCCAGGTATCTAACGGGTAAGGATAGCATCGCCGCATTGTTGATGCCGACGTCAGGCAAATTTAACCCTATGACTTATGTTTTGGTGAAGTTAACTTTCAAACTAGATAACAATTCAAAGAAGTAGAGAATTAACTTGAGATTCTGTATGTGGCGTGTTTCAGGGCAACAGAATATTAACATATTATCTGCAAACTGGACACATCTTATCTTCGATAAGTATTGCTGTGATCCTACCCCTCAATTAGGTTTCTAGAGGCAGCTTTATTAGTCGTTCTATCCAAGATGTCGGCCACCAGTATAAAAAGCAACGACAATGGAGGATTTTCTTGCCTAATACCCTTCCATTTTCCTACCTTGCCATTAATGATGATAGCAGAACATGAATTATGTAATATGGAAGTGATCCACGAAATCCATCTTGCATCGAAGCCATGGTGTTTCAGCATTTTCAGTAAGAATGCCCAAGAAATGCTATCAAATGCTTTTTCAAAGTCCACCTTACAGAGAACGCCCTTGCATTTGGTGTGCTTGGAGTGGGCAATGATTTCTGTTGCAGTAACATAGCCTTCTAAAATGTTCCTCCCTCGGATGAATGCATTTTGTGAGGGAGTAATCAGGTCCGCAATAACACCATCCAGCCTTTTGCCAAGGATTTTTGAAAAAAATTTGATGATTGCATGTTCCAAGCATATCGGTCTGAAGTCAGTAACAGTGGCTTCTTCTGATTTGTTTGGTAACAAGACCATGAATGAGGAGTTAAACCTTGAGGCATCCATGCGTTGATGTTGTATAGCATGTATGGCTTCGATCAAGTCCTCATGCAAAATATTCTAGTAAGTTTGGAAGAAAGAAATAGGAAAACCATCAGGTCTTGGTGATTTGTTTTTGGCCATGCTGAAGACTGCATCTTTAATATCGTCCGCATCTATGTCCCGATCCAAGCAAGATAGATTCCTGTGTGGTTGGGAGTAGAGAGCATCCCAATCGGCTTCTATTAGAGTTTTGGGGCTTCTACCAAAAGCTGAAGCATAGTGCTTATAGAAAGATTTGTGAATATTATCTTCTATGTTAACAAGGTTTTCTTTTTACATTATTTTCGGTAGCTGATTCTTACGACAATGGTTTTGTTGGAGATAAACTCCACTTCTATCGAAGTCCAGTTTGATGCTTAGCCTAATGCAACCGATAGCCATGGAAGAGCTTCAGCGGACGAGTTTTAGCCGAACTCCTTCAGCCTGCCATGTCCCTGTCGAACTCCTTCAGCCGGCCGAACTCCGCAGAACTTCTTCAGCCGACCTGGTCTTTGCCGAACTTCTTTAGCCTGCCGAACTTCTCAGCGGCTGAGTTTCAGTCGGACTCCCATGAGAGCCAAACTTCCTCCGCGCCCCTCCAGTCAGATGCCTATGGGAGCCGAACTCCTTCCGAGCTTCCCCTTCGATCGAACTTCTTCCGGACTTCTCCTCTAGTCGGATTCCTCTAGCGGATTGCTCCCAGATATTCCACCGACGTATCCCCTTCAGAAGTTCGAACTCCTCTAGAATCGATATATGCCGAAGTCCATCAATTAACGTCCACTTTCTCAGAGCTATGGCCATTAAATCTCGACAAACGATTGCCATCAGTCCGCTGCAGACGACAGCGATCCACTACCAGGTGGCGATGGCTATCACCATCAATCTATGGTAGGCGGTGCTGCAGACGACGCCTTTCTCCATGACTGATTCCGTCAGACGTCGAGTGGTCCGCTATCAAGCAGCTATAGCTGTCACCATCAATCCACTACAAAATCCGCCTATAAAAAGAAACCCTTCAGATACGTTTACTCTAAGCTCTAAGCTCTCCTCTTCTCCTCTAAACTCTATCGAACTCATTCCAGAGCACTCTATTTCTGTTGGTCAAAAGAGCTGATTTAATCATCGGAGGGTCCTACTAGAGCCATCCCTATCGACTCCGGACGGGATTTTATTTTGCATATCTCCGACGGCGACCTCATCCTCCTCCACTCCAGCTGGATCTGGTGACAACCAGATTTTGCACCAATATATTTAACGCTAGAGGGAGGGCCGTCTCTGTTCTTGAGGTATTCTTAAGGCCCCTTTGTTCTTAAAGAAGTGCTCAGCGATGATCTCTCTCCAGAGATCTTCCTTCTTCCTCTCTAGAATTCTTTTCCAAAAGAAAATGCCTCCTAGGAGAGCTTCGATCTGACGATCGACGGTCTCTGTGGCCCGATCCCATTTAGGTCCATCTGCTCCCACTTCAACCCCGATAATCTAGGTTCCACCTGAAGCCACCGTAGATGCGGAATAATTCAATCTATTGGTCTAGTAGGTTCATGGCCTTGTCGAGATGATGCAGACCGTGCGATAGCCTCCAACGGTGACTTTGCCAGCAAATCCGTCATCAGGATGTCAGAAATCGACCTTAAGGAAGAGCATTTGGCCTAGCATGCCAATCGCCCTTAGGAAGGAGAAACAAAAGGGCATGAAGTTCTCCCTCAGAAGGTTTCACAGAAGGGTGGAACGAAGTTCGACCGCACTCACGACCTCCCCCAGCGTAAGAGGCTCGAACTCCTTCTCGAGCTCATCATCAAGAAAGTCCTAATCGAAGGACGCGAAGAAGTCCTCCCCCAAGAAGCTAGAACCACCAATAAGGGAAGAACGACAAGGAGATCAATCGCCTCCCGGCATCATCGATGCTATCTCCAGAGGCTTGGCACTTCGATGGGCTGTCATCTTCCAGCGATAAAGTCAAGAGAAGCTTGCTCTAAATTGAGAAGGCCAGTATAAGATAGAGGAGGTCGTCCGGTCTGGGACTTACTGCCCGAGGAAACTCGAAGGAACAACGCCCCCACGATCCTGAAACATAGAAAATTCGAAGATATGCTGTCAGTAACTTTTCTTCGGTAAAATTTTTTTATTTCAATAATATTGCTTCTGAGTGCAAAAACTATGTAATGACAGAAAGGAAGCAGTCAATAGTGGCCGTGTTAAAAATAGAAGGAGAATCTCGTCCTAACATGAGCGAGTCGAAGTCCTTCAGCCTCGACTACAGAAGATAAGATCTCTTCCGAGGCAACCTCGGCTGTAGGAGATAAGATCTCCCTCGAGGCAATCTCGATTGCAGAAGATAAGATCTCCTCCGAGGGTTCGGGCCAACCTCGACTGCATGAAATAAGATCTCCTTCGAGCGTCCGCAACAATCTCGACCATAAGAGATAAGATCTCTTCTGAGTGTTTGGACCAACCTCGACTGCAGGAGATAAGATCTCCCCCGAGCGCCCACAACAACCTCAACCGTAGGAGATAAGATCTCTTCCGAGGGTCCAGGCCGATCTCGACTGTAGGAGATAAGATCTCCTCCGAGCGTCCACATCAACCTTGGCTACAGGAGATAAGATCTCTTCCGAGCACCTGCAACAACCTCAGCTGTAGGAGATAAGATCTCCCCCAAGGGTTCAGGCCGACCTCGGCTGTAGGAGATAAGATCTCCTTCGAACGATCGAGATAACCTCGGTCAGAGATAAGATCTCTTTCGAGCTACCGCATCAACATCGGCTAGACATAAGATCTCTTCCAAGCGACTGAAACAACCTCGGCCAGAGATAGATCTCTTTCGAGCGCCTGTGATAACCTCGGCTAGAGATAAGATCTCTCCCGAGCGATCGATACAACATCAACTAGAGAAAAGATTTCTTCTGAGCGACCGCGTCAGCCTCGGCCAGAGATAAGATCTCTTCCGAGCGATCGTGATAATCTTGGCTAGAGATAAAATCTTTTTCGAGCGATCAATATAACCTCGATTAGAGATAAGATCTTTTCCAAGCAACCGAGACAACCTCGGCTAGAGATAAGATCTCTTCCGAGCATCCATGACAATCTCGGGCGTAGAGATAAGATCTCTCCGAGCGATTGATACAATCTCGGCTAGAGATAAGATCTCTTCTGAGCAACCGCGTCAGCCTCGACTAGAGATAAGATCTCTTTCGAGCGACCACGACAACCTCGGCTAGAGATAAGATCTCTCCTGAGTGATCGATACAATCTCGGTTAGAGATAAAATCTCTTTCAAGCGACCGCGTTAGTCTCGACTAGAGATGAGATCTCTTTCGAGCGACCGCGATAATCTCAGCTAGAGATAAGATCTCTTTCAAGTGATCGATATAACCTCGGCTAGAGATAAGATCTCTTCCAAGCGCCCGTGACAATCTCAACTAAAGATAAGATCTCTTTCGAGCGACCGTGTCAACCTCGACTAGAGATCAGATCTCTCTTGAGCATCCGTATCAACCTCGACTGTAGCAGATAAGATCTCCCCCGAGCGTCCGTATTAACCTTAGCTACAGAAGATAAGATCTCTCCCGAGTCAACCTCGACTGTAAGAGATAGGATCTCCCTCGAGTTAGTCTCGACTGCTGGGGACAATATCGCCTCCGAGGAGCTCAACCTCCGACCTCAATCGCAGGAGACGAGGTCTACTTCAACCTCAATTGAAGATGAGATCTCCCCCAAGCTTCAACTTCAGCATCAATTTTAGTCGGAGATTAGATCTCCTCCGAGCTTCAACTCTAATCGGCACAGAGCCCAGAAGAGGACTTCGACAGTCGCCTTTTCTGCACCCTCTTCCTTCGAGTTTCGAACTCGAAAGTGGAGGGATTATTGTTGGGGATCAACCCCGCTCCTACCGAAGTCCAGTTCGATGCTCAGCCTAATGCAACCGGTAGCCACGGAAGAGCTTTAGCGGACGAGTTTTAGCCGAACTTCTTCAGCCTACCGAACTCTTTTAGCCGATCGAACTCCTTCAGCTAGCCTGGTCTTTGCCAAACTTCTTTAGCCTGCCAAACTCCTCAACGGTCAAGCTTCAGTCGGACTCCCACGAGAGCCGAACTCCCTCCGCGCCCCTCTAGCCGGATGCCTACGGGAGTCGAACTCCTTCCGAACTTCTTCTTCGATCGAACTCCTTTCGGACTTTTCCTCCAGTCAGATTTCTCCAGCGGATTGCTCTCGGATAATCCCACTAGTCGTATCCCCTTCAGGAGTCCGAACTCCTCTGAAATCGATATATGCCGAAGTCCACCAACCAACGTCTGCTTTCTCAAAGCTACGACCATTAAATCTCGACGAACAGTCACCATCAGTCTGCTGCAGGCGACAGCGATCCGCTATCAGGCGACGATGATTGTCACCATCAATCTGTGGCATGCGGCGCTGCAGATGGCGTCTTCTTCCGTGACTAACCCCGTCAGACCTTGAGCGGCCCGCCATCAGGTAGCTGCAGCTATCACCATCAACCCACTACAAGCTCCGCCTATGAAAAGAAATTCTCCAGATACGTTTACTCTAAGCTCTAAACTCTCCTCTCCTCTTCTAAACTCTGCCGAACTTATTCCAGAGCACTCCATTTCTGTTGGCCAGAAGAGCTGACTTGATCATTGTAGGATCCTGCCGGAGCCACTCCCATCGGCTCCGGACGAAATTTTGTTTTGCAGGTCTTCGACGGTGACCTCGTCCTCCTCCACTCTACCTGGATCTGGCCATAACCAGATTCTGCACCAATAGATTTGAAGCACTAATGTAAGAGAACCTAGTATTTCTGTCGTCGACGCTGATCCATTGCTTCCTGGAGCATTGATGCCAATAGGATTCTTCCACCTGTAACACGTTCCCTAGTTGTTTCTTGAGAAGGTTATGCTCATAGATTTTCGATGGAGTCAGTACTCTATTTTCTTCTGTATCATCTAGTCGCCCGATGAGTCTTAAAAATTCTGTCTTCTTCCTCTATGTATTATATGTCTGTCTATGATTCCATGCACGCATTCTGGACCTAAGGTATCGCAACTTTACGGCCATGTTTTTCCCTACATCAAGTCTCTAGGGGCTGATGACCGCCAGTACTGCACCATCTGCTTGCTGTTGGGCTGAAGGAACCAAGCAGTCTCGAAACGGAAAGGTGGGAAGAAGTGATGAGATGCAGTAGATTTGAGACCCAATGACAACACCAGTGGCGTGCGGTCCGATGTCGGCCTAGCCTTAATAAGCAAATTTGCCAGTGGAAAGAGAGAGTGCCAATTAACGGAAACAAAGTACCTGTCGAGCTTAGCTAAACTAGGAGAGCTTCGGGAGTTGGACTAGGTAAAATGCCTGTTGTTAGCACTTATTTCCACCAATTTAAGTTTGTTGATGAATTCATTGAATTTCCGCTACTTTTGGCTCCTAGTTTTTGCGATGTATGACTCGTAACATTGAAATCTCCCAGCGGTATCCAAGGCTCTACAATGGAGTTGTAGATGTGATCAAGTTCTTGGTAAAACAACGCTCTTTCTCCCTGGTCATTTGGTCCATAAACGTTGGTCAAATTGAACTTTCTCCTAGTGTGCTTAACAAGAATAAGAGTACTAATGGAGTATTGGCCTGATAACATTGGAGTGGCCTCAATGTGCGTTGAGTTCCAGCAGGTGATAATTCCTCCAGCAGAGTCGTTAGCATTGCGCACATGCCATTTGTCGAAGGATAAGCCGCATGAGGATCGTAGTAGCTTCATGTTGAAGTCTCCGCATTTCGTTTCTTGTACAACACTTAGATTCTTTAATAACTTGTCTGATGATACGCCTCTTGGAGGCCATTCCCAACCCTCTAACGTTCCAACATAACACGGTCATTTAAAAACAAGTAGCCACTCGCTGATAAACAGGACTACACATAATGGACAGGATCCCCAATCGTTGAAGTATATCACTGCTTGAGGGTAGTGATAGGTAGGAAGAAAAATAACTATAAATCTATCTGCCAGGAGAAGCACTACGTGCCCAAAACTAGATTTATATGTACTCATATTGACACACTGAGAGTACATTTTGTTGATATGCATGAAAACCATCTGCTGTGATACAAAAAGATTCCACCTACACTATAATAAAAGAGCCCTTGTTTCATAGCCAAAATATTCTCTTCCATAATTTGTTCCATATTAAGGTGGTCTGCACATACCATCTACCCGCACTCTTTAGACCCGGGAAACATTCAGCAGGTTGACACTGTTGCCGCAACGCAGGACCTCTAATTCCTTTAATTTTTCCAAAGTTGAGTTAACTGCCTTTCCTTCAATGACTCACCCACATTTCCTGCCAAGTTGTATGATATCCCCGGTGGTTAAAGAGTTGATGAATAGGATGTCCCGTTCACCCAGGTTTTGCTCCTCGAGGCCAAGAGCCTTAAGCTTCCATAATATGTTTCTAGATGTTAAATTAACAATTTCCATGCTTATGTTTGGCCAAATTGAAAGCTTTACTTCTTGGTATTTTTAGCATTTCTTGCTTGCATGTTCCAAAACTTTGAAAAGGTGCTGACCTGAAATTAAACTTTCCAATGCGAGAGGGTCAAGCAATATAAAATTTTAATAAAATGTTGCATGCTCTACAGATTTTTATGCACCCTCCTAATTTTGGTGCACCCTCCTAGTTAAGATCTTGCAGTGAAGCAAAGTCCATCCCAAACTTTCCAGAGATGGGTGGAAGGTGGGTGAGAGGAAGAGATGGGGCCACGGGGGAGAGGCCAAGAGGAGCAACATAACGAGGGGCGACATACGGAAGAACGGACATTTTTAACCAAGGAAACTGGAAAAAGTTGCCTTTGGTTGTTGGCCGGAGCGTGGAAAAGCAAGGCGTGGCTGCCTACTTTTCCTCGTACCTGGACGCAAGCAGGGATATCATCCAAACTATTACCATTCTGCTTTGCCAAGACTTTGATCTCGAAATGTACATTGAGCAAACATAAAATATATAAAAAAAAATGTGCTCGGCAGTTCCCATACATCGATCTCTTTTGCAATTGAAATAGTTTAGTTAGGTGAGAAATCACTGTAGATGGTGCAGCACCCCGGAATAAGCTCAAATGTTATGTTTTTGACCGATTTTACAATCTTTTTTTTTACAATACGAAACATTATTAATTTATTTCAATCACGGAGTTGATGATATGAAATAAAACTTGATAGAAAATAAAGAATTGTCACAAACACATGGTATTTCATTACTTTTTTTCACTCTTTTTTTTTTTTTTCTGTTTGGAACTTGGTCCAAATTAAGATATCGCATTGTACAAGTTGGCCATAATTGGCCTAAGTTGTTTGTCTTATTCTTAGTATTCTTGTTCTGGTTCTTTTTCTTCTTGGTGCAGAACGAGGATAGAAGAAATCCTGCTTGAAATCTAGATAATGATGGAATTTAATCGAAGTCGTCGGTACCAATCCTCAAACATTTTATCAACTTCACTGGTTGGTACTCTCACTTATATTGGATTATGTTAATTTCGACTTTCTTGCAAAAAAAATAAATTAAATTAGACTTGGCCTAAATCATGCTAGATTAATCATGAGAAACTTTGCTGAATCTCACTCGGTAAAATAACCTATGTGCACCAACCCATGGTCTTAAATTACTAAATTGCTAGGGATCATTCTAATGGAATCTAAAGCAAATTTAACAACCGATCAATATTTTGTGATGTGGAAATGAAATTAGGAGAAGAGGACAAACAAATGGCCAATAAATTCCGCAACGTCACGATCATTCATCTGTATGAACTTTGTGACCTATAACGGATGTGAGCTATTAATGTAACCAGTCCATTAAATAACTAGCTTTTCAAACTGTGGATTTCAGTAAAAGATCAGAAGGAAATACGGTGTAGATGTCGGTGAAATCAAAGAACCATCACACACGCCAATCTGTACTGTGTATGACCCTCAAACAGTACTCGGTCCAACCCACTGGCAAAAAATATCAATGCGAAAGCATCGAAACCTATCTTTTGAAGTGATCACTTGTTCTCTCGCATGCCGTGTGGCTGTTATTTCTGAACCAAAATGTGGACCACCCTATGGGCCCAAACTAGATATCAGAGGCTCCAGATTAAACGAGAGCTCGTATGCGAAGGATCCTGGGGTCCTAGCTTTTTTTGTAGGATATGGTGCCATTCTCCTACCGGACGTGGGATGTCTCAAAACAAACAAAAGCTAGCAACTTGGTGAGCTCAACTTAGGTTGCTTATCGATGACTCGGTCCATTTTGCAAGTCTAGTTCCTTCATATTATTCACCCAATAAAAAAAAAAAAGCATGCATGTGATGTGCCTATATATATTGATGTTACATTCCAACTTTTCCCTGCATATATCCTAGAGGGCAAATCCCCGCTCTAGTTTTAGAAAATTCTTTTAATTAGATTATGTGGCAAGATTTTGTTCATTGAACAACTGGATGTAGCTTGCATCTAATATATCAAATATTTATTTACTTATTTTAGCATGAACAAGGGAAGAATTTTTGCCCCAAATTGGAATCAAATAGAGGTCATCGGCATCCAACATCCAGTGACATCACCAATTCAACCGGTACTTGACCCCCGACAAAGAAACTTTTCGGTAGAAAGACAACCTAACTTGGCTGTTGGATGAGCGGCGAGCCAACCAAAATCTCCCATGTTTCTGAGTTATTAAAAGTTCCTTCAATTCGAGTTGCGGATGATCCGCTGCGCTATTATTTCATCACCTGCGCGCTAAAGTTTTGACTAAACCTGCAGTGCCTTAAATGACAGATTTCTAGTTAATATTGTTCCACTCAAGTTCGACACTCTATAAAGTAAACAAAAAATGCTGATTACATGTTCAATCCAGAATGCTGGGAAAAGTTCTAATGTAACATAGCGTTGTCAGCTAAAAAACTGAAACTGAAACAAGTTTCAAATAGCAACCTGCTGAGTCAAGTCAGGCATGAATTTAAAAATCTTAGCATAATAAAAACCGACTAGTTGCCGACCCTAGGTGGACTTAGGTTGAGCATCTATATGAGCACACAGGCCACGAGATGATGTTTGGACAGGTTCATTAGGTTCTAGATTTCCTTTTCGGTGGGTGGCTCCAAGCGCGATCCATGTCCTTTTATCTTAGACACATACATATATGCGAAAGAAATTATGTCCTACACCATATGCATTATATGGCGGTGCACCACACCAATCACCTTGCCTCAATTTTGTAGACCTCATCATCCTGCGCATCTCATCTCAATTTGTTTCCATGGTGCACTACTGATGTGGTATATGGTATAATTTCTCAACACATATAGGACTTGCTATAGCCTTTCCTATTATGGTAATTAAAGTGTCTCAAGACCAAAATTATACCATGTCATAGCGAGTACTTTCGAGGGGACGTGGGTGAAAATGGTTCACTTCTTTCGCATCTAAGAGCACATCCTTCACGATCATATATGACCTCACCATGGCTCACCGAGTTAGATTCTTACACTAAAGTCGGTAACCGACCAATAATCTTTAATCAATTGCCTGCTAAGTTCCTTTTCCATCCTAGATTATTAGGCACCGGTCCAGGATGTCATGTTCATCGTTAAGCACCGTACTCCATATATTTATTTATTTTTAGTGGAGGTGCTTGAGAATGTGGTTGACATCTCATCCATCTGTCATATTTATTTCAAAACTATACAGTCCAACGATTATGGGGGACATGCTAACTTTAGTCCCTTCTCAAAGTATGAGTCTTTAATCTCCTTTGGTTACATCAGGAACAGGGGACTAGCAAGTAGCCAAAACTGCCTTGTTGCCAGCCTCTTTAAAGCAAGAGAAAATCTACCCCTCTCCTGTGGTGAACGTTGGTTTAGTTTAATATTTGGTCCAACCATGACAGCCACATGGATCCATAAATGGAACAGAGGGGAAAGGAAATGCCAAGGTAGTTAAAGTGGGGGAAGAACTCGGTTTAATTTGTTCCAGTTGGTTCATGCCAGAGGAGTCCAGCCAGATTGAAAGCTATACATATTGCTCCATGATGTTCCCTTCATCCCATGTTCCCCACTTGCAATCCTTGCACATGGCTTCACCACCCTCCCCTCCCAAGTGACATTATCAGGGGCCCCTCACAACCTCCCCACCTCCTCTCTCTCTCTCTCTCTCTCTTAATTTTTTTCTCACCTTAATTATTCCTTTCCCCACTTTTCCTTACACTCTGGGCATTGCAACATATCCCTCTCCTTTAGCATGGAGAGAATAAACAAATCTCAGCTTTTGCAAAAAGGGAAAACAAGCCCATGCCTTTCTTTGCAATGATGATAAGATGTGTTCCGGTGAAACAAACGGCCAACACTCTCTTTTCAAACACTGTCCAGGGGAAGGGTATTTCAGCATGTCGTCCATTAGCATGCTAAAAGGTGGTGGGCTCCATTTAAAAGATAAATCTCAAACTGGCTTTAGCACTCACAAGCTTGCAGCCCAACTCCAGTAAGAACAGTTGGGGCTTCGGAGACAAGCCTATTCCCAAACCCCCACCCCCACAATTTTTTTTTTTTTTTTTTAATACAAAAAATATTGATCTTATGATTATAAAATTAGATAAAAAGCTTCGAGTATAGATTTCTTTGCTTTCATTAACATACGAGTGGGATCCAGTCATAATAACAAGGCGCGGTCATTTTACAAGGATGGCCATTCGAGTCCTTGTAAACTACAAATTTGGGGTGTCGATATACCTGTTGGTGATTATCTTTAATGTTCGATAGGGACATCTTAAGTCACTCCTTGCCATAATTGGACAGATTCTTTGACAACTTGTTGATATAAAATTCAGAACCCAATTCGACTTAAAAGCTAAAATCAGTAAGTTCTTGATCCCATCATCTATATGAATCCATCTCCCACTAATTGGACTAAAAAAAAAAAAAAAAAAAAAAAAAAAAAAAAAAAAAAAAAAAAAAACAAAAAAAAAAAAAAAAAAAAAAAAACTAAACCTCACACTTGATCTCAACTCCTCCCAATCAAATCCCGTGTCCATTTACTCCTGCGCGAACCACATATCATCCCTCTAGTTCAAGAGATCACCCCTATAAGAACCACAATATATTTGTGTTATAAATCTAGTCTCAAACTCTCGCTCTCTAAGAGCCATGATTCACCTCCAGTCACACCTAGCCACCGTGACTCTGCTCTATTACTGCACATTTCTCACTCACTCTCTAAAAGATACATTTCACCGCACCCTCACAAAAGCCCGTCGTTCTAAGAACCATGCTCGAGCTTGCACTCAAATTCGGCACCTTGCTCCACCATAACAAGAGTTCGTTGTTCTAAGATATATATACTCGAGCCTGTGCTCAAATTCAATACCTTGCTCAATCAAGTCCGCTTGTTTGTTGCACCCACTCACCACATCATAGCCACAATGACTCAACTCTACCAGCTCGCATGTTACAAGAGCTACCAATTTTCACATGTTTGTAGCTTCGAGAGCTTTGATATATAAGTTGGAGTCCAATTCAACTTAAAAGCTGGAGCTATTTAATTTGAGTCCAATCATCTATATATATATTTATCTCCTGCTAATCTTTTTGTATAAGATTAAACATCACATGAGATCCTCATCGCCATTTTTCAACAAGAAAATTAGTTGGTTTCTCTAGTTCATATGATCCAACAAAGTGCAATGAGCCAATGACAAGTTGATCCCAGCTATGGAAAATTTATTCCTATCAATATGCATGGAAGCACTCTAGGGCTATGTCTACAATCTTGAGCTCATCCTAACGATATCTAGCGGATGTTGAGGTTGCTAATCTAGATTGTCTTTGCTATGATTTCTACAACTTCCGACCATCTTTTCTCTCTTGGGTTTCATCATTTGAATGTCTACTACGCTAGACAAGCAGCTAAGCCACAAAAGGAAATCTTTTTGTTCTATTTTTGGGCTCAAAAGAATTATGTATGACGGGTTTTAGATGTCACAAATGGAGATGACGATTACAACAAGAACCCTACAATCGTGAACAGACCTCTTCTAACTCATCAATTATTAGATAGAAAAGAAGAACCTTACATATTATTTATTCTAGCTAGAATATTGTTCTAACTCGAATGATAATATAAGAAGAATCCACAGAATAAAAGAATCTATAGAAAAATTAATGGCAAAAAAAAAAAGAAAAAAAAAATTCTTATTTGAAACATTCTATTAGCCAACACGATCACATTATCCAACACTACTCTTCCCTCTAGAACTAGAAACATGCTTATTCTGAGTTTGTATGAAGAGCCCAACTCAAACTTACATAGGATTTAACAAATGCTATTAAGATTATTTATTTATTTATTTACGGAGGCCCCAATTTATGCAAACACCCAACAATTCAACATCATCTGTCGAAGGCTAATGAACATTTTTTAATCTTTCAGAAGGACAGAGGATGCACATCTTCTGCTGTATCCTGTTTTCACTAAAACAACAAATCCCGTGTAGGGTAGATGGTTCGTGGCGACGCCTCTCATCATCATCGAGCCAATGGAGCTGTCAACCCTAGTATTTGTGCTTATCAAATGACGAGAAACCGTGGGATGACACCGTATCGCTCAATTTGCTTTCCATTTCTGGTATGCAAAACCCTAACCCTTATACAATCCTCTAATAGAAACAAAATTTAAAATATCTAAAGCTTTTATCATCCTGGTCATCGTTTCGGAAAGTCTCCATCAGTTTAAAATAATAATGATGATGATGATGAGTGGAGAAGAAAGAGACCTCACCTATTTAGCTTTTAATAATTTAATGAGATATGACTGTCAATAGTCATAAATAATATATATAATGTATTTATTATGATTCCTGCTATTAAACACAAGCAACTGAGGTGCGCTGGGATCCATGTGCACCACTGCTTGTAGTACAAGCAAAAAAAAAAGATTCCTTGAACTCTATACCTATCAGGATGTCTCCAACAAGTTAAACGTTCTGATTTATTCTTTAATAATTAATATAGTATCAATTAAATTTATATTTATGATTAAATTAAAATTTTATAATAAAAATTTTATAATAATAATCTAAATTATTGAATATTATTTACTATCTCAAAACTATTTACACATAAAAAAAAATTATATGATTTAAAGATCTTTAATCTATGCATCAAATAGTCGAAAATTAATCAATCTAAATAAAATTAACTTAGATGTATCTTTATTATCACTTGATGTATAAGCTAAGAATTTTTAAATCAAATGAATTTAGATGTGCAAGTAATTTTGAAAAAATAGTTTATATTCAACAGCTTGGATCATTGACGTAGAATCTCAGTTACCTAATTTTGATCAGACTCGATCTGAGCCTAAATTCGATCGATGTTATTCCAATCTATCTCTCTATATATATACACGTACATGAATTTTTGACTTAGATGTATCTTTTTTTATCAATTGATGTATAAGCTAAAAAATTTTAAATCATATAAATTTTGATGTGCAAGCAATTTTGAAAAAATAGTTTATATCCAACAACTTAAATCATTGATATAGAATTCTTGTTATCCAGTATTGATCAGATTCGATCTGAGCCTATATTCGATCAATATTATCCACTACTACAAAAAGAGTGTACGGCAGCACATACTATTGCAGCAGTTTTTGAAACTACTGCAATAGAGTCTACGACAGCGGTTACAAAAAATAGCTGCTATAGATCGAAAATCGCTGTAATAAAGTCTACGACAGTGGTTATAAAAAAATCGCTGCTATAGGACCAACCTATAGCAGCGATTATAAGAAACCGCTGTCATAGTCTGATCTATGGCAGCGGTTCTTTTTAACCGCTGTCATAGGTTCAATCTATGGCAGCGGTTCTTTGTAACCGCTGTCATAAGTCCGATCAATGGCAACGGCGGATCTATGACAGCAGTTCTTTGTAACCGCTATCATAAGTCCAATTTATAGCAGCGGTTAGAACAACCGCTGTCATAGATCGGACCTATAGCAAAGTTCCATATAACCACTGCTATACGTTGATCTATGGTAGCGGCTATTTGTAACCGCTGCAATATATTTTTTTCTTATTTTTTTTAAATATTATATAATTTTAAAATTTAATGTCCATCTTCATCGTTCATTATGTAAATAATTATCATTATAGTATCATTACAAAGGATCACCTCGATCTGATGGTTCTAGCTTCATCGATCAGAAAAATTTGATTTCGATGATCCTGAACGATAATGCGATGATCTGATAGATGAAGATTTTTGATAGGTTCGAAAACCTACAACGATTATCTCAGTTATGTTTATAACGTACTATCAAAGTTTCACTTCAATCGAATATCGTTATCTTGGTCAATTTAGTATAGATTAATTTCGACCGTTAAATGATAAATGAGTGATCAAAGGATCAGACGGTGTCTGATTATGAGATAATTTTTTTTATAAATGATCTTGGCTACTACTTTAATCATTTTTTATGATGGTGATTATAAAATTTAACTCGTGAGACTAAAAATGATCTAAAACTATACGTCGCTTGATAATCATTTTTGAATTCCGTTGGTTGTTATATGCATGTGCTCGTGCTTTTATAATATCTGCTTAACGTGAACAGTTTATATGAAAATGATTTAAATTTTACTATCATCAACGTATAAAATGATTAAAATTATAATAAAGATTATTTAACTAAAAAATTATCTCATAATCGGACGTCGTTTAGCCCTTTGATCGCTTGTTTCTAATTTAACGGCCGAAATTATTCCATACTAAATTGACATAATAACGATATCCGATTGAAGTAAAATTTTGATAGTATACTACAAATATTATCGAGATCATCATTACAGATTTTTGGACCGATCGGAGGTCTCCATCTATCAGACATCGCATCATCATTCGTGATCGTCAAAATCAAATTTTTCTGATCGATGAAGCTAAGGCCATCGGATCAAGATGATTTTTTGTGACAATACTCTAATAATAATTATTTAGATAATAAACGATGAAGATAGATATTAAATTTTAAAATTATATAATATTTAAAAAAATTAAAAAAAAATTATTTTCAACCTATGGCTGCTATAAATCTATGACAGCGGATCGAAAATTACTGCCGTAGGTTAGATTAAAAATCTCCAATTTTTCTTTCCTCCCATGTGCTCTCTCTCTTTCTCTCTCCTCCTCTCCATCGTCAGTAAGACTCCACGCATCCCGCCGCCACCTTCCCCCCGCATCCTCGACCGCCGCCCGACCGCCCACCCCTTGCTCTCCCTAGCCGTTGCCCCTGCCCTCCCCATCCCTGCCGCCACCCGACCGCACTCCTTGCCCTCCCCATCCAACCGTCGCCCCCGCCGTGGCCGCCTGCCCCAACCCTCACCATCCCGACACCGTCCCCGCCTCCCACCCCAGCTGCCATCGCCCGTCTCCACCCTCTCCATCCTCGACCGCGCTCGACCGCCACCCCTTACCCTCCCCGACCACTGCCCTCCCATCCCCTTCGGGCCCCTCTCCCTCCCTCTTTCCTCTCTCTTTCTCTCTTCTCTTTCTATCTCACTATCTTACTCTTATTTTGCAGGTTACCTCTAGCACCATTGTCGATGACTCTCGGAGGTTTTGGTGCGACCTCCTTTCTATAATTTATTTTAATTTTATAATATTATTTATTAATCACTAGACTAGATCTATCAACGGATCGAATTCGGATCGGAATCTGGATATTCAGATCCGGATCCGATTTTAATTACTAATACCGAATCCAAACCAGAATACCCGACAGATCCGTACTTGAAATATCAGATTCGAACCCTAATGGATCCCGGGTATTTAAACCCAATTTTGGGATCTGAAACTAAGAAAGGAAGAGGGAGAGAGGGGGTCTAGCCTCGCCGCCATTGTCGGCGATGGAGACCGAGAGAGAGAGGGAGGGAGGGAGGGGGTCCGGCCTCGTCGGCATCACTGGAATGAAAATGTTGAATAAAAATTTAACCTTACCATGCCGTATCGATAGGCTGTGCCATGCTGTGTCGGTAGGCCGTGCCGTACCGTGCTGTGCCTTGGGTCGTATTATGTCGATAGGCTATGCCGTGCCATGCCGTCTCGATAGTTCGTGCCTTAAGCCATGTCATGTCGGTAGGCCGTGCAATGGGCCGTGCCAATCGCTAAGAGAACCCCTATCTTGTTGCTTTTGTTTATTGCATTGCATAGCGATAAACCCATCAATTGATTAGTGTACATAATCTTTGGCATCCATATATTTATATGTAATTGTATGGATGCTACCTAGGCAATATCTTTGATTATTGTTCAATATGTTATATTGGTTAATGTTCATTAACATTGTAAGTCATGATGGCACCGAAATGCCATCTAGCTTTCACCCCTATCTTTCGATGGATTACATGGAGTTCAGCATCTGAGGAGTAATCGGAGCATACTCCATCCACCTCTATATCGACTGCTCAGAGACCTCTACCATCGAAATCTACTCTATCGACGGCATCTACTCCACCAGCATCTAAGCCTCCACCGTCATCCATATCTCTGACACATGCTATCCCACCAACATCTGAGTGTATATTTTTATTATATTATTTATTTATTTTTTATATAGTATTTGTATACTTAAATATTTGCATAACGTATTTTTATTATAGGTGCATCATCTAGTAGGATATTTTGCGGTCCCACTGAAGAAAAAATCCTGATTTCTCGGAGTCAGGTTCGTTCAAATCTGATTGGATCGAGAGGCATATTTCAAAAATTTTCTCTTAGATCCTAATTAGATTTGACATTTTTCAGATCTGATTTTATGATTTGATAATCAAAAAAATTAAATTAAATTAAATTTAAATTAATTTTACCTTGATTCTAGGTAATCTAATTATCCATTGATGATCGTGCTGAATGCCTGAGGTTCTGGATCTAGCCACGCAGCACCTGGCCTCTATCGGTATCCACTCGGGCTGGATCTGAAGATCTTCTTCTCTTTTTTTTCTTCAAAAATTACATCTAGATCTGATTTGGAGGATCTTCGAAACTCCTTTTGAAGATCTGCTATCGTCTTTGCAGTAGTACTGCCTTCTTCCTTTTCCGTCAGTCTTTTCTTGCTTGAATCATACTAATCTGAAGGCCCAACTTCTTTGGACATAGAGAGGAGAGAGAGGATCAGAAAGGTGGCATGGAGGAGGGAGAGGGTCAACCTTGGGGCATGGCTAGGAGAAAAGTCTATAAAAAGTGGGTGCAAATAGGTCTTTATATAGATCCTGCTGCGCCATGCAGTGCCACATCATCCCGACCAATCACGTTGCTTCGTTCAATCAGATATAAATCTGATTGATGGGATGACATCATCTGATCTAATCAGATGAGAGACCCACAGATTCATCCTAAGGTGGCGCCTAAGATTGATCAAAGTCTATAGATGAGGGTCACCTAGTTTGAATCCAACAAGCAACCTGGAGTTCCATCCGTATGGGACTCCAAGCGTCCCTATCCATGGATGCACGCCATCCTAGGCATACACCCCTTTCTTTCTAATTTTTAGAGAGGGGACAAGCTCCTATCTGCTCTTCAATAAGTGCATGACACATGGGTAGATGTCCAAGGATTAAAGATCAACGTTTGACCAAAGTCAAAGGACAAAAATTAGCAGGTGATGAAAAATGGCAGGTGTTGTCTTAAATTTATCTCATAAATTAAGACAACCCTTTTCTGACTTGGACAACCTCCTAGTCAGACCAGGTAAAGGATACTCTGAGTGAGCACAAACTCCATTTGGCTCAGTCGAGACAACTTATTTAATGATAGTAAAAGAAGAACGTTAGGTTCAATCGATGTGCTAGCACGATTTTCTTGAACCTAATTGAATCTCATTCAAATCAATTGAACTGAGTTAGTTCCAATTGATGATCACCAGATTCCAAACCCTTATTTGTGTGACCCAGTTAGGTTCAGTTCTGTATGGTAATGGGATATGTCATGATCTCTATCATCGACATCATCGAAACTTCTTTCGATGGATCAGAACTCTTCTGATTTAGACAACTAGAATGATCGATCATCTAAATCATTCTAATTGCTCCCAAAATCCACCAGTGACACCTAGCAGTATATGGTGGCAACCCATCAGAACTGAATGATGAACCTCTTCGGTGCAGCTACCTTGTGTGATTAAGTTCTTCTATCTTGAGCCCCGATCAGATTAGGGTTAAGGTGAACTCGTCAAACCCTAATTTCTATCATATGATTTAATCATTCGATTCAAGTCCGATGTGAAAATCTTAATAGAAACTCTTTCTATTATTTCACTCTCTGCCATGGCCATGGGCTTATGGACTTGGACTTGATTCTCATGATCATCATAGGGGGGCTGCTCCTCATACCACCGAGGTAGATAGATTCCATCTTGATGCAATCCAATTCCTACAATGAACATGCTATAGCCAACATACACCTCAGGATTTCGATATGGCTAGGAGACCGAGTCATGGTGTAGTCAAACTATAACACCCTCAAGGTGAACTATCGATGCACCTCAGGATTCAAAGAACCAGACACACCACTGCAGCATCGAGTCAGTCATTCGATGAGAAGGTAGACTTTCTTATGACTACTCGAGGTGGTCACGCTCAGTGCCCTCGTTCTCTAACGAGTACATATACTCTCGCTCTGGTGTTACTACACCGTAGACTCAAGACTCATCTACTATAAAGAAGCGATTATACACTAACCTTTCGGATCAATCACCATCCTCATAATAATCCTACGGTCAGGAGCATTTTATGAGTTAATAATGAAAATTCTTGTCTTAAATTTTTAACTCTTGAAAATAAGAATTATTATTACCATTAACTCAAAGGATGTATCACAGATACTAAATACACATATGTGATAGAAAATAACTCATTTTATTATTTATAGTCAAATTATAATTTTGCCCCTAGAAGTGTATTACAAGTGTCAGCCAATTCTAGCTTCTAGGGCACACATATCTAACACCCACATGTATGGCGCATGTATGAAACCACCAACATCAGGTGATGGTACAATATGATCCGAACGGAAGGCCAGTAGGGGAGACCGTGCGGGAGATGCATTCCTTTTTTGGAGTGCTTGTGAGACGGTCAGACATTATTTCCGTAGAGCCCAGAGACTGGCAATTAATGGATGATACTGTCAGAGACCGAGTGTGAGAGGAGATATGGATAAGTACATCTTAATTATATTTATGTATTTTATATGTTTATACTATGTTTGATTAAAATAATTTTGTAACTGACTTTTGATAACTTTGTGCAGAGGAGGTTCAACTTTCTTGATCACAAGAGGGCTCGAGATGCCTGACTAAAGAAGATCGAAAAGTTTTACTGGGGCTACAAGATCAAGCTCTACAGAGAATGGCTCGAGCACCGATGAGATACTCCAGAGGAGCTTATTCCTTGGATACAGGACTGTCTTCCGAGTCAGTGGGAGAGGATGGTTACACATTAGAGGAGCCAAGAGTTCGAGGTAAAATTATTAACTTTTAAATTTTTCAATATACTTAAAATTATATTTAAATATTTTTTAAATATTTATTATTTATTTAAATACTTATTAGGCTACCTTCTATTAGAATCGAAAGAATCGGACAGCCCAGAAGTATACGCACACTCTCGATCGTAAGTTTATAGCCATTCGTGTGCATAGAGAGATAATAAATTTTAAATATTAGTAGATAAATTGAACTAATATTTTTTTTCATGTTTCTGATAAATCGATTCATTGTTATAGTTGATGAGAGATAGAGTGATAAAGAGCCGTAGTGAGATCTTTCGATCCAGCCGTACGGACAAGAAGAGCAGATCGATGAATGTTGCGATCGGGATGATTTTTTGTAAGTATTAAATATATTAGTATATATGATTAGTATTATAGCATCTGTTATAAAATTTTATTTGCACCTACAATTACAAGATCAGTTAGATGCGCTTACGAGCGAGGGCCCGGATACCTCTAGCCTCCATGACCATCTATCTCAGATCTTGGAGCCTGAGCACTTTGGGAGGATCTAATGCAGGCCCGAACATACGCCGACCAGCTATTAGTCTGAGGCGAGCATCTCTTCACAGGCTTCCGATGTCGTCAGTCGGGAGGAGCTTGAGGCAGTATTGGCACGGGCAGATCATGCTGCGATGCGGACAGATCGGACTGAGGAGCGCACATCTCATTTGAAGGGCATCGTGAGAGACATGGTATTGATGCTCAGCATGCATTTTGGAGGTGCCTTCACGCGCTTTGAGAATATGTTGGCGTATATTCCGGCTCCTGCTCCAACTCCAGCTCTGCCTCCAGCTCGTGCTCCATCTCCCGCGAATGACGACGACGTAGATTTAGGAGATTTTTGATGTTATTTTTTTAAAAAAAATATTATAATAAATTTTATTCGATAATAAAATTTTAGTATTTTAGAAATATTTTTATGTTTATAATATCTTTTTATGTTATATATCTCTGTATTTATCAGATAAAATATATAAAAAATTAAAAATTTTATATTTTTTTAATTATTCAAAAACTACGATAGCAGTTTTACAATCGCTGCCGTAGACGTGCCAACCGCTGTCGTAGGTAATATATCAACTGCTGTGTTAGACCTATGGCCGCGGTTACGTAACCGCTTCCATAAACAAGGCTATGGTAACAGTTCCATAAATGCTACCATAGACTATCTATAACAATGGTTCCATAACCGCTGCCATAGATTATCTATAATAGCGGTTTAAAAATTATTGCAATAGGGTCTATATAGTAGCAGTTTCAATAACCGCTGCAACAACCACTACCATAGATATGTATATATATATGTATGTATGTATGTACATATCTATGTATATATATATATATATATATATATATTTATATTTATATATATATATATATATATATATATATATATATATATATATATATATATATATATATATATATATATATATATATATATATATATATATATATATATATATCTATGTATATACATGCATATACAGATCTATAAATATACATGTATATATACATATGTATATACATCTATATATACATGTATGTATGTACACACACATACATATATATAAATGTATATGTATATATATATATATACATACATGTACATATATATATACATGTATATACATCTATATATACATGTATGTATCTATATATATATAAATATATATAGATACATATATACATACATACATACATACATACATACATACATACATACATACATACATACATACATACATATATATATATATATATATATATATATATATATAGGTAGATTGGGATACGGTCGATCGAAGCCCAGCCTAGATTTGACCGGATCTTCGACCGTTCGATCAGCATGCATCTTCGAGCGCATGCCTAAAAAGAGGCATTGGTTGAAAAAATAAGTGGACGCCAAAAAAAATAGTAAAAAAAGGTTCAAAAAAAATTTGAATATGAAAAAATTGAAAAAAAAATTAGAAAAAAAATTTGAACCTAAAAAAATTTAAAAAAATAAAAAAAAAGTTTAAAAAAATTAGGAAAAAATCTTTAAAATTTTTTTATTATTATTATTTTATTTTATTTTATTTTATTATTAAATTTTTTAATATATTTTTTATTTTTTTAGCATGGAAAGCGCCTTCAGGGCGCATGAAGGTGCCTTAATATGCCTTGAAGGTGCCTTACGTGCTGAAAAAAAAACTGAAGGGCTGAAAAAAAAATTTTAAAAACTTTTTATGCAAGCCCAAAAATTAAAAAAATCTAAAAAAACTTGAAAAGAAAAGAACATGCCTTCTTTCTTAAAGAAAGAAGGTACCTTCTTTCTTTTTAATTAATTAATTAATTAAAAATTAAAAAAATGCCTTTGCATCTTCTATCCATTTTTTTTAGATCTTTTTCCAATTTTTTTCAGACTTTTTTTCTAATTTTTTTTTCAAGTTTAGATTTTTTTTTGAATTTTTTTTAAATTTTTTCAAATTTAGATTTTTTTCTAAATTTTTTCATCTGATTTTTTTTAGGCGTGCTCCCGCTTTTTTTTTAAGCCAACAGATCTTTTTAGGCACGCGCTCGAAGAAGCGCGTTGATCGAACGATCGAAAATCCAACTGAATATAGACTGGGCTTCGATCAATCAGAGCCCAGCCTATATATATATATATATATATATATACACACACACACATGTATGTACATATATATATATAGACACACACATGTATCTATACATACATACATATACATACATACATACATACATACATACATACATACATATATATATATATAGATAGATAGATAGATAGATAGATAGATACATGTATGTACGTGTGTGTGTGTGTATATATATACATACATGTATCCATACATACATACATACATACATATATATTGTTGGGGATAAATTTTGCTCCTACCGAAGTCCAGTTCGATGCTCAGCTTAACGCAACCGGTAGCCACAGAAGAGCTTCAGCGAACGGATCTTAGCCGAACTTCATCTGGAGCTGAACTCCTTCCAAGCTTCTCCTTCGATCGGACTTTTTCAGAAGTCGAACTCCTTCCAAGCTTCCCCTTCGGTTGAACTCCTCAGCGGTTGCACTCCGGTCAAACTCCTCAGCGGTCGAGCTTCAGTCGGACTCCCATAGGAGTCGAACTCCTTTCGAGCCTCCCCTTTGGCCGAACTCCTCTAGGAGTCTGAACTCCTTTGGAATTGGTATATGCCCGAGTCCACCAACCAACGCCTGCTTTCTCGAGCTACAGCCATCGGATCTCGATGGTATGACCGCCACTACCAGTCTGGCGACACCTTTCCAACACTCTTCGACCCTCCATGCAGCCCCGAGCGGCTCAGTATCGAACGACTGCGATCGTCACTATCGATCCGTCGCACGCGACAGCGATCCACTGTCAGGCGATGATGGCTGTCGCCATCAATCAGCTGCAAACGGCATTACAGGTGGCACCTCCCTCGATGACTGACTCTACTAGACCTCGAGCGGCCTGCTACGCAGCCATCACCATCAACCCGCTACAAGCTTCGCCTATAAAAAGGACCTTCAGATATGCTAACTCCGAGCTCTAAGCTCTCCTCTCCTCCTCTAAACTTTGGCGAACTCATTCCTGAGCACTCCATTTCTATTGTTCAGAGCTGACTTGATCGTTGGAGGGTCCTGCCGGAGCCACCCCTTATCGGCTTCGGATGAAACTTTATTTTGTAGGTCCCCACGGTGACCTCGTCCACCTCCACTCCAGTTGGATCCGACGATAATCAGATTCTGCACCAACAGATTGGCGCTAGAAGAAGGGCCCTCTACCTCCGAGGTTCTCTTATTCTTAAAGGAGTGCTCAGCAAGGACCCCTCTCTCCCCTCTCTAGAGATCTCCCTTTTTTCTCTCTAGAATTCTTTTTCGAGAAAAAATGCCCCCCAAGAGAGCTTCGACCCGACGATCGACGGCCTCCATGGCCCGATCCCATTCAGATCCATCCACTCCCACTCCAGCCCCGATGACCCAGGTTCCATCTGTAGCTGTGGTGGATGCGGAGCAGTTCAATTTGCTAGTCCAGTAGGTTCGTGGCCTCATGGAGGTGGTGCAGATCATGCATCGGTAGGCTCCGACACCAGCTTAACCGATGCGGAACTCTCCAGAGCCATATGGTCTGATCCAGGAATGGCCGACTTGGGCTACCTGACCTCCGATCCCCAAAAGAGGGAGGCAAAGGAGGGAGAGCCCCTACTCGGACCACGGTTCGACCCAAGGAGAAGCTTCGCACTCATTCTACCAGAAAACCTTGGAGATCAAAGGCCATGAAGATCTCTTGGATCGAAGGCTCTTAGAAATGAGCCAGTGAATCGAAGAACTTCGTCACACTCCCTCCTCACATGCTAATAACATTTGTATTGACCCTCCCTTTTCACAAAAAATTATGCAGGAACCAATCCCGCTGAACTTCAAACTCCCACAGCTCGAGAGTTATGATGGGACCATCGATTCGGTCAACCATCTGGAAGCCTTCCGAATAATGATGTTGCTCCATGGCACGCCAGATGTTATCTTGTGCCAGACTTTCCTCTCTACCCTTAAGAGAGCTGTCAGAAACTGGCACTCGACGCTTAAGCCAAGTACCATCTTATCGTTTGACCAGATGAGCCAACAGTTCGCAGCCCACTTCATCAGTAGTCGGCGTCCGCACCGAGGATTGGATTCCTTGATGGCCATTAGACAGAAGGAGGAACCCATCCGGACTTATGTCATCCGATTTAATACTGCCGCATTGGAGGTTTGAAACCTGGACCAGTCAGTCACCATGGCCGCCCTCAAGAATGGCCTTCAGAAGAATGATCGGCTATTCTCCCTAGAAAAGAAATATCCCAGGAATTTTGCTGACATGCTAGCTCAGGCTGAAAGTTATGCCCGGGCAGAGGAGGCCTTCGAGGCCAAGGACGATGAAGTCAGCGGCAAATGGCGAATCGGCGGGCCAGGCAGGCCCATCAAAGAAGGGAAGCGGAGTGAAGCTTGGCCACATTTCTGAACTTCTTCTGGTCGCAGGCAACCCCGAACTCCCCCTCGGGCCCGGAGGTAGGGAGCCCCGATGGAAGGGCACGCCGAGGTTCTTCCTAGCGCCAAAGTTCTCTCCGACGATAATTTCACAACTACGCCCTCCTTAATGCCTCGAAAACCCAAGTGCTGATGAAGATCAGGGAATGACTTCTGAGACTGGAGAGAATGCGTTCCTATCCCAGCAAGCGCAATCCCAATAAGTTCTATCTTTACCATCGTGACTACGGTCATGACACTGAGGAGTGCATCCAACTTTAAGACGAGATCGAAGAGCTCATAAGACGAGGTAGACTTGGTCGATTCCTATGGAGATGACCTGAAGAGCAGAAAGATCGGCTGAGGGCATTACCACCAAGTGGGGAGAACCAACAAGAAGATCGATCGCTTCTCGGTGTCATCAACACTATCTCGAAAGGACTTCAACAAGGAGAGGTCAGCGGATCCGAGGGACCGGTGAAGAGGCGGAGGATCATGAAACCCATAACCTTTATCGAGGCGGACGGCCAGGGGATTCAATTTTCGCATAATAATGCAGTTGTAATTTCTTTGAATATTGCTGACCATGATGTATGCCGTATTTTGGTGGATAATAAAAGCTCGGCCGACGTATTATTTTACTCTGCCTTCTCAAAAATGTTTCTACTCGATGACCACTTGGGGCCTATGAATAAGATTCACTGACAACGTCGTACCAGTCGAAGGCATAATAATTTTGGTTGTGACGGTAGGGCAACATCCAAAACTAGCCAAAGCGTAGGTCGATTTTCTAGTCGTGAGGACTCCATCCACCTATAATGCCATCCTCGGCCGATCTGGTCTAAATGCACTTCGAACGGTAGTGTCAACCTATTATTTGAAGATGAAGTTTTCGACGAGTCGTGGGATCGGAGAGGTCAGGAGAGATCAGATTCTGATGAGGCACTGCTACTCAATCGTTCTGCATAAAGAAGAACAGTTTGACCCTTATCTTATTGACGGACTGGATGTCCACGACGACCTCACTGAGGAGCGGGCCAAGCCTATAGAGGACCTCATCTCTGTGCACTTAAATGATAGAAACTTGGAGCACGCAGTGCAAATCGGCTCCAACTTGGTAGACAAGATTCAGAAGGAGCTCATCGCCTTCCTCAAAAGAAACGTAGATATCTTCGTCTGGACCCCATGCCGGAGATTGATGTCGAGGTCATGGAACATCGACTGATCGTTGATCCGAGGCACCGACTGATAAAAGAAAAGATGTGCCACCACACCTTGGAGAGGCAGAAAGCAATCGCCGAAGAAGTAGACAAGCTCCCCAAAGTCAGACTCATTCGAGAGGTTAATTATCCAACTTGGGTCTCGAACTTGATCCTCGTCAAAAAGACGAACAACAAGTGGAGGATGTGTGTTGACCTCAAAAAGCTGAACAAGACCTATCCGAAAGACAGCTACCCTCTACTCAGGATTGATCAACTGGTGGATGCGACCTCGGGCTATGAGCTCCTCACCTTCATGGATGCCTTTTCTAGTTATAACCAAATACGGATGGTGCCCGAGGATGAAGAGAAGACCGCTTTCATTACTGACCGTGGTCTTTATTATTATAGGGTCATGCCCTTTGGACTAAAAAATGTAGGGGCAACATACCAGCATTTGATCAATAAGATCTTCAAGGAGCAGATCGATCGTAACATAGAAGTGTACGTGGATGATATGCTCGTCAAAAGTCGAGCTTCAATAGACTACCTCATCGATCTCAAAGAGACCTTCGGTGCACTCAGGAAGCACAAGATGAAACTGAATCCGACCAAGTGCGCCTTTGGCGTGACCTCCGAAAAATTTTTGGGGTTCATAGTGTCGAGATGCGAAATCGAAACAAACTTCGAGAAAATTCGAGCCATTCAGAAGATGACAGCTCCGAAGATAATCAAGAAAGTTCAGTGCCTGATCAAAAAGGTGGCATCCCTAAATCGCTTTGTCTCAAGGTCGATCGAATGATGTGTGTCCTTCTTCCAAGTTCTTAGACAATCAAAGAACTTCTGTTGGACGGCGGAGTGCCAACAGGCATTCGAAGAGCTTAAAAATTACCTTAGCTCACCCCCACTGCTGGCAAAGCCCGAACCCAAAGAAGGATTGTTCCTATACCTAGCTATCTCCTCGGTGGCCCTAGCAGCAGTCCTGATCAAAGAAAAAGCAAAGATGCAGCGACCGATCTACTATGTGAGCCGGGTCCTAAGAAATGCGGAGATCAGGTACTCTAGGTTAGAAAAACTAACTTGCTCTCTTCTAATTACTGTCAGGAGGCTTCGATCTTATTTTCAGGAGCACACCATAACGGTCCTCACGGATCAATCAATAAAAGCAGTCCTTCACCGAACGGATACTTTTGGAAGAATTGCAAAATGGACAATCGAGCTCACAGAGTTCGACATCAACTACCAGCCCAAGCCATCGATCAAGGCTCAGATACTGGTAGATTTTATGTTAGAATGTACGATTTCAATCGAAGCCGAGCTTGAACGAAGTGAGATTGATGCCCTACTATTGCAGCTGAACCTCTCCGAGGAAAGCGCCGACCTCCTCGAAGGCTCCTAGGCTCTGCATGTGGATGGTTCGTCCAACTCCGCTAGAGTTGGTGCGGGGCTGGTCTTGGTTAGCCCCGAGAGAGTTATCGTCGAGTACGCACTATGCTTCGAGTTTCCCACGATCAATAATGGGGCCGAATATGAAGCGCTGATCATTGGATTAAAGATAGCAAGAGAATTAAAAGTAGATCGGCTTCAAATCTACAGCGATTTTCAGCTGGTGGTCGATCAAGTTAACGGCAGCTACGAAGCGCAGGAGGAAAGCATGGTGAGATACCTCGAAAAAGTGAGGAATTTGACTCCGTCCTTCGATAGTTTCAGCATTCAACATATTCCGAGGGTGGAAAATGCAAAAGCCAATCTTCTCTCCAAGTTGGCCACTTCAGTCCCGACCGAACTGTCCAAAGAAATATTTTTGGAGACTTTGAAGTGTCCAACCATAGAGAAATCTCAGATCATCCTACAGACGAAATTCGAACCAAGCTGGATCGACCCATTGGTCGCTTACCTCAAGGAGGGGGTCCTTCCTCACAATCTGAAAGAAGCTCGAAAGCTCAGAAATCAGGCCTCCCGCTACGTTCTATATGAAGGCAGGTTGTATAAGAGGTCATACTTTCTTCCGTTGCTGAGATGTCTTTGACCTTCAGAGGCCAATCTCGCATTGTGGGAGGTGCATAAAGGACTCTGCGGAAGTCACGTAGGAGCCAAGTCCCTATCGTAAAGGCTACTTCAGCAGGGGTACTACTGACCGACCTTGTTTCATGATTCTGTGGAGTATGTGAAGAAGTGCAACCGCTGTCAGAAGAATGCCAGCGTACAAAGGCAGCCAGCATTCGAGCTTGCTCTGCTAAGCGTACCTTAGCCATTTGCGCAGTGGGGAATGGATATACTCGGCTCCTTTCCGACGACGTCCGGACAGTGGAAGTTTCTCCTTGTCGTGATCGACTATTTTACCAAATGGGTCGAAGTCGAACCATTAGCGAAGATTGTCGAGGCCAAGGTGCAGGACTTTGTCTGAAAGTCACTAGTCTGTCAGTTCAGTCTGCCCCAAATTCTCATAACTGATAATGGACGATAGTTCGCTGGGACGATGTTCGCCGAATTCTGCAAAGGACTAAACATCTCTCACCGCTTCACATCGGTGGCTCACCCGCAGACCAATGGGAAAGCTGAGGTGACTAACAGGACCCTGCTATAAGGCATCAAGATAAGACTCGATAGGATAAAGAGGGCCTGGGTGGACGAACTCTACCACGTCCTCTGAGCATACCGAACTACATAAAGGGTGCTGACCGAAAAAATACCTTCGCCTTGGCCTTCGATATGGAGGCAGTTATTTCGATCGAACTTAAGCTCCTGTCTGCATGAGTTATAGATTTCAACAAGCAGCTCAACCTCCAGGACCTCAGAGTTAATCTCGACCTACTGGAAGAAAAAAGGAAGGAAGCCCACATCCGGATGGCAGCCTACGGACGGAAGGTGGCTCAGTACTACAACTCTAGAGTTAGAGGTAAGACGTTCAGAGTGGGGGACCTAGTGCTTCGGCGAGTCACCATCTTTCAACTTCAGAGCCAAAGGAAGCTCGTCCCAAATTGGAAAGGTCCATATGAAGTGGTGGAGGTCGTCCAACCCAAAACTTATCATCTGAAGGAGCTCAGAGGAATAGTGCTTCCCTAATCTTGGAACTCAAAAAATTTGAGGATGTATTATCAGTAAACTTTCTTTAATAAAACTCTTTCATTCAGCATTATTATTTCTTGGTGTAAAAATTACGTGATGACAGGAAAGAAACGAGCGAAAGCGATCCGTTAGAAATAGGAGGAGAACCTCGTCCTAACACGAGCAAAGTCGAAGGCCTTGTTCACCTTAGATGAGATGGGGAGGAGGCCCAGACAACGGCCTTTATGTGCCTCCACAGCCTGTTAAGAATAGGAGGAGAACCTCATTCTAACGTGAGCAAAGTCGAAGGCCTCGTTCACCTTAGATGAGATGGGGGGAGGTCCAGACAACGGCCCTTATATGCCCCCATAGCCCATTAGAAACAGGAGGAGAACCTCATCCTAACGTGAGTAAAGTCGAAGGCCTCGTTCACCTTAGACAAGATGGAGGGAGAGGCCTAGACAACAGCCCTTATGTGCCCCCCATAATTCGTTAAGAATAAGAGGAGAACCTCATCCTAATGCGAGCAAAGTCGAAGGCCTCATTCACCTTAGACGAGATGGGGGGAGGCTTAGACAACAGTCCTTATGTGCCCCCACAGTCCATTAGGAATAGGAGGTGAACCTCATCCTAATGCGAGCAAAGTCGAAGGTCTCGTTCACCTTAGACGAGATGGAGGGAGGCCCAAACAATGGTCCTTATGTCCCCACAGTTCGTTAGAAACAGAAGGAGAACCTCGTCCTAACGTGAGCAAAATCGAAGGTCTCGTTCACCTTAGACGAGATGGAGGGAGAGGCCCTGACAGCGGCCCATATGTGCCCCCATAGTCCGTTAGGAACAGAAGAATAACCACGTCCTAATGCGAGCAAAGTTCAAGTCCGAGCTCCGAAGTCTGTAGGAGATAGGATCTCCATCAATCTCAACAGAAAATAAGATCTCTCCCGAGGGTTCGGGCCGATCTCGGCTGCAGGAGATAAGATCTCCTCCGAGCAACGGCGACAACCTCGGTTAGAGACGAGATCTCTCCCAAGCGACTGAGCCAACCTCGACCATAGGAGATAAAATCTCCTCCGAGCATCCGAGTCAATTTCGGTCAGAGATAAGATCTCTTTTGAGCGACGGTGATAACCTCGGCTAGAGATGAGATCTCTCCCAAGCAATCGAGCCAACCTCGATCGTAGGAGACAAAATCTCCTCCGAACGTCTGCATCAACCTCGACTACAGGAGAGAAGATCTCCTCCGAATCAGCCTCGACTGCTAGAGATAATATCGCCCCCGAGGAGCTCAACCTTCGACCTCGACCGTAGGAGACGAGATCTACTTCAACTTTGGCTGGAGATTAGATCTCTCCCCCAGGCTTCAACTTCAACATCAACTTTTGCTGGAGATGAAATCTCTCCCGAGCTTCAATCCGAACCAGCACGGAGCCCAGAAGAGAACTTTGACAGTCACCTTCTCTGCACTCCATTCCTTCGAGTTTCGAACTCAAAAGTAGAGAGACTATTATTGGGGATAAATCTTGCTCTTACCGAAGTTCAGTTCGATGCTCAGCTTAACGCAACTGGTAGCCACGGAAGAGCTTCAGCGAATGGATCTTAGTTGAACTTCTTCTGGAGCCAAACTCCTTCCAAGCTTTTCCTTCAGTCGAACTTCTTCAGGAGTCGAACTCCTTCCAAGCTCCTCCTTCGATCAAACTCCTCAACGGTTGCGCT
>QRFJ01000136.1:1032678-1076678 GCA_006176705.1 Cocos nucifera
AGCTAGAAAGGGGTTCAAAATACCTCTAGAAACTCGGGTATTGATTGACTGGTTGAGTTAAGCTAAACAAAAACAAAGCCCCTGATGGCATCTGCTGCAAAGAATCCTTGAGTACTTGAGATGACGGATTTAATTGCAATTACGTAGTGCTATAAAGATATTAGTCATAAACAGATGACCGTCCTGCAACCAAAAGAAATAGATGATTGTCCTTAGCATCGTCAGATAGTTGTACTGAGCTGGCTCTGACAGATGGATACAAGTAAACATTACCCTTCCATTCTGCACGCCCATTTTCATTATGTCAATGAGTCGGACCGGGTTCCGCTCAACCTTAAACCTTTGTTTCTTGAATAAATAAACAAACGACGCTTCCCTTTTTCTACGATTTTGTAGATACATGCTCAAAACCCATAATTTGAAAAAAAACTGATATAACACCTGATTTTTCTTTTCTTTTTTTTTTCTTTTTTTTTTTTTAAAATCAAATCACATCGATACGACTCTCCTTGCCCTCCTGAATCCCATGGTCATTTTGAATACGTGAAGTATCAACCTTGCTATGAAAAAGCCACGAGTGGTGTGGACTGATTGAAACTAAATTGTTGAACTCAGCAGGTATCAGATTGCATGGAGATCTGCTACAGTTGATGTGATCATGCGGACATTTCAATCCGTGCAATGCATCTGCCAAATGTGAAGAAAATGTCAAAATAGTATCGAAGTTCACCATCATGTCCGCTTACAACTTGATATTAGAAAGAAAACATACAAATTTGGAAATTATCCTACAAAGCCAAATCCTTCCCAATTGCACCTTCACTAGAGGCAGTATCCAGCCACTTCTTTATTTCATCAAGCAGGCTTTAAGTTCCCTGAATTCCTCAGTATCTGTGAAGTTCACAGCGTGGAAAGCATCCAGACGATAATTTATTCAGATTTTCTCTCTTAAGATCGGAGAGAGAATTGGTGTGAATTGAACAAAGCATTACCAGCATCATGCAAATGTTTGGTTTCTGATAGAACTTTTTTAGTGAACAAATTGCAGAGTAGATTCGACTAAGATTTAAATTTGAGCTCAAACATCATAAACATTTCAATATTCATGTAACTAAAAAACTCCAATGATGTGGCGCACGCTAAAATGATGTGAAAATCAAGCCTTTAACAATCCTTATGAGCTTTCTATAATTTTCACCATAAACCACCGAAACCGTGCACCCAAAGCCAAAACAATATAATAAACTGATGACTAATATTTTTACTGACTTGTTTCATTTTCACTTTTCTTCCATGTGTAACTTTTTTCACTTTTCTGGATGTTCTTCTAGCCAAGATTTTGCTAAATTAGAAATGAGAACGTCCAAATTCAAAATTGAAACCAGTATGAAGTCTTGACACGCTGTTTCAAACATCAGCTTATTTAATTTTTCATACACGCCATATATAACAGCCTATCAATAACAGACAAATAGGTATATCTTTATCTATATTACATATAAAAGTGACAATAAATTTCTATGAAGAAAAAACATTTTGGCCATTAGATTTAGCTGGCTACATCAAGACCATCTAAACATAGATCCTAAACTTGAAGACTTGGTCATTCTACAAAAATAAGAGCCAAATTCTTTTGGTTTTGCATGCCTAATCCCAAACAAAGACAGGAATCCTACCACAAAAGCAACATTATGTTGATCTTATAAGCATATACCTGGTGCTGATGTTTGGTGTCTATATGTGTCCATGTATGCATGCATGTAGATTTTCTTTCTAGATTATCTGTCTATCTAGATAGATTATCACCATATGCACCAAGTCTGTATCAGGCCAACCCTTGTCTAGGCCACCCAAATTTACAAAAAGTTGTGCTTGGGCCTCATATGCACCAAGTCTGTATCAGGCCAACCCTTGTCTAGGCCACCCAAATTTACAAAAAGTTGTGCTTGGGCTGAGGCCCAAGCACAACCTATGTCCCAGATGATCCTGATTCTCTTCTCAAGACAAGTTTCATGACTAAACTAACAGTTATTTCATACTTGGATTACTAAAACCATGCCACTAAAATTCATAGTATGCTATGATGGGAAAATGAGCACATCTAGAAAAGCAATGTGTCCTGCATTTTTAAAACATTTTAATTAGCTGTCATCACCTTGAATTAGGGCTAATTGTAAAAGAACCATGTTTATTATACAACAAAAAAACAGAATCAGGCAGGAAGGTCAAATCTTTGGGCAATCCAAAAGGATGGTGGGCCACTGTGTAACTAAAAGCAAGGAATACTGACTTTTAAGCTGCAACAAAAATGTTAAACATATACAATTTAATTATAATTATGTTCAAATGCTCTCACAGCAACAACAGTAAGATAGTAGAAAAATAAATAAAATATAGCAAGCGACATAGTAATAAAAGAGTTATAAAGAAAAGAGAAGAAAATGAGCAAAAAGATGATGATGTTGCTGGTAATTCAATTATATCTCCTTCAAAGCTTAGACTTCATAGTTTTAATAATAAGTCAAACCCAAAAAACCAAGTTTTAAATTAAAAAAATATATATATAGTACATGAGTAAAAAGAACAAGATAAGGAGGCTCATATCAATAAATCAATACTTAATTTAAAACATCAAATACTACATCACTGTACAAAATACCTAATTATTGTGGATCAAGGAAGTCAAATCAAGTCCAAACCAATTATGAATAGATAATTGGAATGTAACAGATTCAACGTGTTTTTAAGATAATTATAAAAATATTGTAAAGAAAAGAAAAGAAACAAGAAGATGATGATGTGGGTGGCGGTTCGATGCATGTTCCCCCCCCAAGCTTATACTTCAGTGTTTTGCTAATAAGTCACAAAAAAAAAAAAAAAAAAAAAAAAAAAAAGGAGACCTGAGTGTTCAATTCAAAAGGAGTATATAGTGCATGACTAAAAGGAACTAAAATGGGAGGCTGATATCAATAAATCATTGGTGCATCTAGAACATCAAACACTACATCTCTATAACAAATACCTAGTCATCTGGTGTGGTGGAACAAAGAAGTCATTAAACATATCCAATTCAAACCAATTATCCACATAATATTGAAATGTAACAAATTGGAAGAGCCTTTGAAAAAAGAAAAAAGATAAAGTGTTGTAAAGAAAAGAAAGAAAAGAAGCAAAAGATGTTGGTGGCAATTCGATACATATGTCTCCTCCAAAGCTTATACTTCAAAGTTCTAATATAAGTGAAACCCGAAAAAGACTATCCAGAGTTTTGAATTCAAAAGGAATATATCGTGCATGAGTAAAAAGAACAGAAAAAAAGGAGCTAATAGCAATAAATCAATGCTTCCTCTGAAACATCAAGTACTGAATGTATGGAAGAAATTTTGTGCTACTGTTTTTTATGAGTCCTAGTGGAAATTGTGATTATAATTCTACTTAATCCGTGGTCTAGTATATTGGTTGGAGAAGATGGTTTGTTTTAGGGTAGGGACCAATAAATTTGGATTTAACAATGAAAGAGTATCTAATGTAGCTGGCAAGATTTGGAATGCATGTGCAGAATTTATAAAAAGGAGTATTAATGGATCAACTAGGGATTACTCTGGCTTTTGGAGATAAGGACGCCAACTCTAGCTGAGCCAGGAAAGTTTCTTGTATTGATAGACCTAGGTTTGATCCCACCAAGAAAAAACTTAGCCTTGGAGATGATGTACACAAAAGCTAATGGCATATCTTCTACCTCCATCTCCAATACTTTTAATACCAAAAGATTCTTTTCATGGAGAAATGCTCAATGCCCATAGTGATATAGACAAATAATAAAAGAAGGATCACTATTTAGATCTACTGTTCAGCAAATCAGTAAAGACAAATAGGTAGTTTCAAGAGGTTGAGCATATGAAAACCATTTCTATCCACACCCCCTCTTTTTATTCTTTTGGTAGGGGAGGGGTGCGTTGGGTTATAGCACACCTAATCCTTTATATAGTGGATTGCAGAAGAAAATTATTCAAGACAAATAGGCAGTTTTTGGATTTTACAAAATAGATTGTTCAATGAACCTCAATGTTGATTATGAACTTTGAGCTCATTTCAAAGTGTAAGGTGCAAACTAGGTATCATTTTGATGCAGAACCACAAAGAACAAAATAAAAAATTGAAAGAGAAAAAGGAAAAAAAACAAAGTCTGAGATCTCAAGAATCAAATTAATCAATTGTTCAAGTCTACCATTTTCTATACAGGTGGAGCCCTTAAATAGAGATACAAAAAGCATCCTATCAAAAGTCTAATTGCTTCCTTGTAACCTAATAGAACTGCTTTTATGGAGTCCTAACAAAATTAAAAGACCCAAATAATAAAATAAAAAATAAAATAAAGATCCTAAATAAATCCTCAATTAAAATTAGGGTTAGGATTCTTCAACGGTGCTTTCTTCTGAAATATGTGCATAAACCTTGATTTCCATCATTCCCTCCTGGCCGGAAAGATCTCGACTCTAGCAAGGAATTAATATAATCCTTAAAAATGTCTGGATCAATTCGTCATAGTTCTTCGTCGAGGATTCAAGTAGCATCTAAGTTTGGACGGCCTTGTCACTTGATCAAAAATTATCAAAATTTTCCATCAGCAGAAAAAACAAATTCATCTGTGATAATGCATTCAATTCGAGCTGATGAAGACGATAGAAGTGACGAAAGAACCAGAACTGGCTTTGGAGAAGATAGAGTGTGATCCCTGCTATCACCTGTATGTTTAGTAAGAAGCTCGAATGTGCCTCAATAAGATAGCAAGTCCTCAATATTGAAAATTAGATTAAATTTTAAATCAAAGGATAATTCTATATAATATGCATTAGGCCCAAGTTTATGAAGAATACGAAATAGACCAGTGGCTTGAACATGTAACTTTTTGAATGAATTTTGGGAATAACATTCAGAGCGAATATGAACCATCATATAGTTATCCTCGTTAAATGAGCATCAACAGTAAGTTTATATTTTTCAGTATTCATAGCAATCTTTTGCCTAATATCAGTATGAATATCATGAATATATTTAGCAAAAAAAGTGGCAGACTTAGAAGTGCAGTTATCCATGGGTAAGGGAACAGTATCAATGGGTTGATGGGGATTAAAATCATAAATAATTTCAAAAAAACTTTTGCCGATAGATCGATTTACTAAGTTATTGTAAGCAAATTCCACGGTAGGCAATGACAAATTCCAGGTTCTAAGCTTATCTCCAACTAGACATCTAAGTAAATTACCAAAACTTCGATTTACAACTTTTGTTTGACCATCTATTTGGGGATGAAAAGATGAAAAAAACTTTAAAACGGTCCCAAACAATTTTTAAAGAGTTTTTCAAAAATAACTTACAAATTTGACATCACGATCAAATACTATGAAAGTGGATAATCCATGAAGTCTATCAACTTTCCTAAAAAATAACTTAGCAACAAAAGAAATATCAAAAATCTTTTGACAAGGAATAAAGTATGACATTTTAGAAAATCTATCAACAACTACTAAGATTAAATCGTATCCCCTAGCTGTTCTAGGTAATCTAAGAATAAAATCCATACTAAGATCTTTTCATGGAAAATGAGAAATTGGTAAAAGAATATATAATCCAGTGTTTTGTTTTCTAGCCTTAACTAATTGACATGTACGATACTGAGATAAGATTCTAGCCATGTTTTTTTTAAGAGAAGGCCAGTAGAACCTATCTTCAACCATAGTTATAGTCTTATTACGTCCAAAATGACCTGCTAATCTTCCTGCATGAGTTTCCAAACAAAAAAATCCCGTAGAGATATTCGAGGTATACAAAGATGACAATCTTTAAATAACCATCTCTAATTACAAAGTCAATATATTCTTGATAGTTTTCTTGACTAACCTCTTGATAGATATTAGAAAAATTAAGACAATGCTGGTAATCATCTTTACTCGCTCAAAACCAATTACCTCGGCATTCATGAATTGTAGGATAGTAATTACTCTATTTATTGCATCAGCAGCCCTATTATTAATACCAGTTTGGTGTTTAAAGATAAAAATATAATTCTGAAGAAACTCTACTCACTTAACATGTCTAGCACTAAGTTTCTTCTACAACTAAATATACCTAACAGATAAGTGATCAGAATATAAAA
The DNA here is from genome assembly GCA_006176705.1 of Cocos nucifera. Taxonomy (NCBI): domain Eukaryota; kingdom Viridiplantae; phylum Streptophyta; class Magnoliopsida; order Arecales; family Arecaceae; genus Cocos; species Cocos nucifera. The sequence goes on from QRFJ01000136.1 coordinate 1,038,836, forward strand.
CAAACTCTTTGAACAAAAGATAATATTGCCAATACCTAAGAGCTTGAACTACAGCATAAAACTCTTTGTCATATGTAGAGTATTTTTGCTTGGCATCATTAAGTTTTTTACTAAAATAGGCTTATAGGATGACTCTCTTAGCTCAGAACTCCTTCAATTCCAACGCCTGATGCATCATAGGCTACTTCAAAAAATTTTGAAAAGTCGGAATGTATCAATACAGATGTCTCAGTCATCCTAAGTTTTATATTATTAAAAGCTCTGGCGGCATTAACTGTCCAATAAAATTCACCTTTCTTCATGCAATTTATGATGAAGATCATGATGGTACTAAACTCTCTAATAAATCGTCTATAGAAAGAAGCTAAACCATGAAAATTATGAATCTCAGAAAGAAATTTTGATTCAGGCCATTCTTTAATTGCTTTCACTTTCTCAGGGTCAGCCATAATATCCTGAAAAAATACAATATATCCTAAAAATAATAGGAATGAACACTTTTTAAGATTAATATATAATCTAGTGGATGTAAGAGTAATAAAACTTTTCTAAGATGACTTGAGTGCTCTTCTCTAGACCTACTATAGACTAGAATATCATCAAAATAGACGACTAAAAATTTACCATGAAGGACCTCAACAATTTAGTCATAAATCTCATTAACGTACTAGGAGCATTGGATAACCCAAATGGCATAACTAACCATTCATCAAGTTCATCTTGGATTTTAAAAGCAGTTTTTCATTCATCTTCAGGTCGGATTCTAATTTGGTGATACCCACTATACAAATCAAATTTAGAATAAATTATAGAGCTACCTAACTGGTCAAACATACCTTCAAGCCTAGAAATGAAAAATCTATACTTGACAGTAATTCTATTAATGGCCCTCTTATCTACATACATCCTCTATGTACTATCTTTTTTGGGTGTCAATAGGGCTGGTACAACATATGGACTAAGACTAGGACGAATATGACCTTTCTATAATAAACCATCTACTTGCCTTCTCATTTCTTCACATTTCTTAGAGTTCAACCTATGATATGGAAAATTAGGTATTTGGGACCCTGGAACTAAATCAATGACATACTGAATGTCTCGCAAATAAGGAAAGCCATCTAGTATATCTTTTGGGGTTACATCTTTAAATTCTTTTAAAAGCAGTCCAATCTCAGGAGGTGGATTATCTTGGATGTTTGAAATCAATCGAATTTCACCTTTAGGAATGACTACTAACATCATCCCAGACTCTAAACTCTCTTCTTCAAATTTCTTATGGATTAAAATATGATAATTTTTCTATTTAGAAGCTTGAGATGAACTCTTGTCTTTTCTAAAAAATCGGAACACATTAGGTTTGACAGGATTTCACCTAATTTTCTTATCTTTATGTGTAAACACATAGTATTTTCTCTACCAAAATTATGAGCATCTACATCATAAATCTAAGGCCAACCTAATAAGATACTAGCTACCTCTATAGGTAAAACGTCACATATAATCTCTGTAGAATAAGCTCCTATTTTAATCGATACTAGACAACATTCATTAATTGAAAGAGATGTTTTATCTACCCAAGCAACTCTATAATGGTAAGAATGAGGTTGAGGTTTCAGCTTTAGTCGATTAATGATAGATTTAAATACAATATTCATAGAACTACCACCATCAATTACAAGTTTACAGACTTTATCCCTATATTGGCCGTATGTATAAAAAATCCTAAATCCTAAACCCCTAGTGCGTTTCTAAATCTCAGAGTTTGCAGGAGTGGTGACTATACAGCACATGACATTAACACAACCTCCTGATTCTTCATATTCTTCATCATACTTTTTTTTTGAATTGGTTGGTTCTAGAGGATTAAAGTCTTTTAGCATATTTTCAACTGGTATTATTTTCTCATATTTTGATTCTATGGTTAGAGTATGGCGTGAACATCTAGCAGCTATGTAACTCTTTCCATGATAATAGTGACAATCTATATTTGAAGAACTAGCTGATTGAGATATCTTTGGCACAGGTTCTCAGATCTTAGTGTCTGTAGGATTCGATCCTGGACGGGAAGGGACTACTTGTGACACATTTCTTATACGACTAACAGGAATAGATCTAAACTACCCTAATTCATTAGAAAAACAAACTCTTTATTGAGATAAAGTTCTATGAAATTTCTCAATTTTTTGGGTTTTATGATAGGCTTCTCTTATAGAATCTGATGAATACAAGAAAACATCTTTTTTTAGATTATTTCGTAAACCACTAATGAATTTAGAAATCAATTTTCATAACTCCTCAAATATGTCATACCTTAACTGTAGATTCTCAAAATGAGTCATGTAATTAGTGACACTAGTATTTTCTTGCCTAAGAGTATACCATTGATCTAATAACCGACTTTTATAATAAATAAAAACATATTTCTCACGTAGCTTAAATTTCATTTCCTCTTAAAGTATTATAGATGGATGACCTACCCGTTCTAAGTTCCTTTTAACTGTTTGCCAATACCGTTTGGCAGAACCTATCAGCTTCATTTTTTTAAAACGAATGTGAGAGGTATCCGACGTGTGATATCACTCAAAATAGGACTCTAAATCCAGCAATCAGCCATGGAATACCTTTGGATCTAATCTACCATCATAAGAGGCTATCTCAACTTTAACCCCTTTAAGTGATTCTTCTAAATCTTCATACGTATTTGGATATGCTCTAAATTATTGTTTTTGGGATCTAAAGTGTCTAGGATTTCGTGCATACCTAGTAGGCTGCCTAGGATACCTAGATGTGGAATTCAGTGGCTCTACTTCTCCTGCATAGCCTTCTTGATCATATTCATCTTCCCTATAATAATGAGAACATTCAAAATTATTTGTAGAATGTTAGATAATCTGAAGGGCTATTGTATAGATTGAGGATGTCTGACTAATATACATGACATGACTCTGGCTTCCAATAGGTTTAAGATTTTATGAGAAAGATCGATGAATAGATTGATTAGTAGGAAGATCATCTTCTACATGTTGTTTGCCTATTCTTGACTTTCTTAGAAAAATTTGGCATTCTACTTGTTGACCTATGAAGTTGGTCATGTCTACACAGTTACTTGACTAGCACGAAGCTCACCAATCTCAATATGAAGTTGATCTAATAACTAGCAAATTTGTTTTAAAGTTTCTTGGAAGGCTGTTTAGATATTTTTGACAAATTCAAGTTCTTTCTTCAAGACAGTATGTGCATCTTTTAGATTATCAATAGTCATGATAGCAAAAAAAAATTTAATTTTAATAAAATACTATATATAATGAAAATTTTTAGCTATGATGCTCACATTAAAATTTGTAGGGTCCAATGTAATGTTTATATTTCTGATGCGTGCAACAGCAAATATGTGGGTGCTTGGTGCATGCAACAGCAAATATGTAGAAAAAATATAGTAAAAGATAAAAATAAGAGCCTAAGCAATATAAATTATCCAAAGATTTAAAAAAAATAAAATTTAATGAAGGAATTGTACTTTTCACCACATGAAATTAAATACCATCTTGTGGCGCATGTAGGTTGAAGACAAGGGAGACCCTTTTTTTTTAATGGGTCTACGGATCCGATCTATAGATCGAGCAGTCTATAGACCGTTGATCACACGCGATCTGTGGATTGTGTGTTTTTCTTCAAAACGAAGGCAACCCTTCATTTATTTCCGATGGCAGGTCTCCAGTGACCGACGGCAGGGAAGCACGAGCAGCGGACTCTAGCCAGCGATTCTATCAGTTGGGTCAGACTAAAAGAGAAAAGGGTCGACGGTGCTAGAGGGGTCGGTCAGTCAATGGAAAGAGATAGGTCGACAGCACCGAGGCTCGATCAATCAATGGAGACTTGTGTCATCGGTGGTGGAGCAGGTGGCAATGACTACCGACGGCGGAAGAGGGAGCAACGACAGTCGGAGGCGAAGATGGCATCGACAACAAGGGGGAGGGAGATTGGAGGTGAACGCCGGCGATGACGACAGCGATGGCGAAAGATAGTGGGACAGGCTACGATTTTTTACGAAGGCAGCATCGATGGGGAGGGAGAAGCTAGCGAAGGGGGCATGGGCACAAGTGTCTCAGCCGAGTCGGTTAACAAGTGACAGGAGGTGGCGCTGATGATGAAGGGGCATTCGGAGAAGCCAAACATGATCGACGAGGAGGAAACAACGGGCTAAGATGCTACTCCACCCGACCTTGCCATTGAGGCCCTATGGGATTGGGGATCTTGGCGGTAGAGAAAAAGAAAAAAACAAAAGTGAGGGGGGAAGACGATGGTGGTGGGCACTAATTGGGCTAAGAGAAAAAGAGAGAGAGAGATATAGCAGAGAGGGGAAGGGTGGATGGTGACAAAACGAAGAAGGGGAGGCGGGCTGCGACACGGAAGAAAAAAAGGGAGCACGAAATCAAGAAAAAGATGGGGATTGGGGCCATAAAGCTTTGATACCAAATTGATGTAGAACCACAAAGAACAAAATAAAAAATTGAAAGAGAGAAAGGAAAGAAAATAAAGTCTGGGATCTCGGGAATCAAATTAACCAATTGTTCAAGTATGTCGTTTTCTATATAGGTGGAGCCCTTAAATAGAGATACAAAAAGCATCCTATCAAAAGTTTAATTGCTTGCTTGTAACCTAATAAAACTCCTCTTATTGAGTCCTAACAAAATTAAAAGACCCAATTAATAAAATAAAAAATAAAATAAAGATTCTAAATAAATCCTTAATTAAAATTAGGATTAGGGTTCTTCAACGGCACTTTCTTCTAGAGTATGTTCGTAAACCCTAATTCCCATCACATTTAAAGTGTACTTTCGCATCTTATAGGAGGAATTAAAGATCAATTTTGAATTTTAGGATTTAAGTCGTTTTTTTAGTTATCTCAAAAGTTAAAATTTTATTATCCAAACAGTTAAATGAAGAACCAACAATAGGGTTTATGAAAGGTGCAAAGCACAGATGAGATGCTCGCACACAATAACATGTAGCAATTCTCTGAACCTGGTTGAAAATAGATAAAAAATTATGTGTTTTAAGCGAAAAGATATGAAAGGACTTAAAATAGTTCAATGTGATTCTCTTACATGCTGCCAGACTTTGGGATCAACTCTGCTTCATTCTTGTTTGGAAGTGGTTTAGAATTTTAAATTGTATTAGGATGTTGTTGCCTCTGGGACCAGAAAGATTAGCTGGGGATACTGGAAAAGCCAAAATAAGTGGTGTAGGTTGGCTGAAATTAAAAATATATAAGGTTTAGAGGTCAAGCAACATTGTGGTTACAAGTGATTTTCATTTAGCCTCTGAAGATGATCACTGAGGGAGAGGAACTACCATAAGCGGCTGACAACCGCATTGCTTTTCTAACACAGGCAGTCTTGAATTGAATGTCCCTTCTTGTATTTATTCAGGATGCCACTTTTTATGATGGAGTTTCCAAAGACTTCAAATTTAGAATATTTTTGTTTTTAGAAACATTTCTGAAAATAAAGCTGATAGTGAGAATGTGGATCTTAGGGGGACATTCATAAGCATATCTCCAATACACAAGACAAGCTAAACAGTTTGTGGAAGCAGTTACAAATGCAAGCCTAATTAAATTTAAAATATGAAGCCAAGACTGCTCATAACCTCTTTCACAAAATCAAAAGTAAAAAAGGAAAGAACAAATATTCAACAAGAAAGACAATATGACAGCCCTAACACAACTAAAGTGCTATAATGACTAAGTAGTAGACATAAGCATTAAACAAGGAACTGAACCATTCAGAGTAATTAATAAGTAAACAAACATGAACTTTTAACATGTCAGCATGTCCGTGTCCACATAATATATTAAACGGTTATTTGCCGTATCACATAGTTTCCTTATTTCAACAGGTGATAGAAGTGACAGTCATGAGAAACAGGAATTTCTATTGGGACAGACAGATAAGAAGCAATATTTTTTAACTCTTTAATATATGAAAATATCATATCCATTATAAGGAACAATAATCAACAGTAAAAGAAGATAAACAATTTTCCTATGATAAAAATTGCAACATGAAGTGTTACTGATGTTTGTATATAACCATTTAGTGTATGTACGTGCATTATATTCTCATGTAAACAAATCCAACTATAAAAGTAAGCTCCAGTAAAGCTTAGTGACTTGTTTTCAGAGAAAGTAGATTATAGGAATTTGAATTGCAGTTGATGATCTCATCAAATTTAGCTTCCACCGAAACATATCCAATTATCCATCTTTATATGGCAAAGTCTTTTTTTTTTTTTGGCTTCCCGCAAAGACATGCTTGTTTCTGTGAAACATGCAAAACGCAAAGCGTAAGCTGGAGAGCACATAACACATTAACGCTAGCATGGCAAGAAGAAGCATTTCAAGGAACAACAAAGGAGCTGATAAGAAAAAAAAATATAATTAACAAAAACAGGTGATGTATTACTGCCAACAGGTACAATAACTCAGCAAAGACATAAAAGTGTAAGTAGGTGCTACCATAATATGACCACCTTTGCAATTGGACAATTCTCTTGATTTTCTCATTCCCTGACCTAGCTACAAAAAACATGGCTGTTTCTGGGCAGCTAGATGGTCTCTCTCTTCCCCAGCCATGTGTGTCCCCCTGACGTGAATGTCTTACATGAGGATTGGCAAGCAGTTGCAATAATCTGATCCATCAAATGGCCTCTGAAATGAGAGTTAGACTGATATCATTATGGATTTATGTATACATTCACTAAGCTCCGCCCAAGTTCAAATTCCTAATTCTCTTCATTTATCCGCACAGTTTTCCTTCCCTAATTTAGTTTCTTTTGTTTCATTATTTCTTGCTCTCCAAAATGACCTAAGGAAGCATAATGCTGCAGAAAGGTGGAGACTGTGGTACTTTATGCATCCAGGCACAAAGTCTGCTGAGTATAATACACTATTCATTGAGGTCAACGCATTGATACAGTGTTAATGTTAACTAACCACAAGATTCCAAAAATTTAAGCTGTTTAGGAACAAGCTAACTATGTATATCAGGCTTGACAACCCACCTTTCCTCATGTGCGGCCTAGATCACGCATGATGAGACTAAAAACAAGAACAAGATGATAACCAGGTTGATTAAATAACTAATATGCTCAGTAGGGACTCGAACTCAACATGCAAGAAACTTGGCTCTGATACCATGTTAATTAACCACTTAACCCAGAAGCTTAAGCTGACAAGAAATGATTAACAAGTGCATATCTGGCTTAACAGTTAAGAAACCATGTAGACCTCCTAGGCATCAGACTTGGGCAGGTAAATGAAGCAAAATTAGTAGTAAACCAAGGCAGTAAACCTACAAGAGCTTCCATTCAATCTTGAAGATAATGAAGACATTTCACTTCTTATCACTACAGGCCCATGCTCAAATATACTCTCTCTCAAAATTAAGCATAATTTTATTCTGCTCCAGATTAAGCAAGACGATCTCATAAAAATGGGAGAAACTAGAAAGCCAGAAAGGTGCATACTTCTACCTATTTCTATACAAAGTCATAGACCTTATCAAAATCTACTCTACATACGACACCTGGCTCATTCTTACTGTCCAGTCACAAGACCTCTCATAAAGGTAAGATAATGATTGCTGAACTTATTCCCATAACTCGCTTCAGTAAATCCAATTTTTTACCCGCGAATCGAGCTACAATAACCAATATCTCTGACCACCTCCATCTTGGGAATCATCGCCTGGGGTAACTAAATCAGGTCCAAGATTCCTTCCAATTGTCCGAGTTATCAAAAAACATAATTGGCATGAAAGCAATAGATTGGGACACCTAAAAATTACCTTCTACAACCCATTATTAGCCCAAGAAACATATGGGCTAGGATCATGTCAAGAAAGATGGGCTCTTCATCATCTAATTTTAGTTTTTAGATTTTTTTTTTCTTGAACTTTAAAGAACAGCATTTAGGGCATTAATTCGAGCAGGTAAAAAAAGAAAAACGAAATTAAAATTTCTCAGCCTTCTTCTTTATGTCAAGAGCAAAAGCTAAAAGGAATCCTTACCCACTTCTGAGCGTTTCTCCAAGACACAGACCTAGAGATCGGTGTTACCCTCCCGGCACAGCTGCAGCAGCCGTACCTCCGCCGGCAGCCCCGTCGGCCCCGCACCGACGATAACCGCATTGTGATTCAGAGCCCCCAAATTGTGTCGTTTGGTGGATTTACGGGACCCACCCTTCTTTCGTGAAAGATCCAAGATCCAACCCCGATTCAGGACCAGGAGGGGAAAATGGGACGAGAGGGGAGGACCCGACTCGCCTGAGGGCGAGTTGCCTTTTGCTCCGGGGAAATTCTTTCTGCACTGCGGGCGGTGCAGCTCCGCGGATACCGCCCGCGGTGATTGGCTCTAATTTTTTTTTTTTGGGGGGCGCGCTCCGGGCCCGCGCGAGAGCCAACCGCGGGCGGTGTGGAAAGTATTTCCGAGCCGCTCTCCCATGTCCAACGGGACGAGAGGTTTCTTTTGCACGAAAGAAGGATTCACGTTCCTTGGCGCAAATCCACCGTCGAATCTCCCAATGGCCGATTCAATGGCTGTGCAGCAGGATGGAGGAGCCGTTTAGAGTGCTTTGAGAGTTGTGTGGAGTGCGATCTAATGGTCGACGTCACGAAAGTAGATCGATCATTCTTCCGCATGGAAGATAACCCGAACCCAGAATAAAGTATTTGATATCATTTTAATACTCTCCCACAATTTTCTCACAAAGAAACGATTTGTTTAATATATAATAATATTAATATTATACTTTTAATAACTTAATTGCGTTTCCTATATATCGATGAAGCAACCGGCAAAATTGGGTTCTACTTACATAAACGTAAAAATTCTTAGACCCTTTGAATTGGAGTAGGGAGCAAACGGTCACAGGATGCGCGTCTAAGACTAGAGGTAAAGATTTGGAGTTTGGGAAAAAAAATTCACAAACTCATCAAAAGCCAAGTAATAGATAATCTAAGTGAAATTAATAAGTTATTAGTTTTTGAGGGGAAAAAAGGGCTATTGTCTGTTCTTATTTCTATACTAAATTAATTTTATTTATTAGAAAGGAATAAGGATATAAATGAATATCAATTAATTTTATTCAATAGCTTATAGATTGTGATGATGGGTAGAATGTCAATCTTTGAAACATAATTTTTAATTTCTCTACTTAAAATCTCTAATAACTATGACTATTTAATAAAAACATCTATTTTCTCTTGCTTATTAGAAAATAATTTCCACCACATCAACCCCCCCACCCCACAAAGAGGTGGAACAAAGGAAGTGAAAAACATTTCCCCCAAAATTTATTGATGGCTTATCGTGAAATATTAATATACTTCATAGAAAAACAAAAAAGAATTAGAAGGGCGAGAAGGTACTTATTTATTATCTTTGATAATATAAAAATGAATGCCACATCATGAGGCATAAATATAGCCAAAGCACATGAGGAAGTGTCATGGATAGAGAGAAAATGATGCTTTTTTTAAATGTGCATCTTTTACTTACAATCTATATAGTTTGATAATTTTTGCATATTTTATAAAGTATCATTTAATGTATTTTGCATAGACCCCAACTCTCAAGCAATTTTGATGAAGTATTTAATACCGAGCGGTGAATATCACTATTGCTGGTCCCAAGCTCGAATGAGGAAGAGAGTTGATGTAGGGCTAATAACCAGTTAGAAAAACATGTCAAATTACAAAATAGATCCAAATTTGACATGCATAATTAATACTGAGGTAATCTCTACTAGTAAACATGGCCCTAAATAGAAATTCTTGGCAAATAAGTTCCATAAAACCAACTCTAAATAGTTTAATGATTATTAAATATATGTCATTTAATATAAATTGATGGATTTTAAGTAGTAGGCTAGTGACTCCAGCCAACACAGAGAGCCCCCTCCATCCACATGTCCTATGAGAAATATTTCATCTCATATGCATCCGCATGGATCGATATATAAACCCTAGTTTGGATCATCTCTAATCCGGAGGTGAAATGAAGAGATCCTATCTTTGGAGATGTCCTACCCTCTGGTTATAGTGCACAAAGTTCTGTAATTGCACAAACCCCACGGTTTCATGGGGCCTATTGTCTCGTGTACGGTTCATATCAGGATGACGCACACAACCATCATCACCGTGCAAACCCAAGAATGGCAATGATCGTGAAACCGGACATCTCTAATTCAACCCATAGAGGAAGAGGATTCGAACCCTATGAAGTCATAACCTCTCTCCAACAAGTGGAGCTCAGAATCACATGAAATGTGATATGAATGATTGCAGGAACAATGTGGCAACACTTGCAAGACATTGGTGATAATATATTCCATGCTAGATGAAGTAATAACATATTTAATTTAGGACCTAGATGATTTGCAGTAGAAAATTGATCCAAGTATGTACATCAAAAAACTATGAGGCAAAGAAATAAAAAAAAAAAAAAAAAAATTAAGCTCATAACACTTTGCTGAGACGAGTAATAGTTCCCAATCAGCATGTTTAAGAACTAAGAGCCCATGTGGATTTCATATCAATCTAAGATTAGCCCACCGACTGATAAATGTACCGACACCAGCTGCTGAGAAATCTTTATCCTGTTTGCTGGTTTAGACAAAAATCAGGTGTTATCTTTGAATGTTTGCCTGTCTCCTTCAACCTTCCATTCCACAGTGGAGTCGCCCTTCCTCAACAAATACAAATGATTCAAGGCCTTACCGGAGGTTTCGTCTTTGTAGCTTCTTAACCAAAATAATGCTCATCAAAGTCCTTATTTTAGCTTCTCTTTCTCGTAGGACTTCAATATGTTCTCTGAACTGCTAGCACGTACGTAACCTCCCAAATCCTAATTTTATATAGGACAAACCATTTCATGTCAGCCAAATACCCATGCGGTTGCTTTATACAATGCTCTCGCGCTGAAGGAATAGGTCCTTCATGTCTGGTTATTAACCATACGTATGTTCATATATTAAAGCCTGCTCTAAATGTGTGAAACTTCTTGCTGCTTTCCCATTCATTTGACTACAAGTTTTATGCAGCCGAATCAGACCGAGTGGATTTAAAACGATAAAGGACGGATTAGGACAATAGAAGTGGTCCCTATGACTGCACTAATTTGGTTTAGTTTGGATTAGACAAAACATGCACTTCATTAGGTTAGGATGTCAGCTTCTGTTGCATGTCACCGACGCAGAACCACATCTTTCTCCTGTATCATTCAAATATCGTGATTAATGTTAGGAAGGAGACAGCATCCAATCACAGTCAGCTTCCTGAATCCGTCTCTCCTACCTCCTCTCGTTTCCTCACGCCATGATTGGCATTCGTTTTTTGAAGGCATTCGGTTTGATAATTTTTTAAAGGTGTGGAAATGTTGTGTGATGCGTTGATCAGAATGTCCTTTTTCCCATTGAAAAGCTTCAGTATGAATGACTGGCTTTCAGCTTTCCTCATCTCGTAAAACATATCTATATATGGCAAAAGAAAAAATTAATGAAGTATATACAAAGTTTGACCACATTATTGATAGAAATGCCGAAAGAATTTAAATCAGAATGGAAGGTTTCCTTCTACTCAATCTTTGCTTTGGCTATCAGAATACTTGAACATTTTTGCTCTCCAAACACGAGACCTCTTGTATTGTCAATTGGTTGAAGTGGATTTTTCCGTGGCTGCCCAAACTTCCTTTTCCACCACAATGTACATTAGCGTGCCAAAGCGGTAGACACCTATAAATTTTAGCTTTTCAACTAAATCTCTGATGACACCTCCGTCAGTGAAGCTAGCGACTAGATTGAAAACAACAGAAAATTACTTTACAGTTATAGTGTCGTGGTGGCTCTCATCTAAAGCATCGTATATGTGCAAACAAAACGGTTTAAGAGACTCCCTCTTATATAATCCGAGTCACTTAGATGCCTTAACTTTTTTATTTACTTAAGATTTTCTTTTATTATTTGTTTCATTCCCTTTTTTTTAGGAAATCAATCGATACCTTTTCTTAGTTGGTCTTACATGGTGCATCCATCTAGATACGCTATGTGTTTGTTCTATGTTCTCACTCTCTGCAAGGCTTATTTATTAGTCGGAGAGTCTACCCATGCGGCTCAAGCCTGAACCATTTTGGATGGGCCTTAAGTCTGGTGGACCGAGCAAAATTTGAAGTCTAGTTCAGCTCAATCATCCCTGACATGAATCTTATGTAATATATGATGTATGCCTTATGTTGAATCATTTTTGTGGACCAAGAAAACAAATATTAGTACCTCTCTTTCATTCATGAGCCTTACCAATTCTGCATAAATTTTTGTTCTGCATAAAAATTTTTTTAATACTTTTTAATATTAGAAAAATGATTTCTAAATAGAGATGGAAATAGGTCGGGTTTTGCCAAGTAGATGTGCAGATTAGATAGAATGAGATAGATGAGAGGGGCGGACTGGATAAAAAATTCATCAAGTAAATATTATAAAATAGTTATAGTTTTGAAATAGAAATTTAGATTATAGTTATATTAGAGCATATTCGGAATGAGGCATGCTATTATGTCTGATCTAAATTTATTTTGAATATTTTTAAAAAATATATATATTTATTTTATATTTTAATTAGATTAGATATATGATGGATTGGTTAAAATTATCATCCTTATCTACAAAGTTCAAGATCCAATCTAATATCCCAAGCTCAAGTAAGTATTACACTTGAGCCTAAGAAGTAGACCCGGCTAGAGTGCAGTTCAAACTGGTCTATTTTCTACCATAATTAAAATTAGTATGCTTTCCAAAATCTTCCTTTGAGAGGAGGAGGACTTTATGTTGGCGGGCCAGTGAAAACCAAACCGCTGTAAAGAAAATAAATTCGGGTCTCACCAGACCAATCTGTCACCTCAAATTGGGTCCTGCGCCGGACCCCATATTTCTTCATATTCCCCGTCCAACACGACCCCAGAGCCCTAAATTTCCAAAGAGAGCAGTGCAAGCGATGAAGCAAACACTCGGAAACCCATTGGAATAAGGACTCACCTAGTCACCTCCGGTTAGCCCATCTAATTAGTGGAATCAAAGCACAGAGTCCTCCCATATAAATAGCCACCAAGTGCCCCCATCAATCCATCGTCCTCCCCCATTTTCTTGCTTCTATCTTCTTCTCCCTCAGCGGCGGACGGGCTTAAAAGCCCGTCGGAAGCTCCGCGAGTGAGCCTAAAAGAAAACAAATGGATATTCCCTTAGTTATCGGCGTCGCCTCGGCGGCGCTGGTTTTGTCCCTGGCCCTCATCTCCCTTGCCTACGTTATCGTCTTCCGTCGGTACAGGATGCCGTGCTGCGGAGGCTGCCGCGACCTCGAGATGGGCCCGGCCTGCGCCCGCGTGGCCGACGGCCCCGACCCCAAACCGGACCCCGAGCCGGTCAAGGGCGATGCCCCCCCCCGCCGGTTCGGCTGGACCGAGATCGAGTCCCTCACCGGCAACTTCGCCTCCTCCGCCGCAATCGGCGAGGGTGGCTCCAGCACCGTTTACCTCGCCGCCCTTCCCTCTTCCCTTGCCGCCCTCAAAGTCCTCCGCTCCAGCGAGCGCCTCCACCGCGCCTTCCGCCTGGAACTCGATGTCCTCCTCCGCCTACGCCACCCCCACATCGTCCGCCTCCTCGGCTTCTGCGACGACCGCGGTAAGCCCAAAGCACCCGTCACCTGCTATCTCTTGCAAATTCCGAAACCTTCTCTGCTTACCTGGGGATTCTCTCTTTCAGAGGAAGGGGTTCTGGTGTTCGAGTACGTTCCCAACGGAACCCTCCACGAGAAGCTCCACGGCGGCGGCGGACGCGGTGCGCTGCCGTGGGCCCGGCGGGTGGCGATCGCGTACCAGCTCGCGCAGGCGCTGGATTACCTCCACGAGCGGTGCGACCTCCAGATCGTCCATGGTGACGTCAAGGCCTCCAACGTTCTCCTCGACGATGGATTGGAAGCGAAGCTTTGCGACTTTGGGTTCGCCCGGATGGGGTTCTCGGCGGCGGTCCAGCCGCCCTCGACCCGGTCGGCCCACCCCATGATGGGCTCCCTAGGCTATGTCGACCCTCACTACCTCCGGTCAGGAACCATCTCGAAGAAGAACGACGTGTATAGCTTCGGTGTGCTGCTTTTAGAGTTGATCAGCGGAATCGAGGCCTTCTGTTCTGAAAGGGAGCAGCTCTTGACGGCTATGATGGGCCCGGCACTGCGGGACACAGGAAGTGGGCTGGGAGAGATGGTAGACCCCGGATTAAACGGGGAGTACGATTTTGACGAGGTTGCGGCGATGGCCGCACTCGCCGCGCTCTGCGTTGGGGAGAACCCGAGCCTGCGGCCGTCCATGGCGGAGGTGCTGCGAATCATGGGCGAGAAGGCGTCCTCGTCGATCTCCGCTGTTGTTCCCAAATCAAACGGCATTCCGGATGTGTAAATTTCTTTACGATGTCAGGTTAATAGAGGCAGGAAAAGGACGTTGGGCGTATGTATATATGTACATAAAATAAGAGGGGAACACATAATTTAGACCAAGGTAGAGGTTCGTTATAAAAAGAGCTGTGCAAAGGGCCTGCCTCATGGGCATTTTGGAAATTGAAGAAAGGACAACTTTGGTTCATGACTGCTTTGGAGATTGGCCATGCGTATGTGGATGCGGTAACGTAGGTTTTGGGTGGAGATAATGCGGCCTCGGTATGATTTGTTGTGGATGTTTCCTGACGGATGGTGCGGACATTGAGGAGTCACGGTCTTGGTTTCCCTATTTAGCATTATGAATCATCCATCTATTTTCTTAATTTATTAGAACAAGCTTGGTTGGTTTGCATCTGTTAAATGAATGATTATCTTCTTTCGTGAAGATGATGCAATAGCTACTTTAAGATTTATATAGACATATGAAGAAAAATATTAAAACATTTTGATATCCGTACAAGATGATGATGATGCAAAAAAAAAATAATCATGCTTTTATATGAAAGATACAACTAAAACATACTGTCCTTTGGGAATTTGTTTTTCTGTACAATAGACTATAAGAAATTTCTCAACCAAAAAACTATTTCATTTTATTATCAACTTGCTCCACGACTTGACGCTAATTCAGCGTGTGATTGGTTCAACTTAAGGTTGTAAAACCTTTGAGATAGGGATGTTGTTAATGACATCCCAACTGCTCGATATAGAATAGAAAAGAGACTGCCGAATTTATAATAGACGTGCGAACGGACATGAAATTTTCTTTTGTAATAAAAAAAAAAAAAATGATAAATAAGTGGTAGGAAAGCTTCCTGAGGCTTTCTGGTTTCTAACTTTGCGTGGTGTAAGTGACCAAGTTGCGAGCGCTTTATTCGTTCTTAATCTTTAGGACTTTATGCAAAGTCTATTGCTTCTTTTAATTGCAGAGAAGTTTTCTCTTTATCTTCTTCTCTTTATTTTTCAACTAATAATCAGAAGGCAGGCATGTATTCATCGGTACCGGCCGTCAGCTAGTTAGTTAGTTTGGTTTCTAAGATGGATGTTGACTGTTAAGAAAGTCAGAGAATCCATAATGGCACTAGCAATGATAGTACCTGCCCTAAGCCTAGACATTGCTTACAAGGGCAGGACGGTGGGAAATCCTTGACCTCAGGTTTTGTATGCTAAACTATAAAAGTCCACTCTTTAACCAACCTTTAGTTAAACTCTTACATAATTTTTTGGTTGAACATACAATCAGAATCCCCAAAAATGACCAGAGGGGCCATAGAAAGTAATGGTGGGTGAACCAATTATGAATGCAGTTTACACGGTAGAATATCGTGCGATGTTGGATAGATATATAAAATCCACTTGTTTATATCAAAAAAATAATCATCCATCTTCTGATTTTGGTTATGGGTATATATATATATATATATATGGTAAATTTTTTTTACGGAGAATCATTGACTAGCGAGCGGTTGTAGCTTGGAGTAATGGTTCTCTCTCCGTGCTCACATTAATTAGCTGGAACGCGGGTAAGGGTCACTTTCGAACTTGAATTTTTGGCGCCCCTCTTTTAATTCAGCCCTTGCATGTAGACATGGGAACGGGGCTCCCTTGCATGTGGGTTGCATGTGGGCACGTGGTCTTAACTTCTGGTGTTGTAGCTTATAAAGAGGTTAAAAACCCCACCAGCCTTCCACTCTACTTCTGCCACAAGGAGACCAGGTTCTCTCGTACCACCTCAAAACTGCATCCACGTGTCGTGCTTGTCACGTGACAAGGTATGACTTGCAGCTCCAAAAGCAGGTTGTTTGCTTTCCAGCACCGGCCCTCGTGGGCAGGGCATCATCCACCAGCCTAGCATCCGTCTCTCTCTCTCTCTCTCTCGAAATGAGTGGTGACGGCTTTAAGCAAACATTCCACATGTCCTTTGCCTTCCGGTGCGAGCTTGCTCCCCCCATCTTGGTTTCCTTGCATATAATAGAAAAAGCAATTCATCTTATAGATAATACAGATGATGGCCACAGATATAATGCAATATTTGCTTTCCTTGTACTTCATTTCTTCTGAGATTTATTCTGCCAAACAATTAGATATAATAAATTGATATTGCTTATTTAATACACAAATAGGATATATATCCATAGTATGTGTTGGGGATAAATTCCGCTCCCACCGAAGTCTAGCCCGATGCTTGGCCCAATGCAACCAGTAGCCGCTGAAGAGCTTTAACGCTAGGCGCCAGGCCGAGCCCCTACCACGGCCGAACTGCCTAGAGGCCGAACTCCCCTGCACCAAGGTCCGGACCGAACTGCCTAGAGGCCGAACTCCCCTGCACCAAGGTCCGGGCCGAACTACCTAGCTGCCGAACTCCCCAGCGCCAGGCTCCGGGCCGAACTCCCACCGCCAGCCGAACTTCCTGACGGCCGAGCTCCTTGGACTCCAAGCGGCAGGACTTCTTCGGGAGACGGACTCCTCCCAGACGCCCGTTCGGCCACCCGAGCTCCTCCCGGGTTTTCCTTTCGGATCGACTCCAGGCGAGCCCAGGCGGCCGAACCCCTTCGGACCGACTCCAGGCGGTCGAACTCCTCGGCAATCGTCCCTCGGCCGAACTCTACAGATGGCCGACCCTTCAGCCAGCCGAGCTCCTCCCGGGTTTCCCCTTCGGCCGAACTCTGTTACAAGTCCGAACTCCTCTGGACGAACTGTCGCCTGCAGCAAGACCGGACGGCGCCTTCCTCTCCGTACCGGACTCCATGCGGCCCACGACTCGCCAGTATGGCTCCCACGATCCACCGGACGACGCCTTCCTCTCCGTACCGGACTCCATGCGGCCCACGACTCGCCAGTATGGCTCCCACGATCCACCGGACGACGCCTTCCTCTCCGTACCGGACTCCATGCGGCCCACGACTGCCAGTATGGCTCCCACGATCCACCGGACGATGCCGTCCTCTCCGTACCGAACTCCATGCTGCCCGACGACTCTCTGCCAGACGGCATGGCCGTCACCATCAACTAAGCTCCGCTATAAAGGGACCCCTCCAGATACGCCAAGGCTAAGCTCTCTGAACTCTCGACTCTCTAAGCTCTTCCTCCTCTTCTCTAAGCTCCGGAACTCATTCCGAGCACTCCATTACTGTTGGCCAGAAACTGACTTGAGCGTCGGAGGGTCCTGCCGGAGCCACCCCCCACCGGCTCCGGACGGGACTTTCGTTTTGCAGGTCCCCGGCGGCGACCTCGGCGGCCTCGACTCCAGCGACCTCCGGCGACGACGGATTTCTGCACCAACAGATTGGCGCTAGCAGGAAGGGCCTGAACCTTCGAGGTTCCCTTGTTCTTAAAGGAGTGCTCGGCGACGATTTCCTTCCCCTGCTCCGGATCTCTCTTCTCCCTCTTCAGGATTCCTTTTCTGGAAAGAAAAATGCCCCCCAGAAGAGCCTCGACCCGGAGGTCGGCAGCCTCCGCGGCCCGATCCCGTTCGGGTCCGTCCGCTCCCACTCCGGCCCCGGCAACACGGGCCCGCTCCGTACTCGCGGTAGATGCGGAGCAGTTCGACCTGCTTGCCCAGCAGGTCCGCGATCTTACGGAGGCGGTGCAGGCAGTGCAGGCCACGCATTCGCGGGGTCCGGCACCCGCTCGACCGGCGCGGGGTTCCCCAGAGCCCTGGAACCCAGTCCAGGAGCGACCGATGTGGGCTACCCGACCTCCGGTCCTCGGGAGAGAAGGGCAAGCCGGCAAAGAGCCCCTGCTCGGACCGCGGCTCGACCCAGGGAGAGGCTTCGCACCTATTCTGCGAGAAGACCTTGGGGATTAAGGATCGCGAAGATTTCCTGGATCAAAGGCTCTTGGAAATGGGCCGACGCATAGAAGAACTTCGTCATACTCCTTCCTCCCGCGGTAATGATATTTGCACTGACCCTCCCTTCTCACAGAAAATTATGCAGGAACAGGTACCGCCGAACTTTAAGCTCCCGCATTTTGAAAGCTACGATGGGACCACCGACCCGGTCGACCATTTGGAGGCCTTCAGGACGACGATGTTGCTCCATGGCGCGCCTGATGCCATTTTGTGTCGGGCTTTCCCCTTCTACTCTCAAGGGAGCGGCCAGGAATTGGTACTCGGCGCTTAAGCCGGGCACCATCCTATCGTTTGACCAAATGAGTCAACAATTCGCGGCCCACTTCGTCAGCAGCAAACGGCCGCGCAGAGGCTCGGATTCCTTGTTGGCCATCAGGCAAAAAGAGGGGGAACCCATCCGGGCTTACGTCACCCGGTTCAACGCTGCCGCGCTGGAAGTCCGGAACCTGGACCAATCAGTTCGCTATGGCCGCCCTCAAGGGCGGCCTTCAGAAGAACGACCTGTTGTTCTCCCTGGAAAAGAAATATCCCAGGGATTTCGCTGACATGCTAGCTCGGGCCGAAAGCTATGCCCGGGCAGAGGAGGCTTTTGAGGCCAAGGATAATGAAGCTCGCGACAAGCGACGAATAGGCAGAGCGGGAAGGCCCGCCGAAGAAAGAAAGCGCACCGAAGCTTGGCCGCGCTCCCGGACTCCCCCTGGTCGCGGGCGAGCCCGGAACTCCACCTCGGGCTCGGGGGCGGGAAACCCCCGACGGAAGGGCACGCCGAAGTTCCCCTCGGCGCCGAAGTCCCCCTCGACGCCGAAGTTCCCCTCGGCGCCGAGGTTCTCCCCCGCGACGAGGTTCCTCTCCGCGCCGAGGTTCTCCCCCCCGACGGCGTTTTCGCAGCTACGCCCCCCTCAACGCCCCGAAGGCTCAAGTGCTGCTGGAGATCAAGGGACGACTTCCGGAGCCGGAGAGAATGCGTTCCCATCCCAGAAAATGCAACCCCAACAAGTTCTGCCTTTACCACCGTGACCACGGTCACGATACCGAGGAGTGCATCCAGCTCCAGGACGAAATCGAGGAGCTTGTCCGGCGGGGCAGGCTTGGCCGATTCCTGCAAAGACAACCTAAAGAGCGGGAAGATCGGCCGAGAATGTTGCCGCCAAATGGGGGGGATCGGCAGGAGGATCGGCCGCCTCTCGGCGTCATTAACACCGTCTCAGGAGGACCGCAGCGGGGAAAGGCCGACGGATCCGAGGGACCGGCGAAGAAGCAGAGGACCTCGGAGCCCGTGACCTTCACCGAGGCAGACGCCCAGGGGATCCGATTTCCACATAACGACGCGGTTGTAATCTCTTTGAACGTCGCTGATTATGATGTACGCCGCGTTTTGGTGGATAATGGAAGTTCGGCGGACATATTGTTTTACGATGCCTTCTTAAAAATGTCCCTACCTGACGCCCGCTTAGGGCCTGTAAATTCCCCCCTGGTAGGATTTGCCGGCCACGCCGTTCCGGTCGAAGGCATGGTGACTTTGGCGGTGACGGCGGGCCAACCCCCAAAATTGGCCAAGGCGCGGGATCGACTTTCTGGTCGTGAGGACCCCGTCCGCCTATAATGCAATCCTTGGGCGACCCGGCCTAAATGCACTACGGGCGGTAGTGTCAACCTACTACTTAAAGATGAAATTCCCGACGAGCCACGGAGTCGGCGAGGTCAGAGGAGACCAGGCCCTGGCAAAGTACTGCTACTCAGTCGCCCTGCGCGGGGGAGACCGGCCCGACCCTTACCTTGTTGATGGACTGGACGTCCGCGACGACCTCACTGAAGAACGGGGCGAACCTGCGGAAGACCTCGTCCCTGTGCCCTTGCACGACGGAGACCCGGGGCATGAGGTGCAGATCGGCTCCAACTTGGCGGCCGAGGTTAGGGGACAGCTCGTCGCTTTCCTCAGAAGAAATGCGGACGTCTTCGCCTGGGCCCCAGCGGATGTACCGGGGATCGACGCCGATGTTATAGAACATCGGCTGGCCATTGACCCAAGGCATCGACCCATCAGAGAAAAGTTACGCCACCAAGCCCCAGAGAGACAGAAGGCGGTCGCCGAAGAAGTGGATAAGCTCCTCGAAGCCGGACTCATCCGGGAGGTCAACTATCCGACCTGGGTCTCGAACGTGGTCCTCGTCAAAAAAGGCAAACAACAAATGGAGGATGTGCGTCGACTTCAAGAAGCTGAACAAAGCCTGCCCAAAGGACAGCTACCCCCTGCCGAGGATCGATCAGCTGGTGGACGCAACCTCGGGCCACGAGCTCCTCACTTTTATGGACGCATTTTCTGGTTATAACCAGATACGCATGGCGCCCGAGGATGAAGAAAAGACCACCTTTATTACTGACCGAGGTCTCTATTGTTACAGGGTCATGCCTTTCGGACTCAAGAATGCAGGAGCCACTTACCAGCGCTTGGTCAATAAGGTCTTCAAGGGACAGATCGGCCGCAACATGGAGGTGTACGTGGACGACATGCTAGTCAAAAGCCGAGCCTCGACAGACCACCTCGCCGACCTTGAAGAAACTTTCGGTGCGCTTCAGGAGGCACAAGATGAAGTTGAACCCGACCAAATGCGCCTTCGGCGTGACCTCCGGAAAATTTCTAGGATTCATGGTGTCGAGACGCGGAATCGAGGCAAATCCCGAGAAAATCCGAGCCATTCAGGAGATGACTGCCCCGAAAACAATTAAGGAAGTTCAGCGCCTGGCCGGGAAGGTGGCGTCCCTGAACCGCTTTGTCTCGAGGTCGGCCTGAGCGGTGCCTGCCCTTCTTCCAGGTCCTCAGGCGACCGAAAGATTTTTGCTGGACAGCGGAGTGCAAACAAGCATTCGAGGAGCTCAAAAACTACCTCGGCGCGCCCCCGCTGCTGGCAAAGCCCGAACCTGGAGAAGGGCTGCTCCTGTACCTAGCTGTCTCTCCAATGGCCCTGGCGGCTGTCCTGGTCAGGGAAGATGCAAAGGCGCAACAACCAGTCTACTACGTGAGCCGAGCCCTGAGGGACGCGGAGACCAGGTACTCCAAGTTAGAAAAATTAATTTACTGTCTTCTAATTGCTGCCAGGAGGCTCCGACCTTACTTTCAGGAGCATACCATAACGGTCCTCACGGACCAACCAATAAGAGCCGTCCTCCACCGAGCAGACGCTTCAGGAAGAATCGCCAAATGGGCGATCGAGCTCACGGAGTTCGACATCAATTACCGGCCCAGGACCATCGATCAAGGCTCAGATACTGGCGGACTTTGTGCTGGAATGCACCATACCAGTTGAAGCCGAACTTGAATCAAGCGAGACTATCATCGGAGGGAGACCAAGCCCCAACGAAGCCGAGCTGTGGCGGTCGAGCTTCCCTGAAGAAAGGGCCGACCTTCTTGAAGGCGCCTGGGTTCTGCACGTGGATGGCTCATCCAACTCTAGCGGGGCCGGCGCAGGGCTGGTCCTGGTTAGCCCCGAGGGGATCGTCACCGAGTACGCACTGCGCTTCGAGTTTCCCACAACCAACAATGGGGCCGAGTATGAAGCGCTGATAGCCGGGCTGCAGATAGCCAGGGAATTGAAGGTGGGTCGGCTTCAAGTCTATAGCGATTCCCAGTTGGTGGTCGGTCAGGTCGGCGGCAGCTACGAGGCACGGGAGGAAAGCATGGTGATGTACCTCGGGAAGGTGAAGAACTTAATACCAGCCTTCGACAGCTTCGACATTCGGCACATCCCAAGGACCGAGAATACAAGGGCCGACCTTCTCTCCAAGTTGGCCACTTCTGCCCCGGCCGAACTACCAAAAGAAGTGTTTCTGGAAACTCTGAAGTGCCCGACCACCGAAGAACCTCAGGCCATCCTGCGGACGGACTTCGAGCCCAGCTGGATCGACCCGCTGATCGCCTACCTCAAAGAAGGGGTCCTCCCTCACGACCAGAAAGAAGCTCGGAAGCTCAGGAGTCAAGCCTCCCGCTACGTCTTGTACGAGGGCAGGTTATATAAAAGGTCGTACTCCCTCCCGTTGCTGAGGTGCCTCCGACCCTCTGAGGCCTACATCGCGCTACAGGATGTCCACGAAGGACTCTGCGGGAGTCACGCAGGAGCCAGATCCCTATCGCAAAGACTACTTCGGCAAGGGTACTACTGGCCAACCCTACTTCGTGATTCCACGGAATACGTGAAGAAATGTGACCGCTGCCAGAAGAACGCCAGCGTGCAAAGGCAGCCGGCGTCCGAACTCACTCCGCTCACTGCACCCTGGCCCTTCGCGCAGTGGGGAATGGACATCCTCGGCCCCTTCCCAACGGCGTCCGGACAACGGAAGTTCCTCCTGGTCGCGATTGACTACTTTACCAAGTGGGTCGAGGCGGAACCACTAGCGAAGATCACCGAGGCCAAGGTGCAGGACTTCGTCTGGAAGACGCTGATCTGCCGGTTCGGTCTGCCCCGAGCCCTCATAACCGATAATGGGCGACAGTTCGCTGGAGCCCGGTTTGCCGAGTTCTGCGAAGGACTAAACGTCTCCCACCACTTCACATCGGTGGCTCATCCGCAAGCCAATGGGGAAGCCGAAGGTGACCAATCGGACCCTGCTGCAAGGCCTCAAAACGAGGCTCGACAGGGCAAAAGGGGCCTGGGCGTAGACGAACTCTACCACGTCCTCTGGGCATACCGAACAACGCAGAGGGTACCGACCGGCGAGACACCCTTCGCCTTGGCCTTCGGCACCGAGGCAGTCATCCCGATCGAGCTCAAACTTCCGTCTGCTCGAATCGTGGGCTTCAACGAGCAACTCAACCCCCAGGACCTCAGAGCCAACCTCGACCTTCTAGAAGAAAAAAGGGAGGCAGCCCGCATCCGGATGGCCGCCTACCGACGGAAGGTGGCTCGGTATTACAATTCCAGAGTCAAAAGCAAGGCGTTCAGAGTTGGGGACTTGGTGCTTCCGACGAGCAGCCGTCTCTCAGCCCCAGAGTCAAGGGAAGCTCGTCCCAAATTGGGAAGGTCCGTACGAAGTGGTAGAGGTCATCCGACCTGGAACCTATCGCCTAAAGGAGCTCGGAGGACTAGCGCTTCCCCGACCTTGGAACTCAGAAAACCTGAGAATGTACTACCAGTAGTTTCCCTCAATAAAACCCCCGTTGCTCGACACTATCGTTTCAGGGTCGCTGGGAAAAAGCGAGCGGAAATGTCCCGTTAGGAATAGGAGGAGAACCTCATCCTAGCGTGAGCAAAGTCGAAGGCCCCGTTCACGAAGGACGGGATGGGGGGAGAAGCTCGGACGACGGTCCGGATGTGCCCCCACAGCCCGTTAGGAACAGGAGGAGAACCTCATCCTAGCGTGAGCAAAGTCGAAGGCCCCGTTCACGAAGGACGGGATGGGGGGAGAAGCTCGGACGACGGTCCGGATGTGCCCCCACAGCCCGTTAGGAACAGGAGGAGAACCTCGTCCTAGCGTGAGCAAAGTCGAAGGCCCCGTTCACGAAGGACGGGATGGGGGGAGAAGCTCGGACGACGGTCCGGATGTGCCCCCACAGCCCGTTAGGAACAGGAGGAGAACCTCGTCCTAGCGTGAGCAAAGTCGAAGGCCCCGTTCACGAAGGACGGGATGGGGGGAGAAGCTCGGACGACGGTCCGGATGTCCCCCACCCAGCCCGTTAGGAACAGGAGGGAAACCTCATCCTAAGCATGAGCAAAGTCGAAAGGCTCGTTCACGAAGGGACGGGATGGGGGGGAGAAGCTCGGGACGATGGTCGGTATGTGCCCCACCACAGCCCCGTTAGGAACAGGAGGAGAACTGCAATCCTAGCGTGAGCAAAAGTCGAAGGGCCCCATTCACGAAAGGATGGGATGGGGGGAAGAAGCTCGCGATGACGGTCCGGATGTGCCCCCACGCCCGTTAGGAACCGGAGGAGAACCTCATCCTGCGTGAGCAAAGTCGAAGGCCCGTTCACCGAAGGACGGGATGGGGGGAGAAAGTTCGGACGACGTCTGAATGTGCCCCACAGCCCGTTAAGGAACAGGAGGAGAACCTCATCCTAGCGTGAAAGCAAAGTCGAAGGCCCGCCGTTCACGAAGGACGGGATGGGGGGAGAAGCTCGCCGACGATACCGGATGGTGGCCCCCACAGCCCGTTAGGAACAGAGGAAGACCTCATCCTAGCGTGAGCAAAGTCGAAGGCCCCATTCACCGAAGGAAGGGATGGGGGGAAGAACTCGGACGGACGGTCCGGAATGTGCCCGCCACAGCCCGTTAGGAAACAGGAGGAAGAACCTCATTCCTCAGCATGAGCCAAACGTTGATAGGCCCCGTTTCACAGAACAGGAAGGGATGGGGGGAGAAGCTCGGACGACGGTCCGGATATGCAGCCCACAGCCCGTTAGGAACAGGAGGAGAATCTCATCCTAGCGTGAGCAAAAGTCGAAGGCCCCCGTTTCACAGAAGGATGGGAGGGGGAGAAGCTCGGACGACGGTCCGGATGTGCCCAATAGCCCGTTAGGAACAGGAGGAGAAGCCTCATCTAGCGTGAGCAAAGTCGAAGGCCCGTTCACGTAAGGACGGGATGGGGGAGAAGCTCGGACGACGGTCGATTGTTGCCCCACAACTCCGTTAGGAACAGGAGGAGAACCTCATCCTAGCCGTGAGCAAAGTCGAAGGCCCCAGTTCACGAAGGACGGGATGGGGGGAGAAAACCTCGTACGACGACGGTCGTGATGTGCCCATATGCCCGTTAGGAACAGGAGGAGAACCTCATGCCTAGCGGAGGCAAAGTTGAAGGCCCCCGTTCACATGAAGGAACCGGGATGGGGGGAGAAAGGCTCGGATGACGGTCCCGTGATGTGCCCCCACGAGCCGTTGAGGAACAGGAGGAGAACTCACACTAGCGGAGCAAAGTCGAAGGCCCCGTTCACGAAGGACGGGTTTGGGGGGAGAAAAGCTCGGACCGACGGTTCGGATGTGCCCCACAGCCAGTAGGAACACGGAGGAGAACTCGTCCTACACATGATGCAAGGTCCAAGGCCGAAGCCCCAGAGTTCCAAGGCAAGATCGCTGCAGAAAGACGAGGTCTCCTTCGGACTCACTTCAACTTCGGTGTAGCATTCAGTCGGGAGATGAGAGTCTCCCCAAGCGAATCGTAACCTTGACTTGCAAGGAGGAGGTCTCCCCGAATCGACTTCGGGTGATGGAGGCTATGTCAAACTCCTGACCCTGACGCACGGGGGGCGACTATTGACTCCGGCCTTCACATCAGCTTCACCAATTGGCTGGAAATGAGTCCACTTCAACTCCAACATCGACTAAGAAGACAAGGTCTCCCCGGCGCCCGGTTTCAACTTCGACGTCAACATTGGCTGGCAGACGAGACCTACACCCGCAGCTTCGGCTTGCAGGGGGCCGGAGCCACGGGGCCTGGAAAGAAGACTTCGGCAGTCGCTCTTTATCATTGCACTACAAAGCACCTGCAGGTCGTCGGTTCGTGAGCTCTAAGACGAGATGACATTAGCGGATGGGATGGGGGGTCCGCCAAGGACAAGTGTTGGGGGATAAATTCCGCGTCCCTTGAGCCGAAGTCTAGCCCGATGCTCTGTTGCCAATGCAACCAGTAGCCGCTGAAGAGCTTTAGCCACAGGCCGCCAGGCCCGAGCCCCTACCAACGGCCGAACTGCTAAGAGGCCGAACTCCCCTGCACCAAGGTCCGGGCCGAACTGCCTAGAGGCCGAACTCCCCTGCACCAAGGTCCGGGCCGAACTACCTAAGCTGCCGAACTCCCCAGCGCCAGGCTCCGGGCCGAAACTCTCCCATCGCCAAGCCGAACTTCCTGACGCCGAGCCTCCTTGGACTCCAAGCGGCAGGACTTCTTCGGGAGACGGACTCCCTCCCAGACGCCCGTTCGCCACCCGAGCTCCTCCCGGGTTTTCCTTTCGGATCGACTCAAGGCGAGCCCAGGCGGCCGAACCCCTTCGGACCGACTCCAGGCGGTCGAAACTCCTCGACAATCGTCCCTCGGTCGAACTCTATCAGATGGCCGACCCTTCAGCAGCCGAGCTCCTCCCGGGTTTCCCCCTTCGGCCGAACTCTGTTACTAGTCCGAACTCCTCTGGACGAACTGTCGCCTGCAGCAAGACCGGACGGCGCCTTCCTCTCCGTAACCAGACTCCATGCGGTCCACGACTCGCCAGTATGACTCCCACGATCCACTCGGACGATGCCTTCCCTCTCCCGTACCGGACTCCATGCGGCCCACGACTCGCCAGTATGACTCCCACGATCCACCGGACGACTGCCGTTTCCTCTCATACCGGACTCCATGCGGCCCAACGACTCGCCAGTATGATCCCCACGATCCACCGGACAGACGCCCTTCTCTCCGTTTACGAAACTCCATGCTGCCCGACGACTCTTGGCCAGACGGCATGGCCCGTCACCATCAACTAGCTCCGCTATAAAGGGACCCCTCTAGATACGCCAAGGCTGAGTCTCTCTGAACTCTCGACTCTCTAAGCTCTCCTCCTCATCTCTAAGCTCCGGAACTCATTCCGAGCACTCCATTACTGTTGGCCGAAAACTGACTTGAGCGTCGGAGGGTCCTGCCGGAGGCCACCCCCTACCGGTTTCCGGACGGGACTTCATTTTGCAGGTCCAGGCGGCGACCTCAGCGGCCCTCGGATTTGCGGCAACCCTCCGGCGGGACGGATTTCTGCACCAACAGTATGTATATGTGTAGGTGTGTATGTATAGAGAAAGAGTTGACTTTACTGCACCTTGAGCGGATTTTTATTAAAGTTTGCCCATGTCTACATTGGAATAATATAATTCTATATAAATGGTCTAAACTATGAATGTAATTTATTATTTTTAAAATATATATAATTTGAATATTATTAGGATTGTTCATTTTTTGAGCACTTGGATGTATCATAGGCCTATATTGCCTATAAATTAAATATGGATTTTTTTTTTTTGCATGTGGCGTGTCTAAAATTATATGATTTTTTTTTGGCATGTGTGTGCGTATTGTTATTATTGCTGAAAAACTATGCAATTTTGAAAGCGGAGCAAATCGACTGCTCTAGGAGGTGCTAAGAGTGAATCTGTAAAATAAAGTCTGGGTTGGAGGAATTTAAACTCTGGCGAGAATCCTTCCGACGTCAAGTCAGCAGAAAACAAATGACTAACGATCAAGTTCTTTAAGAGAAATTTCTTGCTTACTTGGATGCCTCAGAGTTTGTTAATGTTTTCCATTTATTTTGGAACCACTAATAACATTGTAGTGAGATTTAGAGCCACTTTTCCAAATGGAAAGATCGTCGCTGGCGGAATTGGAATGCTTAATCGCGCTCTCGTGATTTAGGTGGAAGTGAAAATAGCCTCGTTCGTGGCTGAATTGCTGGTCGGATTATCGTTAGGCCTGTGAAATAAGTCCCGAGAATGCAGTAAAAACTGCTTATTCCAAGATGAATTTAAAAGTTAATGAATGTTATTCGAGCCGTTGCTGAATAGAACGGCTTGAATCTCCTATTGAGGGCCGATTACTAACTCGGAGGATATTATGGTAACTTTCTTGATATCAATATGTCAGTTTACGTAAACTAAGCCGAGATATCTCGGGTACCCGATCGAATGATCTGATACCACCATAACACACCCCACACACATATATAAATATTATATATAAAGGAGAAGAGAGAGAAGTGGTAGATCACATCCAACAATCTAGGTCATTACTATAGGATTTCTATCAGCTTATCTAAATCCGATCATATTTAAGTGAAGATCCACTTAGTGTGATCCAATGTAGCTACACACATATATATATTTCATACTAATGATCTAAGTCATTGGATGTACTTTATTTTATCTCTGAACTAATCTCCTATATATAATATATACAATCCCTAATAGGTTTGCTAGTTTGGTTTGCAGGTGATGGATGGATTCTAATCGTTAAGAATGATTCGGGTTAGTTGTTTTGAGCACGATTTAAGGAACTTAGAGGTCAATACATGAGCCAAAATTGGGAGGGCTTCCATACACACTATGTGCAGAAATTTCTTATATATATATATATATTATGCACGTGGATATTATGAATTGATGTTAATCATTGCATGCTTGTGGTCCAAGAATGGAAGCTATAACAACTCTCAAAGAGAAGGGAGCGGAAGAAGTCATTGAAAAAAAGGGTAGGATTAACTAGCTGAATGAGATACCCAGTTGGTTCAGCCAATAATTTTCTCAAGGAATGGTAACATATAGTTGCCATCCAAAGCATCCTAGCTATTCCTTCGTTACAAGGAATTACAGCAAAGGATCTAACTTCAATCACTTATTCGCGGTGTTCTGTTTTCTTGCAGAAAGTTGGCCAAAGGAGAGAACTTCTTGAACCTCGCTCAGCCTTACGCAACTAGCTCTGCTTTTCATGGAGCAATGCGTTTTCTCTTTCGTCATCTCAACAAAATTTCAGGCGAATAGGGTCAACATATATGTTATTATATTTTTTTAATGCCAGATATACATGGGTACCATTTAAATCAAAATAATTTTATTTCTCTTTTATTAGCAAAATCAATTCAACCAATCCGCATTTTAATAATGATCTTCATCCCATAAAAGCATTTATCCTTTTTTTTTTTTTTTTTGTTGAGGTAGGGAGGCTGAAAAACGCAGCCATCCGTTATATTTATTAAAGACAGAGGTTACAGGTTGAATGAATTTTGATCGAAAGAGGGAGTTTCACAGAAAAAAAAAATTAGGCTATAAGAGATACAAATGGTTTTATAATGAGCAGTTACACCTGCAATTTCAACCGTTATAGAATTGCCTTAGTGAGTCCCGAGGAGGCCAATAGAAATAGGCTGTCAGAGGAGGTTGCAGATTCAAAATTGTCAGAACAACTCTTGCCTCAAGAGATGATGATTTTAAGTTTTCAGCTCAGCTGAAATTTGAATCCTAATAGGGATATTAACTCACTTCCAACCGAAAGTCCAGCATGATGCTTTAGCTCTAATTACAACTGGTAATCATGGAAGACCTTCGATCGAAAATTCTTCCTTCAGTGGCCGGATCCCAGTCGAACTTCTCTAGCGGTCGAACCTTAGCCGAATCTTCTTCAGCCGGACAGAACTCCTCAGTGGTCGAACCTTATCCGAACTCTTCAACGGCCGGATCCCAGTCGAACTCCTCCAGCGAATCGAACCATAGTCGAAACTCCTTCAACCGAAAGACGAACTTCTCAGGCAATCGAACCTTAGCCGAACTTGTTTGGCGGCCGAATTCCCAACCGAACTCGCTTCAGCGGTTTGAACGCCTAGCCGAACTCTTTTAAGCGGCTGAACTTCTCAACGGTCGAACTCCCTCCGGACTTCTCCTTCAATCGAATTTCTTCAGGAGCCGAACTCCTATCTGGACCTCTCCTTCAGTCGAAATTTCTTCAGGCAGCCGAACTTCCTCCGGACTTCTCCTTCAGTCGGATTCCTCCAGGAGACGCACTCCCTCCGACTTCTCTCTCAGTCGGGATATCCTTTAGGAGACCAACTTCTTCCGAACTTTTTCTTCAAGTCCCGGATTCCTCCATGGACCCAACTTCTTCCGGACTTTCTTCTTATTTGATTCCTCCAAAGAGTCCTGCCTCGGACCTCTCCTTCAGTCGGATTCCTTCAGGAGCCAATTCCCTCGCGAATTTCTCTTTTCAAATCGAATTTCTTCAGAAATCGAACTCCTTTCGGACTTCTTCCTCAGTCCGGATTTCTCTAGAGCCCAACTTTTTTCAAACATTCTCCCTCAGTTGGATTCCTCTAGGAGCTCACTTCTTTCCACGAACTTCTCCTTCAGTCGATCAATCCTCCAGGGTCCGAGCTTCCTTTAGAACTTCTCCTTCAGTTGTATTCCTCAGAAAATTTGAAACTCCTTCCAACCTTTTTCTTTCAATGGTTCCTCTAGGAGCGAACTTTCCTTCAGACTTCTCCTTTCATTGGATCCTCTAGGAGTCCAAACTCCCTCCGGCGTCTTCTCAATCGAAACATTTTCTTCAGAAGTTATACTCCTTCTGACTCTCCTTCAGTTGGATCCCTCCAAGAGCTGCGAACTTCCTCCGGACTTCTCCTTCAGTTGGCTTCTTTCAGGAGTCGAAACTTACTTTCAGACCTATCCTTCTAGTCGGGTTTCCTCCAAAAGCCCAACTCCCTCCGGACTTCTCCTTCAGTCGAATTCTTCTACGAGCTGAAACTCCTTCCAGACTTCTCCTTCAATCAAATTTTCCCTTTAGGAGTCGAAACTCTTCCAAACTTCTCCTTTCAGTCAATTCCATCAGGCAGCTTAACTCGCTTTCGAACTTCTTCTTCCAGTCAGATTTTCTTCAAGAGCCAAAATTTCTTTCAAAACTCTTCTTCAATCAGATTCCCTTCAGGAGCCACTCCCTTCCCGCACTTCTCCTTCAATCAGATTTTCCAGCAGAAGCAAACTTCTTTCGTAACTTTCTTCTTCATGGATTCTTTCAGGAGCCGAAACCTCTCTCTAAGACTTCTCCTTCATCGGATTCCTTCGGGAGCCACCACTCTTTCCGGATCTTTCTTCAGTTGAATTCCCTCTAGGAGCCCCAACTTCCTATGGACTTCTCCTTCAATCGAAATTCCTTAGGAGCCCAACTAACTTTCGGACTTCTGCGCTTCAATCGAATTCTTGCAGGAGCCCAACTCCTTCGAACTTCTTCTTCAATCGAATTTCTCCAGAAGTTGAACTCCTTTTCGAACTTCTCTTTCAGTCGGATTCCTCTGAAGCCTAACTATTCCAAACTTTTCCCTTCAATTAGATTCCTCCAGGAGCCAACCTCTTCTGAACTTTTTTCTCAATCGAATTTCCTTCAGGAGCCCAACTCCTTTCGACCCTCTCATCTTTAGTCGGATTCCTCCCAGGAGCCGAACTCCTCCGGACTTTTTCCTCAGTTGGATTCCTCTAGAAGCTCCACTCCTTTCGGACCTCTCCTTTTCAGTTCGGATTCCTACAGGAGCGAACTTTTCTTCGGACTTCTTCTTCCATAAGGATTCCCAGGAGTCAAACTTTCTCCGACTTCTCCTTCAGTCGAATTTTGCCAGAAGCCAAACTTCCCTCCGAACTTCTCCTTCAATCGAATTCCTCGCAGGGAGCCGAAACTTCTTCAAGACTTTTCTTCAGTCGAACTCCTTCTAGATTCTTCTTCAGTCAATACTTTCTCCACCAACATCGACTCTTTCATGTCGACTTCTCCATCAGTTGAGCTTCTTCACAAATTAGACTCCTTCTAGACTTCTTCATCAGTCGAACTTCATCCAGATTTTTCTATGTAGATTACTTTCAGATTCAAGTAGCATCCTCCTAGATGATCTCCTCTGTCCATATTCTCTTTAGAAAGTTTGAACTTCTCTAAAATTGAACATACATCAAAGCTCTAACCCCTCATATGGCCTCGAGTGGTCAGTACCGGATGGCTATGGCTGTCCACTCTCATCTGCTGCAAGCGGTGCTCCTCTCCAAAATAAATTTCATGTGGTTCCGAGTGGCCAAACTATCGAATGACTATGGCAAGTACACTATCAATCTGCTAGCAGACGGTGCTTCCTCGTCCATAATTAAATCCTATACGACCGTCGAGGCATCGGCTAACCGAATGGCTATGGCGTCACTATCCAGTCTGCTCCCGGGCTTCATCCTATAAAAGAACCCTTTAGATATATTTCTCTCCAGCTTTCTTCTCTCTTTCCAAAAATTCTGCTGACTTCTTCTGCGTAGGCACTTCATTTTCAGTTAGTCAGAAGAGCTGACTTAATCGTCGAAGGAACCTAACGAGCCACCAACCACTGACTTCTGGATGAAACTTTTATTTTTGGCAGATACCGCCGGGACAGTCTTCTTCCTCAACTCCAGCTCAATTCGACATCGATCAGATTTCTGCTCCAAACGAATTGGCACAGAACGGAAGGGACTCATTTTCAAGATTTTCCTTATTCTTTAAAGAAGTGCTCAGCAGTGATATCTCTCTTCTTCTCCTTAAGAGGTCTTTTCAGAAAAAAATGCCTCCCAAAGGAAAGCTTATCTAATCCGACGATCAACGATCTCTGTAATGTCAGATCCGTTCCAGATCTAAATCCGCTCTCGCTTCAGCTCTGACAACTCAAGTCCATCTGCAGTCATGGGTGGATGCGGAAGTATGTTCAAACCTGCTGGTCCCGCAAGTTCATGATCTCATGTGAGGTGGTGCAGGCCATACATTAGCAGGTTCCGACATCGATTTGATCGAAGCAGGCTTCTCCAGAGCCCCATCGATTCGATCTAGGGATGGTTTGACTTAAGCTAGCCGATTGGTGACCTCCGAAAGTAAAAGAAGAGGGTGGAGAACCCTTGCTAAGAAACCATGACTCGACCTAGGGGGAGCCCTTGTGCCCATTCCAGCCAAAAAACCAGGGATCAATGATCGTGAAGATCTTCTAGATAAAGGCCTGAAAATGGGCAATTGAATTGAAGAACTCTGCACTTTTCTCCTCACATGGTAATGATATTTGGCACTTATCCTCCTTTTTCTCAGAGGATTATGCAAGAGTCCATTCTGCTGAACTTCAAGCTTTTTCCACTTTGAAAGCTACGACAGAATCTCTGATTCGGTTTGATCACTTAGAGGTCTTTAGGATCATGATGCTTGCTTCATGGTGGCACCAGACGCCATCTTATATTCGGATCTTTCCCATCTATCTTAAAGTAAAGCAGTAAAAAATTGATACTCATATTAAAAGTCGGGTACGAATCTTCTTCCTTTGATGCAAATGAAGCCATCAGTTTGCGGCTTACTTCGTTAGCAGTCGACGTCCGGACCGAGATTTGAATTTTCTGATGAATATTACAGCAGAAGGGAGTGAAAAATCTATCCAAACTTATTCATCCAATTTAACGCTACTGTATTGGAGGTCCGAAATCTTGAATCAGTCTGTTGCAATGCCGCACTTAAGGACTGGCTTTCAAAGAATGATTAATTAATTCTTTTCCTGAAGAAGTACCACCCTAAGAATTTTATCGATCTGCTAGCTTGATTGAAGGATATGCTCGACGAAAGAAGCCTTCGATTGCAAAGATGAAAAAGCCGCATGAGAGTGGCAGGCGGACGTGTCCTAGTAAACCTGCGGCTGACTGGAGGGCTTGAATAAAGTTCGATCATGCCATGGACTCCTCTCGAGCGTAGCCAAGTCCAAACTCCTCCTCGAGCTCATCATCAACAGAAGTCTTTGATGGAAGGCCGCGAAGAGTTCTCCCCAGAAGGTTTCACAACTAACGCCCCCCTCAATGCTCAAAAATGCAAGTATTGATGGGATTAAGGAGCAAACTGTGAGGGTGAAAAGATGCGTAACTCATTCCGACAAACGCAATCCTAAGTAAATACTGCCTCTACCATCAATGACCATCGACCACGATACTAAAGAATGCATAACAGCTCCAAGATAAATTGAGGAGCTTATTCACCGAGAGGCCAGTTGGGCGATTTCCTCAAACTGCCCGATATGAAGCAATGAAGATCGATACAAGGACACTATCGCATCAGAACTACCAAAGAAGGAAGAAACAAATAAGGAGATCGATCGCCTCTTGACATCATCAACGACTATCTCTGAAGGATTTAGTGCTTTCGGAAGAGCCACCATCTCTCAGTCTCATGAGCCAGGAGAAATTTGCTCTGATTTGGAAAGGCCCAATATGAATAGAGGAGGTCGTCCAGTTTGGAAACTATCATTTGAAGAGTCGGAGGACAACCGCTCCATAGATCTTGGAATTCAGAAATCTAGGATGTATTACCAGTAATTTTTTTTTAATAAAACTCATTTATTTCATATTATGGTTTCTTGGTGCAAAAACTTATGTGATGATAGAAAAAAATTAATCAATGTGGCCATGTTTAGAAACAGAAGGAGGAACCTCATCCTAATATAAGCAATCGAAGACCCCGTTCATTTTAGATGAATGAGGGAGAGACCCTTATAATGGGTCCTTATGTGCCCTACAGTCCATAGGAATAGGCCGGAGAACTCATCGCTAACGTGAGCAAAATCGAAGATCTCATTCATTTTAGACGAGATGAGGGGAGAGGCCTTTAAACAATGACTCTTATGTGCCTCTAACAGCCCATTAGGAACAGGAGAAAGAACTCATCCTAACATGAGCAAAAGTCGAATGCTTCGTTCAATTTTAGACGAGATGAGGGAAGAGGTCCGACCCAATTGGCCGTATGGTGCCCCTACAGTCCGTTAGAAATAGGAGGCTGAACCTCGTGCCCTAACCATGAGCAAAGTCAATAAGGGAGAGGCCCCTGACAAGATCCTTATATGCCATCCCTCACAATCCATTAGATAGATGAAGACCTCATCTAACGTGAGTAAAGTCGAAGGCCTCAATTTGTTTTAAGACGAGATGAGGGAGAGGCCCTAACAACGATCTCTATATGCCCCTACAGTCCATTGAAATAGGAGAGAACCTCATCACCTAACGTGAGCAAAGTCGAAGGCCTCATTCATTAGACGAGGTGAGAAGGAGAGGCCCCGACATGATCCTAATGTGCCCCTATAGGCCTGTTAGGAACATAGGAGAACCTCATCCTAATGTGAGCAAGTCGAGGCCTGTCGTCATTTTAGACAGATGAGGAAAGAGGTCATGAGAATAGGCCCTTATGTGCTCCTACAGCCCGTTAGAAATAGGAGGAGAACCTCATCCTAACATAGTAAGTCGAAGGTCTCGTTCATTTTAGACGAGATGAGGGGAGAGCCCCTGACAACAGCCCTTATGCGGCCCCTACAATCCGTTAGGAACAGAAGGAAGAACCTCATTCTAATGTTGAGCAAATTGAAGGCCTCTTTATTTAGACGAGATAAGGAGAGAGGCCCTGACAATGATCCTTATGCGCCTCTACAGTCTTTTAGAACAGGAGAAAAACCTCGTCCTAAGTGAGAAAGTAAAGGCCTTATTTATTTTAGAACGAGATGAGAGGAGAGATCCTAAACATGCCCCTATTGCCCCTACAGTCCGTTTAGGAATAGATTGGAGAACCTTGTCTAACATGAGCAAAATCCCAAGACCTCAATTCATTTTAGATAAGATGAGGAGAAGAGGCCCCTGACAATGGCCTTCCTGCGCCCCTACAGGCCTGTTAAAAATAGGAAGAGAATTCATCCTATAACGTGAGCAAAGTCAATGAGGGGAGAGGCTTGACAACCGACCCTTATGCGCCCTATAGTCCATTAGATAGGAGAGAACCCATCCTAACGTGAGCAAAGTCGGAAGGCCTCGTTTGTTTTAGACGAGATTGAGGGAAGGGTCCAGACAATGGCCCCAATGTGCTCTTATAGTCCGTTAGATAGAGAGAATCTTATACCTAACTAGCTAAAGTCGAAGACCTTGTTCATTTTAGACGAGATGGAGGAGAGGCTCCGACACCGATCTTAAATGTATCTCTCTAGCAACCTAATTAGGACAGAGGAGAACTTCGTCGCTAATATGAGCAAAAATCGAAAAACCTCATAGACCAAGACATGGAGAAGAAAGAAGCTCGTGAGAATTCTAAACATATTTTTCCACGACTATCTGACTACGTCAATGCAAAAAGGCAGCCAACTTATCTGTTGGTTTGCAAGAGAGGTCTAGTCCGACTCTATAACAAGCTTACCGTTCGCACAAGCACAAGCACAGAAACTCAGAATAAGGAGAATAAGATCCTTCTTAGCTTCAACCTGAACGGTGCAGAGTCCGAAAAAAGAACTTCGGCAGTCATCTTTTTTGTACTTTCTTTCTTCAATTTTGAACTCAAAAGTGGAAAAATTATTATTGGAGCATAAACCCCACTGCCCATCGAAAGTCAGTGGTGGTGCCCTTTGCCTAATGCAACGATAATCATGGAAGAGCTTCGATCGAAAATTCCTTTCTCCAACGATCGGATGCACCCTACCCAAACTCCTTCAGCGGCCCAAATCTTAGCCGAACTCCTTCAGCCGGTCGACTCCTCAGTGGCCGAACCTTAGCTGAACTCATTCAGCAGCCGAACTCTCTCCGCAGTAAACTCCAAGCCACTTCTTCAGAGTCGAACCCCTAGCCAAACTCCTTCAGCGGTAGAACTTCTCCAACGGTCGAACTTCCTCCGGAACTTCTCCTTCAATCGGATTCCCTCTGGAAGCCCTAACTTTCTTTGGACTTCTCCATCAATATCAGATTCCTCTAGAAGCCCAACTCCCTTCCAACCTCTCCTTCAGTCGATCCCTCTAGAGTTCGAACTCCTTCTAGAACCTCTCCTTTGTCGGATTCCTTCAGGAGCCGAACTTCCTCCGGACTTCTACTTCAGTCCAGATTCCTTCAGAAATCGAATTTCCTTCGGAATTTCTACTTAGTCAGATTCCTCCAGGAGCCACTCCTTCCGACTTGTTTCTTTAGTCGGATCCCTTCAGGAGCCAACTCCCTTCGAACTTCCTTTTTAATTGGATTCCTCTAGGAAGCCCAACTTCCTTCAGACTTTTTTCCTTCAATCGAATTCCTCCAGGAGTCAACTTCTTTTGGACTTCTTCCTCAATCGATTCCTCCCAAGTGTCGCAATTCTTTCTGGACTTTTCCTTCAGTCAATCCTTTAGGAGCCGAAACTCTCTCAGGACTTCTCCTTCAGTTGGATTCCTTCAGAAGCCGACTCCTTCCGGACCTCTCCTTCAATCGGAATCCTTCAGGAGCCCGAACTCCCTTCGGACTTTTCGTTCAGTCGGATTCCTCCAAGAGTCCAACTTCCTTCGAATTCTTCCTTAGTCGGATTCCTCCAGGAAGCCCAACTCCTTCAGGACTTCTCCTTTAGTCGAATCCCTCCAGGAGCGAACTTCCTCTGGACTTCTCCTTTCAATTAGATTCCTCCAGGAGCAACACTTCTTTCCGAACCCTCTCCTTCGTCGATTTCCTCTAGGAGCCAACTTTCTCCAGACTTCTCCTTCATCGGATTCCTTTCGGAGCCACTTCTTCCATAACACAGATTTTTTCTTCAATCGAATTCCTCCAAGAGCCGAACTTCTTTCAGACTTTTCCTTCAGTCAGATTTCTCTAAGAGCCCAACTCCTTCTAGACTTTCTCCTTCAAACGAATTTATTTAGGAGCCGAACTTCCTTCGCGACTTTCCTTTAGTCGGATTCTCCAGAAGTCAAACTTCTTTCGGACTTCTTCCTTCAATCAGATTCCTTCAGGAGCCCAACTCCTTCCAGACTTCTCCTTCCAATCGAAATTCCCTCTAGGAGCCAAACCTCTTCGACTTCTCTTCAACGAATTCCTTCAGGAGCTTAAACTCCAATCCTTTCGGACTTCTTCTTCATCGGAATTCCTCCAGGAGTGAATTTCTTTCGAACTTCTCCTTCAGTTGGATTCCTCCAGGAGCTAACTCCTTTCGGACTTTTCTTCAATCGATT
>QRFJ01000136.1:1076703-1354203 GCA_006176705.1 Cocos nucifera
AAGAACCTCAGGCCATCCTGCGGACGGACTTCGAGCCCAGCTGGATCGACCCGCTGATTGCCTACCTCAAAGAAGGGGTCCTCCCTCACGACCAGAAAGAAGCTCGGAAGCTCAGGAGTCAAGCCTCCCGCTACGTCTTGTACGAGGGCAGATTATATAAAAGGTCATACTCCCTCCCGTTGCTGAGGTGCCTCCGACCCTCTGAGGCCTACATCGCGCTACAGGATGTCCACAAAGGACTCTGCGGGAGTCACGCAGGAGTCAGATCCCTATCGCAAAGACTACTTCGGCAAGGGTACTACTGGCCAACCCTACTTCGTGATTCCACGGAATACGTGAAGAAATGTGACCGCTGCCAGAAGAATGCCAGCGTGCAAAGGCAGCCGACGTCCGAACTCACTCCGCTCACTGCACCCTGACCCTTCGCGCAGTGGGGAATGGACATCCTCGGCCCCTTCCCAACGGCGTCCGGACAACGAAAGTTCCTCCTGGTCGCGATTGACTACTTTACCAAGTGGGTCGAGGCGGAACCACTAGCGAAGATCACCGAGGCCAAGGTGCAGGACTTCGTCTGGAAGACGCTGATCTGCCGGTTCGGTCTGCCCCGAGCCCTCATAACCGATAATGGGCGACAGTTCGCTGGAGCCCGATTTGCCGAGTTCTGCGAAGGACTAAACATCTCCCACCACTTCACATCGGTGGCTCATCCGCAAGCCAATGGGGAAGCCGAGGTGACCAATCGGACCCTGCTGCAAGGCCTCAAAACGAGGCTCGACAGGGCAAAAGGGGCCTGGGCGGACGAACTCTACCACGTCCTCTGGGCATACCGAACTACGCAGAGGGTACCGACCGGCGAGACACCCTTCGCCTTGGCCTTCGGCACCGAGGCAGTCATCCCGATCGAGCTCAAACTTCCGTCTGCTCGAATCGTGGGCTTCAACGAGCAACTCAACCCCCAGGACCTCAGAGCCAACCTCGACCTTCTAGAAGAAAAAAGGGAGGCAGCCCGCATCCGGATGGCCGCCTACCGACGGAAGGTGGCTCAGTATTACAATTCCAGAGTCAAAAGCAAGGCGTTCAGAGTTGGGGACTTGGTGCTTCGACGAGCAGCCGTCTCTCAGCCCCAGAGTCAAGGGAAGCTCGTCCCAAATTGGGAAGGTCCGTACGAAGTGGTAGAGGTCATCCGACCTGGAACCTATCGCCTAAAGGAGCTCGGAGGACTAGCGCTTCCCCGACCTTGGAACTCAGAAAACCTGAGAATGTACTACCAGTAGTTTCCCTCAATAAAACCCCGTTGCTCGACACTATCGTTTCAGGGTCGCTGGGAAAAAGCGAGCGGAAATGTCCCGTTAGGAATAGGAGGAGAACCTCATCCTAGCGTGAGCAAAGTCGAAGGCCCCGTTCACGAAGGACGGGATGGGGGGAGAAGCTCGGACGACGGTCCGGATGTGCCCCCACAGCCCGTTAGGAACAGGAGGAGAACCTCATCCTAGCGTGAGCAAAGTCGAAGGCCCCGTTCACGAAGGACGGGATGGGGGGAGAAGCTCGGACGACGGTCCGGATGTGCCCCCACAGCCCGTTAGGAACAGGAGGAGAACCTCATCCTAGCGTGAGCAAAGTCGAAGGCCCCGTTCACGAAGGACGGGATGGGGGGAGAAGCTCGGACGACGGTCCGGATGTGCCCCCACAGCCCGTTAGGAACAGGAGGAGAACCTCATCCTAGCGTGAGCAAAGTCGAAGGCCCCGTTCACGAAGGACGGGATGGGGGGAGAAGCTCGGACGACGGTCCGGATGTGCCCCCACAGCCCGTTAGGAACAGGAGGAGAACCTCGTCCTAGCGTGAGCAAAGTCGAAGGCCCCGTTCACGAAGGACGGGATGGGGGGAGAAGCTCGGACGACGGTCCGGATGTGCCCCCACAGCCCGTTAGGAACAGGAGGAGAACCTCATCCTAGCGTGAGCAAAGTCGAAGGCCCCGTTCACGAAGGACGGGATGGGGGGAGAAGCTCGGACGACGGTCCGGATGTGCCCCCACAGCCCGTTAGGAACAGGAGGAGAACCTCATCCTAGCGTGAGCAAAAGGGAAGCCCCGTCGAAGGCATGGGAGGAGGGAGAAGCTCGGACGACGGTCCGGATGTGCCCCCATGCCCGTTAGGAACAGGAGGAGAACCTCATCCTAGCGTGAATCAAGTCGAAGGCCCCGTTCACGAAGGACGGGATGGGGGAGAAGCTCGGACGACACGGTTCGGATGTGCCCCCACAGCCAGTTAGGAACAGGAAGAAAACTGAGAACCCCCAAGCAACAGTCCAAGCCCGAAGGCCACCAGGTCACGGAAAGCTCAATGCAGGTCCGGATGTCCTTCGTGTTAGCATCACAGGAGGAGACTCTATGCGATCGTAAGGCCCCGAAGGAGGTCCTCCCCCCGCTCGACTCGGTTGAAGGATGTCCCCCACGCCCGTTGACCAGGAGACATTACTCGCTACACATCAAGGTCCAATTTTGTTCAACGGCGAGCCTTCTCAAGAAAGGACGAGGTCTCCTTCGGACCTCACTTCAAACTTGGTTCGACGCAACAGCGAGGAGATGCAAAGCGAAGCACTGGGGGAGGAAGAAGACTTCGGCAGTCCGCTCTTCTTGCACTCCTTCCTTCTGGAAATGAGCTTTCCAACATTAGGAGGTGGGGGGGCAAGTGGGGAGCCAGATCCCGCCACCGCGACTTCGGTCAGTCGCTCTTCTTGGAGTCGAAAATTGGGGTACCGCTGATGACTTTAGCGCTCAGGCAATGCAGGCGAGCCCGCTACCAGCAGAGGCTAGAGCCCTACCTGCCGCTGCTGCCTAGAGGCCGAACTCCCTGCACCAAGGTCCGGGCCGACTACCTAGCCGACTCCCAGCGCACAAGCTCCCGGCCGAACCTCCCATCGCCAGCCGAACTCCCTGACGGCCGAGCTCCTTGACTCCAAGCGGCAGGACTTCTCG
Source organism: Cocos nucifera (assembly GCA_006176705.1). Taxonomy (NCBI): domain Eukaryota; kingdom Viridiplantae; phylum Streptophyta; class Magnoliopsida; order Arecales; family Arecaceae; genus Cocos; species Cocos nucifera. The sequence goes on from QRFJ01000136.1 coordinate 1,079,679, forward strand.
GGAACGGACTCCTCCCACGCCCGTTCGCCAAACCCCTCCCGTTTTTCCTTTCAAATCGACCCAGGCGAAGCCCAGCGGCCTAACCCTTCGGACCCGAACTCCAGGCCGGGTCGAACTCCATCCTCCCCCCTCAAACGAACCCTTACCTACCGAGCCCTCGCCTGGCAGCTCTGCGCCTACTCTCCTAACTCCTCTGGACGACTCCATGCCGTCCACGACTCGCCAGTATGACTCCCACGATCCACCGGACGATGCCTCCTCTCCCGACCCACTCCAGATGACTCCCAACGATCCACGCGGACGACGCCTCCTCTACCCGACGAACTCCAGCTGCCGGACGACTCTCTGCCAGACGGCATGGCCGTCACCATCAACTAAGCTCCGCTATAAAGGGACCCCTCTAGATACGCCAAGGCTGAGCTCTCTGAACTCTCGACTCTCTAAGCTCTCCTCCTCATCTCTAAGCTCCGGAACTCATTCCGAGCACTCCATTACTGTTGGCCGAAAACTGACTTGAGCGTCGGAGGGTCCTGCCGGAGCCACCCCCCACCGGTTCCGGACGGGACTTCATTTTGCAGGTCCCCGGCGGCGACCTCAGCGGCCTCGATTTCGGCAACCTCCGGCGAGGACGGATTTCTGCACCAACAGTATGTATATGTGTAGGTGTGTATGTATAGAGAAAGAGTTGGACTTTACTGCACTTGAGCGGATTTTTATTTAAAGTTTGACCATGTCTACATTGGATAATATGAATTCTATATAAATGGTCTAAACTATTGAATGTAATTTATTATTTTTAAATATATAATTTGATATTATTAGGATTGTTCATTTTTTGAGCACTTGATGTATCATAGGCTAATTGCCTATAAATTATATGATTTTTTTTTTTTGCATGTGGGCGTGTCTATAAATTATATTTTTTTTTTGCATGTGTGTGCGTATTGTTATTATTGCTGAAAACTATGCATTTTGAAAGCGGAGCAATCGACTGCTCATAGGAGGTGCTAGAGTGATCTGTAAAATAAGTCTGGGTTGGAGGATTTAACTCTGGCGAGAATCCTCCGACGTCAAGTCAGCAGAAAACAAATGAGTAACGATAAGTTCTTTAAGAGAAATTTCTTGCTTACTTGGATCCTCAGAGTTTGTTATGTTGTTCCATTTATTTTGGACCACTAATAACATTGTAGTGAGATTAGAGCCACTTTTTCAAAATGGAAAGATCGTCGCTGGCGGAATTGGAATGCCTTATCCGCTCTCGTGAATTTAGGTGGAGTGAAAAATAGCTCGTTCGTGGCTAGATTGCTGTCGGATTATCGTTAGCCTGTGAAATAAGTCACCGAGAATGCAGTAAAACTGCTTATCCAAGATGATTTAAAAGTTATGAATGTTATTCGAGCCGTTGCTGAATAGAACGGCTTGAATCTCCTATTGAGGGCCGATTACTAACTCGGAGGATATTATGGTAACTTTCTGGTAACTTTCTTATCAATATGTCAGTTTACGTGAACTAAGCCGAGATATCTCGGGTACCGATCGAATGATCTGATACCACCATAACACACACACACACACATATATATATATATATAAAGAGAGAAAGAGAGAGAAGTGGTAGATCACATCCAACAATCTAGGTCATTACTATAGGATTTCTATCAGGCTTATCTATAAGCTTATCTAAATCCGATCATATTTAAGTGAAGATCCACTTAGTGTGATCCAATGTAGCTACACACATATATATATTTCATACTAATGATCTAAGTCATTGGATGTACTTTATTATCTCTGAACTATCTCCTATATATATATATACAATCCCTATAGGTTGCTAGGTTTGTTTGCAGGTGATGGATGGATTTCTATCGTTAAGAATGATTCGGGTTAGTTGTTTGAGCACGATTAGGAACTTAGCAGGTCCAATAATAGAGCCAAAATGGGAGGGCTTCCAAGCACATCATTTGCAGAATTTCTTATTATATATATATATATATGCACGTGGATATTATGAATTGAAATTTAATCATTGCATGCTTGTGTCCAAGATGGAAGCTATAACAACTCTCAAAGAGAAGGGAGCGGAAGAGTCATTGAAAAAAAGGGTAGGATTAACTAGCTGATGAGAATACCCAGTTTGGTTCAGCCAATAATTTCTCAGGATGTAACATATAGTTGCATCCAAGCACTCCTAGCTATTCCCTTCGTTACAAGGATGTACAGCAAAGGATCTACTTCATCACTTATTCGCGGTGTTCTGTTTTCTTGAGAAGTTGGCCAAGGAGAGAACTTCTTGAACCTCCTCAAGCCTTACGCAACTAGCTCTGCTTTTCATGGAGCAATGCGTTTTCTCTTCGTCATCTCAACAAATTTCAGGCTAGGGTCAACATATATGTTATTATATTTTTTTATGCCAGATATACATGGTACCAATTTAAATCAAAAATATTTTATTTCTCTTTTATTAGCAAAATCAAATCAACAATCCGCATTATTAATAATGATCTTCATACCCATAAAAGCATTTATCCTTTTTTTTTTTTTTTTTTGTTGAAAGGTTAAGGGAGGCTGAAAACCAGCCATCCGTATATATTTATTAAAAGACAGAGGTTACGGTTGAAGAAATTTTGATCGAAAGAGGGAGTTTCACAAAATAGCTATAGAGATACAAATGGTTTATAATAGAGCAGTTACACCTGCAATTTCAACCGTTATAGAATTGCCTTAGTGGAGTCCGAAGGAGGCCAAAGAAATAGAGCTGTCAGAGGAAGGCTTGCAGAGTACAAATTGTCAGAACAACTCTTAGCCTCAAGAGATGATGATTTTAGTTTTCAGCCAGCTGAAATTGAATCCTATTAGGGATAAACCTCACTTCCACCGAAGTCCAGCATGATGCTTAGCCTAATACAACCGCATAATCCTTCAGCCATTCAACCGAAAATTCTCACGAACCTTAACCGAACTTCAACCCCCAGTCGAACCATAGTCGAACTCCTTCAACCGACCGAACTTCTCAGCAATCGAACCTTAGCCGAACTTGTTTAGCGGCCGAATCCCAACCGAACTCCTTCAGCGGTTGAACCCTAGCCGAACTCTTTTAGCGGCTGAACTTCTCCAACGGTCGAACTCCCTCCGGACTTCTCCTTCAATCGAATTTCTTCAGGAGCCGAACTCCTTCTGGACCTCTCCTTCAGTCGAATTTCTTCAGGAGCCGAACTTCCTCCGGACTTCTCCTTCAGTCGGATTCCTCCAGGAGACCAACTCCCTCCGCACTTCTCTCTCAGTCGGATTCCTTTAGGAGACCAACTTCTTCCGAACTTTTTCTTCAGTCGGATTCCTCCAGGACCCAAACTTCTTCCGGACTTCTCCTTCAGTTGATTCCTCCAAGAGTCAAACTCCTTCCGGACCTCTCCTTCAGTCGGATTCCTTCAGGAGCCCAACTTCCTCCGAATTTCTTCTTCAATCGAATTTCTTCAGAAATCGAACTCCTTTCGGACTTCTTCCTCAGTCGGATTTCTCTAGGAGCCCAACTTTTTTCAAACTTCTCCCTCAGTTGGATTCCTCTAGGAGCTCAACTTCTTCCAGAATTCTCCTTCAGTCGGATCCCTCCAGGAGTCGAGCTTCCTTTAGACTTCTCCTTCAGTTGGATTCCTCCAGAAATTGAACTCCTTCCAAACCTTTTCTTCAATTGGATTCCTCTAGGAGCCGAACTTCCTTCAGACTTCTCCTTCAGTTGGATTCCTCTAGGAGTCCAACTCCCTCCGGACGTCTTCCTCAATCGAATTTCTTCAGAAGTCTAACTCCTTCTGGACTTCTCCTTCAGTTGGATCCCTCCAAGAGCCGAACTTCCTCCGGACTTCTCCTTCAGTTGGCTTCTTTCAGGAGTCGAACTTCTTTCAGACCTATCCTTCAGTCGGGTTCCTCCAAAAGCCCAACTCCCTCCGGACTTCTCCTTCAGCACTCTCCTCGATCGGATTCCTTTCTTCTAGGAGCTGAACTCCTTCCAGACTTCTCCTTCAATCAAATTCCTTTAGGAGTCGAACTCTCTCCAAACTTCTCTTTCAGTCAAATTCCATCAGGAGCTTAACTCCTTTCGAACTTCTTCTTCAGTCAGATTTCTTCAAGAGCCAAATTTCTTTCAAACTTCTTCTAGGAGTCCAAACTCAATCAGATTCCTTCAGTCTAACTCCTTCTGAGACTCTCCTTCCCAATCCCTCCTTCCGACTTCTCCTTCAGTTGGCTCTTCTCCTTCAACTTCTTTCAGATTCCAGTTCCTCCAAAAGCCCAAACCCTCCGGACTTCTCCTTCAGTCAAACTTCTTTCGAACTTCTTCTTCAATTGGATTCTTTCACTCTTTCGAACTTCTTTCCAGAGCCGAACTCTCTCTAGACTTCTCCTTCAGTCGGATTCCTTCAGGAGCCAAACTCCCTCCGGACTTCTTTCCTTCAGTTGAATTCCTCTAGGAGCCCAACTTCCTATGGACTTCTCCTTCAATCGAATTCCTTTAGGAGCCCAACTCCTTTCGGACTTCTCCTTCAATCGAATTCTTGCAGGAGCCCAACTCCTTTCGAACTTCTTCTTCAATCGAATTTCTCCAGAAGTTGAACTCCTTTCGAACTTCTCTTTCAGTCGGATTCCTCTAGAAGCCTAACTCATTCCAAACTTTTCCTTCAATTAGATTCCTCCAGGAGCCAAACTCCTTCTGAACTTTTTTCTCAATCGAATTCCTTCAGGAGCCCAACTCCTTTCGAACCTCATCTTTAGTCGGATTCCTCCAGGAGCCGAACTCCTTCCGGACTTTTTCCTCAGTTGGATTCCTCTAGAAGCTCAACTCCTTTCGGACCTCTCCTTCAGTCGGATTCCTACAGGAGCCGAACTTTCTTCGGACTTCTTCTTCCATCGGATTCCTCCAGGAGTCAAACTTTCTCCAGACTTCTCCTTCAGTCGAATTTTGCCAGAAGCCAAACTTCCTCCGAACTTCTCCTTCAATCGAATTCCTCCAGGAGCCGAACTTCTTCCAGACTTTTTCTTCAGTCGAACTCCTTCTAGAATTCTTCTTCAGTCAAACTTCTCCACCAATCGAACTCTTTCAGTCGAACTTCTCCATCAGTTGAGCTTCTTCACAAGTTAGACTCCTTCTAGACTTCTTCATCAGTCGAACTTCATCCAGATTTTTCTAGTAGATTACTTTCAGATTTCAAGTAGCATCCCTCCTAGATGATCTCCTCTAGTCATATTCTCTTTAGAAGTTTGAACTTCTCTAAAATTGACATACATCAAAGCTCTTCACCCCTCATATGGCCTCGAGTGGCTCAGTACCGGATGGCTATGGCTGTCACTATCAGTCTGCTGCAGACGGTGCTCCTCTCCAAAATAAATTTCATGTGGTTCCGAGTGGCCAACTATCGAATGACTATGGCAGTCACTATCAATCTGCTACAGACGGTGCTCCTCTCCATAATAAATCCTATACGACCTCGAGCAATCGGCTACCGAATGGCTATGGCTGTCACTATCAGTCTGCTCCGGGCTTCATCTATAAAAGAAACCCTTTAGATATATTTTCTCTAAGCTTTCTTCTCCTTTCCAAAATTCTGCTGACTTCTTTCTCGAGCACTTCATTTTCGTTAGTCAGAAGAGCTGACTTAATCGTCGAAGGATCCTACCGGAGCCACCACCACTGACTCTGGATGAAACTTTATTTTGCAGATCACCGACGGGGACATCTTCTTCCTCAACTCCAGCTCAATTCGACATCGATCAGATTCTGCTCCAAAAGAATTGGCACAGAAGGAAGGGACTCTATTTTCAAGATTTTCTTATTCTTAAAGAAGTGCTCAGCAGTGATATCTCTTCTTCCTCCTTAGAGTTCTTTTCAGAAAAAAATGCCTCCCAAGAAAGCTTCAATCCGACGATCAACGATCTCTGTAGTCAGATCCCGTCCAGATCTATCCGCTCTCGCTTCAGCTCTGACAACTCAAGCTCCATCTGCAGTCATGGTGGATGCGGAGTAGTTCAACCTGCTGGTCCAGCAAGTTCATGATCTCATGGAGGTGGTGCAGGCCATACATTAGCAGGTTCCGACATCGATTTGATCGAAGCAGGCTTCTCCAGAGCCCCATGATTCGATCTAGGGATGGTTGACTTAAGCTAGCCGATTGGTGACCTCCGAAAGTAAAAAGAAGAGGGTGGAGAACCCTTGCTAGACCATGACTCGACCTAGGGGGAGCCTTGTGCCCATTCCACCAAAAAACCCTAGGGATCAATGATCGTGAAGATCTTCTAGATTAAAGGCTCTTGAAAATGAGCCAATGAATTGAAGAACTCTGCCATACTTTCTCCTCACATGGTAATGATATTTGCACTTATCCTCCTTTTTCTCAGAGGATTATGCAAGAGTCCATTCTGCTGAACTTCAAGCTTTTCCAATTTGAAAGCTACGACAGAATCTCTGATTCGGTTGATCACTTAGAGGTCTTTCGGATCATGATGCTGCTTCATGGTGCACCAGACGCCATCTTATATCGATCTTTCCCATCTATCTTAAAGAAAGCAGTAAAAAATTGATACTCAATATTAAAGTCGGGTACGATCTTCTTCTTTGATCAAATGAGCCATCAGTTTGCGGCTTACTTCGTTAGCAGTCGACGTCCGGACCGAGATTTGAATTTTCTGATGAATATTAAGCAGAAGGAGTGAAAATCTATCCAAACTTATGTCATCCAATTTAACGCTACTGTATTGGAGGTCCGAAATCTTGATCAGTCTGTTGCAATGGCCGCACTTAAGGACGGCTTTCAAAAGAATGATTTATTATTCTTCCTGAAGAAGTACCCAAGAATTTTATCGATCTGCTAGCTTGGATTGAAGGATATGCTCGAGCGAAAGAAGCCTTCGAATTGAAAGATGAAAAAGCCGCATGAGAGTGGCAGGCGGACGTGTCTAGTAAACCTGCGGCTGATGGAGGGCTGAATAAAGTTCGATCATGCTCATGGACTCCTCTCGAGCGTAAGCAAGTCCAAACTCCTCCTCGAGCTCATCATCAAAGAAGCTTTGATGGAAGAGCGCGAAGAAGTTCTCCCCCCAGAAGGTTTCACAACTACGCCCCCCTCAATGCTCCAAAAATGCAAGTATTGATGGAGATTAAGGAGCAACTGTCGAGGGCTGAAAGGATGCGTACTCATTCCGACAAACGCAATCCTAGTAATACTGCCTCTACCATCATGACCACGACCACGATACTAAAGAATGCATACAGCTCCAAGATAAGATTGAGGAGCTTATCAAGAGAGGCCAGTTGGGTCGATTTCTCAAACGCCGATCTGAAGCAAATGAAGATCGATCAAGGACACTATCGCAGTCAGAACTACCAAGAAGGAAGAAACAATAAGGAGATCGATCGCCTCTTGACATCATCAACACTATCTCTGAAGGATTTAGTGCTTCGGAGAGCCACCATCTCTCAGTCTCAGAGCCAGGAGAAACTTGCTCTGAATTGGAAAGGCCCATATGAAATAGAGGAGGTCGTCCAGTTTGAAACTTATCATTTGAAGAAGCTCGGAGGAACAACGCTCCCATGATCTTGGAATTCAGAAAATCTGAGGATGTATTACCAGTAATTTTTTTTTAATAAAACTCTTTTATTTCAATATTATGGTTTCTTGGTGCAAAAACTATGTGATGATAGAAAAAAAATAATCAATAGTGGCCATGTTAGAAACAGAAGGAGAACCTCATCCTAATATAAGCAAATCGAAGACCCCGTTCATTTTAGATGAAATGAGGGAAGAGACCCTTATAATGGTCCTTATGTGCCCCTACAGTCCATTAGGAATAGGAGGAGAACCTCATCCTAACGTGAGCAAAATCGAAGATCTCATTCATTTTAGACGAGATGAGGGGAGAGGCTTTAACAATGACTCTTATGTGCTCCTACAGCCCATTAGGAACAGGAGAAGAACCTCATCCTAACATGAGCAAAGTCGAATGCTTCGTTCATTTTAGACGAGATGAGGGAAGAGGTTCCGACAATGGCCCGTATGTGCCCCTACAGTCCGTTAGAAATAGGAGGAGAACCTCGTCCTAACATGAGCAAAGTCAATAAGGGGAGAGGCCCTGACAACGATCCTTATGCATCCCTACAATCCATTAGGAATAGGATGAGAACCTCATCCTAACGTGAGTAAAGTCGAAGGCCTCATTTGTTTTAGACGAGATGAGGGGAGAGGCCCTAACAACGATCTCTATATGCCCCTACAGTCCATTAGAAATAGGAGGAGAACCTCATCCTAACGTGAGCAAAGTCGAAGGCCTCATTCATTTTAGACGAGGTGAGAGGAGAGGCCCCGACAATGATCCTAATGTGCCCCTATAGCCTGTTAGGAACATGAGGAGAACCTCATCCTAATGTGAGCAAAGTCGAAGGCCTCGTTCATTTTAGACGAGATGAGGAAAGAGGTCCTGAGAATAGCCCTTATGTGCTCCTACAGCCCGTTAGAAATAGGAGGAGAACCTCATCCTAACATGAGTAAAGTCGAAGGTCTCGTTCATTTTAGACGAGATGAGGGGAGAGGCCCTGACAACAGCCCTTATGCGCCCCTACAATCCGTTAGGAACAGAAGGAGAACCTCATTCTAATGTGAGCAAAATTGAAGGCCTCATTTATTTTAGACGAGATAAGGAGAGAGGCCCTGACAATGATCCTTATGCGCCTCTACAGTCTATTAGAAACAGGAGAAAAACCTCGTCCTAACGTGAGCAAAGTCAAAGGCCTTATTTATTTTAGACGAGATGAGAGGAGAGATCCTAACAATGGCCCCTATGTGCCCCTACAGTCCGTTAGGAATAGATGGAGAACCTTGTTCTAACATGAGCAAAATCAAAGACCTCATTCATTTTAGATAAGATGAGGAGAGAGGCCCTGACAATGGCCCTTATGCGCCCCTACAGCCTGTTAAAAATAGGAGGAGAATCTCATCCTAACGTGAGCAAAGTCAATGAGGGGAGAGGCCTTGACAACGACCCTTATGCGCCCCTATAGTCCATTAGAAATAGGAGGAGAACCTCATCCTAACGTGAGCAAAGTCGGAGGCCTCGTTTGTTTTAGACGAGATGAGGGAAGAGGTCCTGACAATGGCCCCAATGTGCTCTTATAGTCCGTTAGGAATATGAGGAGAATCTTATCCTAACGTAAGCAAAGTCGAAGACCTTGTTCATTTTAGACGAGATGAGAGGAGAGGCTCCGACAACGATCTTAATGTATCTCTACAACCTATTAGGAACAGGAGGAGAACTTCGTCCTAATATGAGCAAAAATCGAAACCTCATAGACCAAAGACATGGAGAAGAAAGAAGCTCAGTGGAGAATTCTTATACATATTTTTCCACGACTATCTGACTACGTCAAATGCAAAAGGCAGAACCTTATCGTGGTTTGCAAGAGAGGTCCTAGTCCGACGTCTATAACAAGCTTAACGTTCGCAACAAGCAACAAGCACAGAAACTCAGAATAGGAGATAAGATCTCTTCTTAGCTTCAACCTGAACGGGTGCAGAGTCCGAAAAAGAACTTCGGCAGTCATCTTTTTTGTACTTTCTTTCTTCAAATTTTGAACTCAAAAGTGGAAAAATTATTATTGGAGATAAACCCCACTCCCATCGAAGTCTAGTGTGATGCTTAGCCTAATGCAACTGATAATCATGGAAGAGCTTCGATCGAAAATTCTTTCTCCAACGATCGGACCCTAGCCAAACTCCTTCAGCGGCCAAATCTTAGCCGAACTCCTTCAGCCGGTCGAACTCCTCAGTGGCCGAACCTTAGCTGAACTCATTCAGCAGCCGAACTCCTCCAGCGGTCAAACTCCAGCCGAACTTCTTCAGCAGTCGAACCCTAGCCAAACTCCTTCAGCGGTAGAACTTCTCCAACGGTCGAACTTCCTCCGGACTTCTCCTTCAATCGGATTCCTCTGGAAGCCCAACTTTCTTTGGACTTCTCCATCAATCAGATTCCTCTAGAAGCCCAACTCCTTCCAAACCTCTCCTTCAGTCGGATCCCTCTAGGAGTCGAACTCCTTCTAGACCTCTCCTTTAGTCGGATTCCTTCAGGAGCCGAACTTCCTCCGGACTTCTACTTCAGTCAGATTCCTTCAGAAATCGAATTTCCTTCGGAATTCTACTTCAGTCAGATTCCTCCAGGAGCCCAACTCCTTCCGACTTGTTCTTTAGTCGGATCCCTTCAGGAGCCGAACTCCCTTCGAACTTCTTTTTTAATTGGATTCCTCTAGGAGCCCAACTTCCTTCAGACTTTTTCTTCAATCGAATTCCTCCAGGAGTCAAACTTCTTTTGGACTTCTTCCTCAATCGAATTCCTCCAAGTGTCCAATTCTTTCTGGACTTTTCCTTCAGTCAAATCCCTTTAGGAGCCGAACTCTCTCAGGACTTCTCCTTCAGTTGGATTCCTTCAGAAGCCGAACTCCTTCCGGACCTCTCCTTCAATCGGAATCCTTCAGGAGCCGAACTCCCTTCGGACTTTTCGTTCAGTCGGATTCCTCCAAGAGTCCAACTTCCTTCGAAATTCTTCCTTAGTCGGATTCCTCCAGGAGCCCAACTCCTTCAGGACTTCTCCTTTAGTCGAATCCCTCCAGGAGTCGAACTTCCTCTGGACTTCTCCTTCAATTAGATTCCTCCAGGAGCCAAACTTCTTCCGAACCTCTCCTTCAGTCGGATTCCTCTAGGAGCCCAACTTTCTCCAGACTTCTCCTTCAATCGGATTCCTTCAGGAGCCCAACTTCTTCCAGATTTTTTCTTCAATCGAATTCCTCCAAGAGCCGAACTTCTTTCAGACTTTTCCTTCAGTCAGATTTCTCTAAGAGCCCAACTCCTTCTAGACTTCTCCTTCAAACGAATTTATTTAGGAGCCGAACTTCCTTCGGACTTCTCCTTTAGTCGGATTCCTCCAGAAGTCAAACTTCTTTCGGACTTCTCCTTCAATCAGATTCCTTCAGGAGCCCAACTCCTTCCAGACTTCTCCTTCAATCGAATTCCTCTAGGAGCCAAACTCTCTTCGGACTTCTCTTTCAAACGAATTCCTTCAGGAGCTTAACTCCTTTCGGACTTCTTCTTCAGTCGGATTCCTCCAGGAGTCGAATTTCTTTCGAACTTCTCCTTCAGTTGGATTCCTCCAGGAGCCTAACTCCTTTCGGACTTTTTCTTCAATCGGATTCCTTCAGGAGCTAAACTCCTTTCAGACTTCTTCTTCAGTCAGATTCCTTTAGGAGCCCAACTCCTTCCGGACTTCTTCCTCAGTTGGATTCTTTCAGAAGTCCAACTCCTTTCAGACTTCTCCTTCAGTTGGATTCCTCCAGGAGTTGAACTTTCTCCGAACTTCTTCTTCAGTCAGATTCCTTCAGGAGCCCAATTCCTTTCAGACTTATCCTTTAATCGGATTCCTTCAGGAGCCTAACTCCTTCCGGACCTCTCCTTCAGTCAGATTCCTCCAAGAGCCGTACTCCTTTCGATTTTCTTCTTTAGCCAAACTTCTCCACCAGTCGAACTCTTTCAGTCAAACTTCTTCACTAATCGGACTCCTTTTGAACTTCTTCATCAGTCGAACTCCATCCGGATTCTTCCAGCGGATTACTTTCAGATTTTAAGTAGCATCCCTCCCGAATGATCTCCTCTAGCTATATTTTCTTTAGGAGTCCGAACTCCTCTAAAATTGACATACGTCAAAGCTCTTCATCCCTCAACGTGGCTCCGAGCGGCTTAGTACCGGACGACTATGACTATCATTATTAGTTTGCTACAGGTGGCATCACTTTCCATAACAAACCTCACGTGGCCCCGAGTGGCCAGCTATCGGATAGTTACGACTGTCATTATCAGTTTTCTATAGGTGACGCCATCTCTGTAATAAATTCTACGCGGTCGGCTACCGGATGGCTACGGCTATCACTATTAGTCTGCTCCGGACTCCATCTATAAAAAGGATCCTCCAGATACATTTTCTCTAAGCTCTCTTCTCCTTTCCAAAATTTTACTGACTTTTTTCCTGAGTACTCCATTTCTGTTGGTTAGAAGAACTGACTTGATCGTCGGAGGGTCCTATCGGAACCATCACTACCGACTTCGGACGGAACTTTATTTTGTAGGTCACCGACGGGAATCTCTTCTTTCTCAACTCCAGCTCGATTTGGCGTCGACTAGATTCTGCACCAATCGTTATTAAAAGACAGAGGTAATGGTTGAATAAATTTTGATCGAAGGAGGGAGTTTGACAGAATAGCTACAGAGATACAGATGGTTTATAATAGAGCAGGTACACCTACAATTTCAACCGTTATAGAATTGCTTCAGTGGAGTTCAGAAGAGGCCATCAGAGGAAGGCTTGCAGAGTACAAATTGCCAGAACAACTCTCGGCCTCAAGAGATGATGATTTCAGTTTTCAGCTAGCTGAAATTGAACCCATTGGATCTTTGCCCAAACGGCAGCAAACTCGGCCATTTCCACCTATTTGCAGATGGTTGACCGATCATTAGAGGCATGAATACGATCAGCAGCAATTGAAGCAAGAGACTTATGTTTGTTGAGGAGCAATCTAGCATTCTTCACCTTCCAACAAGACCAAGCAATTTCCACCAGAAAAAAATGAGAACAATGCGCCCAGCACTCTCCGTGAAGTTGTGTTTGATCCATTCTGTACAGAGATAGTCAAATGAAGGTAGAGGATGAAGAGCTCCGAGGGCCGAGCAAATCACCTTCCAAATGGAATCGAAGATGGGGCAAGTGGAGAAGATATGATCCACTATTTCTGATGATTGACCACAATTCACACAAGGCCCAAGATTTTTTCCCTAATTTGTCCCCAAGTGCTTCTCCCGTGTTTAGCTTTTTCCGCCATGGCAACTAAAGGAAGCACTTGATTTTGTGGGGTATGCTGAGACCCAATAGAGTAGGTGCAAAATTATGGTTGATGCCCCGCAAGCTCAAGAATTTGTGGAGAGAAGAAGTTGAGAACGTACCTTTGCTTTCTAATTTCCGAATGAATCAATCTTCTGTATGGTTGAGAGAAACTTGATATAGAAGATTGCAGGTGTTAGCAGACTGAGAACTGGTTTCATTAAAGGGGTTGGGTTGCAGCTTGAAGGGCCAATTGTGGGTTCTACAATTGAAGAACCGTGCGACCACACCATTTTTCTCATGGTGGAGAGAGTAAAGGCCAGGATAAATTAGTTTGAGTGGTGCATTGTAGAGACAAGGATCCTACCAAAAGAGCTTAAAATTAGTTAAACAATGTTAAGTTGCGGTGCAGAGCTATCTTATTTGCCTTCAAATTTCAACTTCTATTTGATGTGGCTCTTCTTTTGGTTGGAAATGGACATCATTATTGCACCTTACATTTACAAGAAACCTTATGTTTACGTTTGGGCCATTTTCAAGCCCAAAAGAATTTTGTAGCTAGTATTCTTACAAGATATAAGTCTCTCTACTTATCATCTTACCTTATAGAATTCATATTAGCATCAGCATGATCTCTGCTTGTGAAAATTAATTCAACAAAAGAATTAACCGGACAATAATTAACATAGGGTTAAAATTGATTTCTAACCAGTCACAAAAATTAAAAATTCTTTCGTGAAGCCTTCTAGATTTAGATTTTTGCCTTCCGTTTTTGCACCCATTAGTTTAAACGAGAGCTTGATGACGACGACGACGACGAGCTGAGAGTACTCATTTCAGCATCCAGTGACTCAGATTCATCATGAGCAAGGTCTATTTTGATGTACCTTGAACATGTATCTAATCTTTGACAAACTATTAGAACTAAGGCTGTGTTTCTTGAGAACGATTTCCATCCGGGAATGCATATGATGCCATTACACTTAAATTTGATGCTCTCAGCCATGTCCCATGGATGGTTGATGAACATGAGTGATCATTCCTTGCTCCCATTAATGTCTCAGATGACGTAGAATCTGGCTAGAACGATATGATGGTTTTTTTTCTTTTCTTTTTTCTGGTAAAAATATGATGGAGTTTTCAGAACCTGATAGAATAAAAGTCTCAGGATGACAAAGTGATCCGAGTAAGGATAAATTTAACCTTCCAATACTTCGCAAATTGGGGAGAATTCTTGCTTGACAGTTTAATGCGGAAATACATGGAAGAAGACCACAGCTGGAATTAACAAAATTAAAAAATTGAAATATTAATGCACGGAGTTCATAGAAGAAAATGGATAAGAGTATCAAGAACAAAGATATTAGGTTTGCCATGGTAACAGGTGTATTAGCACAGAGGGTCACAAGATTGGGCCTCTGCATTGGAAAAGCAATTTGGGTTATTTTCCTGGTACCGGATCAATGGTTTTATGGGATTCAGATTGGGTATATGTGTGCCAGTACAATTAGGGTTCATGTGTTTAGGGCAAAAACATAGTTTAACTAGATCATGATCCACATAAAAATTATTTAATCATACATGAGAGTGATTCATGGTGCATATGGAAGAAAAAGAAAATCTAATTAATGTTGATAAATTTACAAAAATAGGTTGGAGCCGCCAAAATTATAGGTTTAAGTGCTGGATATTGATACAAAAGTAAACTACAAGCTTAACAAGAAGGAATAACGATTTGACTACATAAAAGAACATCAGTATATGCTCTAACCCAGTTCAATCTACTCTCAGCCCGATTCAGAAAGAAAATTGGACGAATTATATCCGCATTTAAGTTGAAGTATATGAAAATAATAATAATTTAAAAACCTCAACAATTTGGTAAGTCCCTTGAATCCGACTCCATACAAATATGGATTAAAAAAGAAAAGAAATTTCAAACTCTATCCAGACAATCTTACGTGAAGCAGATCAAGCACGAATGCTTTGATTATGCCCTGTAAAATTTTGTGTAACTAGTCATGCGAAACAAAACTAAAGCAGACCTGGTCTCTCAACTTAAACAACACCCACACAGCGACTGAAGCAGAGCACCCTCCTGGACGGAGTCCAGGCATCGTAAGTGTAGGATCCTATTCCAACTGAATTATTGTATGAATAATGTATTTAATCAGTTAATCTTTTTTCTTTGGTGCAATTAAATGACTTTGTATTCCATCAAATACTCCAGTTATATGAATATTATTATTGCTTTATCTCTTTTCATCTCTTCTAATGTTCCGCTTGTGCTTTAAGTCCTTGAGTTACAAGGCAGTCAGTTTATATCACTTGATTGGCCGGGTCGATCAGATCGACCTTGATCTAAACCGGTCTATTGACTAGTTTTTTTTATATTTCTTAGGAAACAAGATAAATAATAGGTACGCCAGATTTTTCTGTTTCAGAAAAGAATTCAATTTATTTTTATTTAATATATCATCCACATTAAGTACCTAAGCAGCTTTTTGCATGCTCAACTAAGTTGCGTATTGTTTTTTCAACCTTGTAGACATTTTCTACAAAGAGAGCCATCATGAATACATCCAAGGAGGAACTATCCATATATGTTAAACGGAAGGTTAGATACATAATATAGACATTGAAGTATATCTTCCATGTGCCAAGTGTGGGTATGAATTGTTAAGTTTGATATGCGTTATTAACTCTTTGCATATTGACCTGGGCTTTTAAGGTCAATTGATGTTTTCCATTTTTTTTTTTCCTTGGTCATTTGGTTAACATGATATTAAAGTTCAACTTCGCTAGAGGTTACGAGTTTAATCATCTCCATACCAATCATTTTATTTAATTTAACTAGACCTAGTTGGCTATCATCTTACTCTTGATCTAGTCTCCATGTGCATGTTGGATCATCAACGGTGGGCATGTGGATGCGATAGGCGACGATGAGGGCATCGGCTTCAATGGCTGTGGTAGAGGAGCGAACATAGAAGGGGCTAGCCGTGAGCTAGGTCGATGGAAGTGACGGTCTCGAAGAGGATGTGGGTACAGAAGCAGAGAAACTAGGAGCGGTTGGTCCATGAGCTCGAAGCTAAGGACGCCCATGAGGAAGCCGAGGAAGTCTCAAAGTGGCAATGGTGAGCTGGCAACCAACGGCGATGTTGTTACCTATCCAACCCTTGATAGGCTTGAGCTCGGCGCATATCACAGATAGCTATTGTGTGGGTGGTGGAGCCACTATTGTGATGCAGAGCCTTAGGGACATGGTGGCCGTGGCGCCAGCGAGGGAGCGGGATTTCTTAAGGAATGCGGCAAGCTTGGAACAATGGCCGAGCCAAGGGGGATAGGGAGTAGGAGGGTGGCGGGAGGCAGCATAGAGCTAGGGCCTGCAAGCAGGATGGAGGCGAAGCATTGCTGGTGGGGGATCAATCTCAACTGGTCATCGTCCTTGTCAAGGACATCAAAGTCATTGATTTGTTCATTGGCGATGCCATTGTTGGCATCATCGAAGAGGAGATGGAGGAATAGGCAAGTAGGGGTGGCAACGGATCGCGTCAACCAATGTCCACATCAATCCATAATTAAAAATTTTATAATATCCCTATTTGCCATGCACCCACCTCGAGTTCAATTGGTCTAAGTAAAATAGATTATATGGATTGGATTGAGTCAATAAGATATATTGGGATGAGTCAAATTGGGTCGAATAAGAAACTCATCATGCAAAGAATTTAAAATAATTATAACTTTGAAAGAGAGGATATAGATTAAAATTATGTCAGATTAGATTCACGATAGGTTATACAATTATCTGCATCCAATTCAAATCCATTTTGAATATTTTTTTTCTAGAATCTATATATGTTCGAGAGTTAAATAGATCGGATAGAACCGGCTCTATTCTGACCAAGTAGAGTTAGGTATCCAATAGATTGGTTATGATTTCTACCCTTATGGGCAAGGTTGGGGTGAGTGAAGGCCAAGAAGGAAGGAAGAGGAGGAGAAGTGGGAGTAGAGGACAAAGAGAGAATGGAGGAGAGCGGTAGAGGTGACAGAAAGCTGGAGGCCATAGGCAAGGGCATTGCTGGCTAGGGTAGGGCTCGAGCATCACCAACTTTGGGCCCGACCAGTAATAGAGGAGCGAGAGAATGCGAGATTGAAATGAGATTGATTTCTTTTTAAAATTATTTTATTTGTTGGACATGTGGCAAGATACTATTAGTCCCATTTGAGCTAGTAGATCGGATCGATTTCTCGTGAGCTCGCTTATCTCCATCAGGCCGATAACTATTGGCTCTTTTGAGGCCGCTAAGTCTATACGGAACTTGGAGCAAATTCATATCTAATGTTAGGTTTCAATATATCACTTAAAAAATCACGATCATAGGCTATGACAATGATTAGCTAATTGCTGCCACTACGGCTGTTGCCATAAATCTATGGTAGCGATTATTATAATAGTTATAAAAATCATTGCCATATATAGTTTATGACAATGATTACGAAACCGCTGTCATATCTCGACCTATGGCAGAGGTTACGGAACCATTGCCATATCTCGACCTATGGCAGCGGTTACGGAATCGCTGCCATAGATCTAATGCAGTAATTACATAACCGCTGTTACAGATCTATGACAGTGGTTGGTACGTAACTTACTGTCTTGCTTGGCATGCCTACGACAGCGATTTTGCAAATGCTGTTGTAGCTTTTGAATAATAAAAAATATAAAATTTTTAATTTTTTATATATTTTATCTGATAAATATAGAAATATATATAATACAATAAAAAGTATAAAAAATATTATAAATATAAGAATATTTTTGAAATACTCAAAATTTGTTATCGAATAAAATTTATTATAATATTTTTTTTAAAAAAATATACTAGAAGTCCCCTAAATCTATATCGTCCTCGTCATCGAAAGATGGAGCACAAGCTGGAGGAGCTGAAGCTGGAACGTCGGCCAACATGTCTCCAAAGCCCATGAAGTCTACTCCAAAATGCGCGCTGAGCCTCATCACCATGGCACTTAGGATGTCCTACAGATGAGATGTGCACTCCTCAACATGAGCAGCCCATGCCATAGCCTGATCTGTCCATGCCGTAGCCTGAGTTGCCTGCATCAACGTCTCCTCAAGCTGCTTTCGACTGACGACATTGGAAGTATGTGAAGAGATGCTCGCCTCAGATCAGTAGCTCATCGGCATATCACTACTATAAAAAGAGTCTATGGCAACACATATTATAGCAGCGATTTTTGAAATCACTGCAATAGAATCTACAGCAGCAGTTAAAAGAAACCGCTATTATATGATCGATCTATAGCAGTGGTTACAAGGAACCACTGTCATAGATCGACCTATAGCAGCGGTTAGAAAAATCACTATCATAGGTCAGACCTATAGCAGTGGTTTCTTATAACCGCTGCTATAAGTCGATCTATGGCATCGATTATTTGTAACCGCAGCCATATATTTTTTTTTATTTTTTTTTTAAAATATTATATAATTTTAAAATTTAATATCCATCTTCATCATTCATTATCTAAATAATTATCATTAGAGTATCGTCGCAAAAGATCACCTCGATCTGATGGCCCTAGCTTCATCGATCAAAAAAAATTGATTTCAACGATCACGAACGATGATGCGATGATATGATAGATAGAGATCTTCGATGGATCTAAAAACTTGCAACGATGATCTTGATTATATTTATAGTGTAATATCAAAGTTTCACTTCAATCGAATATCGTTATCTTGGTCAATTTAGTATAGATTAATTTTAGCCGTTAAATGATAAATGAGTGATCAAAGGACCATATGGTATTCGATTATAAGATAATTTTTTTATAAATGATCTTGGCTACTACTTTAATCATTTTTTATGATGGTGATTATAAAATTCAACTTGTGAGACTAAGAATGATCTAAAATTATACGTCATCTGATAATCATTCTTAAACTCCATTGGTTGTTATGCTCGTACTTTTGCAATATCTACTTAACGTGAACAATTTATACGAAAATAATTTAAATTTTACTATCATCACTGTATAAAATGATTAAAATTATAGTAAAGATCATTTAACTAAAAAATTATCTCATAATCAAACGTCATTTAGTCCTTTGATCTCTTATTTTTAATTTAACGATCGAAATCTTTCCATACTAAATTGATCATAATAACGATACCTGATTGAAGAAAAACTTTAATAATATGCTACAAATATCATCGAGATCATCGTTGCAGATTTTTGGATCGATTGAAGATCTTCATCTATCAGATCATCATATCATCGTTCGTGATCGTCGAAATCAAATTTTTCTGATCGATGAAGCTAGGGCCATCGGATCGAGGCAATTTTTTGTGATGACACTCTAATGGTAATTATTTATATAATGAACGATAAAGATGAGTATTAAATTTTAAAATTATATAATATTAAGAAAAAAATTTTAAAAAAATTATTTTCAATCTACGATAGTGGTTACTGAAAATCGCTGCCATAAATCTGTGGTAGCGGTTTGAAAACCACCGTTGTAAATCTATTACAGTGATTTCTAATAACTGTTGATCTATGACAGTGGTTCGAAAATCATTGCCGTATGTTAGATTAAAAATCTTCAAATTTTTCTTTCCTTCGGTGCGCTCTCTCTCTCTCCCTCCCCCCTCCTCTCTATCATCGATGAGACTCCACCCAAGTCCTTCCCCCCGGTCGGTGCTACCCCTCCTTCCCCACCGACTGGCCCCGCCTCTCGATGGTCTTCGCCCACCCCTTGCGCCGGCCCCTTCCTGGCGATCTTCGCCCAGGCGATCTTCGCCCACCCCCATCCATCCAACCCGCCGCCCATCCCATCCCCCGCGCTGCCCTTCCCATCCTCGACTGCCGCCGTCGCCCATGCCCTTCCCATCCCGCCACCACCGCCCCTGCCCTCCCTATCCCTGGCTGCCCATCCCCTACCCTCCCCAGCAATCGCCCCCTATCCTTCCCATCCTAGTCGCTGCCCCCACCCACCGCCCTTACCTTCCCCATCCTCCACCGCCCGCCCACCCCATGCCCTCCCCATCCCTAGCCGCCACCACCCCTGCCCTCCTGATCAGTATCATAAAATTCACTAATAAAAATATTAATTTATCAATTAATTTATATTAATTTTTAAAAATTAATGATCAATTTATATATAATTTTTGAGAAATTAATATTTTTATTAATTAAAAAATATTTAAAAATAATAAAAATAAAAAAAATAATTTTATTATCAATAGAAAGAGTTCATTTTTTTAATCATAATAAAATAAGTTTAAAGTAAAATTGAGCTAAAATAGAGAAGATATGAATTTTTAAAGATAAAAAAAATTAAATAAAAAAAGAAAAATGGCTCAGCCGGCTCAAGCTGGCACAGCTGGTCCACGATCCAGACGTGGACCGCCAGCTCAGTAGAAACCGACGAATCATAGAGCGACACGTGGCAGACCCGACCCTTAAAGGGTCCACAGAAATTTATTGTGGCTCATAGGGCAATCTAGTCTTTTCACTCGGTGATAGGAGTGCTGATTGGTTGCGGTGTGCAGTGCGGTCGATCCATGCGGTCCATGGGAACAGTAATTACGCCATCGGACGGCCCTGATAGCTTGCGGTCAAAATCGGACGGTGGAGGGAGTTTTTCCACATCAGACTTCATGCGAATCGCCATCCAATAGCAGCGCTCGATCCAGGGGATGATCTGACGGTCCAGAACACTCCTGATGGTGATCAAGACTCCCGACATGCGGTCAGCGGCCAGATTTTCTCCATCAACATGCGATCGGACGGCTAGAATTTAATCCAACCTGATCTAGACTGATACACATCCGATTTTGATGATTTTTAGACCGTTGGATTCCTATTGACGGTCAGATTTCAACTAGAGTAGCAGAATTTATCCAGGAATCCAATTTTTATTCAAATTTCTCCATATTTTGATGATCAAAGAGCTTCTTAGTCCCACATTATCTAGAAGAAAACTCTCGAATCCTCCTAGCTCTATAAAAAGGACCCTAGGCCTCTAGAAATTAACATCTTCGATCAAAGTGAAGCTTTGGTATAGGTAGAGCCACGATTTGGATTAGAGGCTTCAAAGCAATGGGTGCCAAGAAGAAGAGGTGGGCTTTTACACCATCTTTCTGCCAATGCCGATCCAAGATCAGAGATCAGCCTATTTTATTTTTTTATTTTATGTATTTAAATTATGAACTCTTTAACTAATGAAATATTTATTTTTATGCTCTTTAATTTTATGCTCTTTATTTTTATTATAATTTAATTTCTATACTTTAATTATTATTTTTTATTTTATTGTAAGTAGATGCTAAGATCTAACTAGTAGATCTTAGTACCAAGTTTAAATTTTTGCACCTTTTAATTTTTGCTTTTTATTTTCCGACTTCACTTTTGATCCCAAAATTCTTCTCTTTTCTTTTTCTTTTGTAAAATCAAAGATTTCAAATCTAAAAATACTATCTTCTCTATGGATTCGATCCGACTCACCACTATCTATAGATTTTTAATTATTTTAAGAAGTCAGATTAAACTGATAAATATAGTGTCTTAACGACAACATCGCATTCCTATTAAATTTTTGGCACTATGGCCAGGGATTGTTTTTAATTTTTAATTTTAATTTTTTTAATTTATTTTAAATAAAATTAAAAATAATTTCGACAAATGCATCAAATTTTTGGCATCATTATCGAGAAAGGCACGGACATTAAATTTTTAATCTCTTAATTTTTTATAAATTAATTATAAATATTTTTTTTAAAATATTGCTTACTAACTTTTTATTTATTTATTTTATAAAAAAAAGGGAGAAAAGAAAGAAAGCATGTAATTTTGGTGAGATCAATCCTAACTCTAATCCTCTTTTCTTTTTATTTATTTATTTATTTATTATATTTTTAAATTAATTAAAAAAATATTTATTTAAACTTAATTAAAAGTCTCATGATAAGATTAGAAATTCTAACTGTTTAGAGCATGCATCATATTAGTTTTATTTTTTTTTGATGATTGCTAGAGTCAAAGTAAGCATTTCAGAATTCAATTAGTTGCATACATCTAGTTTAAATTACATAGAATCCTTTAATTAATTTTTTTTTATGCATATTCATATTAAATCAAATTAAGGGCAATACCCAATTAAATAAGATAAGGTAGGAATTTGATCACCCTTCCTTGGCCCATAAATAACCAACCAGCATCCTGCATTGACCTAAGCCTTTAATTTTAAAATCAATTAGACATTAGCCCTAGGAGCTCGAGCTCAATAGGACAAGAAATTCTAAGAGTTGAACCAGATTAGGATTAGTCAATTTGATTGGTGTCTAAAAAAATGGTTCAGGGATGACTGGGCCCGAAGGAAGATGGTTTCTAATTGATTTCGTTCGCTTATCTGGCTAAGCATAATTGGTGTCTAAGGCAAGCAACGGGGGGACTCCCACCGATCTTATACTTATCTGACCAGTTGATTGACTGATCTTACACTTGAAGGGCTTGAAAGTGACCTTGGCAGTTAGGAGCTACCTAGATCTAAGATAATTATGTCAGAATTGATTGACTAACTTGATTGCTAACTAATATCAAACCTAATTAAACCTAATTCTTCTTTCTCTTCTTAGTTTTAGGACTCCTTAGGACCTCTTCTTTAGAACTTTTCTTTCTTTCTTCTTCTTTCTCCTCTAAAAATAAAATAAAATAAAATAAAATAAAATAGAAATTAAATTAAACTAACTAAAAAAATAATAAAAATAATAATTAAATTAAATTAAATTAAATTAAAATTAATAAATAAAATAATTAAAAAATTATTTTTTAAATATAATAAAATAATAAAAAATATATAAAAAATATTTTAAAAAAAATTTGAACCATACATTAGGATTACGCTAATACATGCATGGTAGGAAATCACTTTTTCTAATTTAGTTGAACTTAATTAAATGATTGATTCATATTAAACCTGATAATCAAATGGCTAATCTGAACCTAATAGTCCAAAAATTAGATAAAGTTGACCTTCTCGTCCAAAAATTAGATCAACTCCTAATTCTAGGTCAATAATCTTCTACACAATTCACATCACTTAGCCCAATCCATCATGCTGCACAGTTTTCATATCTTATCCAAGAATAAGTTCAAGCTACTCTAAGCTAGTTAATAATCTTCTTTCAAATTCATATAACCAGCATTGGAGTAACTATTCTAATTTTTCTTGGACATCCCAACAGACTCAGGCTCAAACCCAGATTTTACCTATCCCAAATTATCAAAATAGACCCCAATACCAAAACTTGAAGGATAAATCCTGATTTTTCGGATCAGGTTCGTTCAGATCTGATCGGATCAAGAGATATATTTCAAAAATTTTTCTCTTTGATCCAAATCAGATTTGAGATATTTCAGATCTGATCTTTATTATTCTAATAATAAAAATAAAATTTAGATAAATTAAATTAAATTTAATTTATCTTAATATAGGATAATCCTATTATCCATTGATGATTCTGTAAGCAGCAGAAGGTTCTGGATCTAGCCACGCAAGTGCTTGGCCTCTATCGGTATTCACTCGGACTAGATCTGAAGATCCTCTTCTTCTCTATCATATCTCCAAAAATTAGATCTGAATCTGATTTGGAGGATCTTCAAAATATCTTTCAAAGATCAGTAGTTGTCCTTTGCATCAGCGCAACCTTCTAGCTTTCTGTCATCTTCTCTCATCTGGATTGCACCAACTTGGATCCCAAACTCCTTTGGGTGTGGAGAGGAGAGGGAGAAGATGAACTTGGCATGGAGGAGGAGAGGAGAGGCAGCCTTGGGGCGTGGAAATTTTTTAATTCTCTTTGGGTTGGGTGCAGGGTCTTATTTATAGACTATGTGTGATCCAACTCTTCTTCTTTCCAACCAATCACAACCCTTTGTGAAATTAGATCTAAATCTGATTGGTGGAAATAGAGTCCCTTGAATTCCTCCGTAGATGGCATCTAAGACTAGTCAAACTTGATTCTTAGGAGAAGTCTAATTGAAATCCAAAAAAGAGATGGAGTCCCTGTCTAACAGGGACTCCTGGGCACCTCCAGCTTGGGCACACGCCAAGGGTGGCGTGCGCCCTCCTCCTTGCCAGGTTCTGGTAGGGGGACAAGCCCCCACCAGCTGTCCAATAGGTGCATGACATGTAGACAGAAGTCAAAGTGTCAATGGTCAATATTTGACCAATCAAAGGCCAACTTTTGACCAAAGTCAAAGGACGAGAAATGGCAGATGATAAAAAATGGTAGGTATTATCTTACAAAATAAAACAACCATTTTCTGACCTAGACAGGCTCTAGTTAGACCAAGTGAAGGCCTCTGATCGAGCACAAATTTCTTTAGCTCAGTCAAGACAACTATTTATGATAGTAAAAGAAGAACGTTAGGTTCAATCGAGTGCAAGCACGATTTTCTTGAACCTAATTGAATCTCATTCAGATCAATTGAACTGAATCAGTTCAATTGATGATCACCAGATTTAAATCCTTATTTGTGTGATCCAGTTAGGTTCAATTCTATATGGTAATGGGATATGTCATGATCTCTATCATCAAAACTTCTTTCGATGAATCAGAACTCTTCTGATTCGAACAGCTAGAATGATCGATCATCTAAATCATTCTAATTGCTCCCAAAATCCATCAGTGACACCTAGCAGTATATGATGGCAATCCATCAGAACTGAATGCGAACCTCTTGGTGCAGCTACTTATGTGATTAAGTTCTTCTATCTTGAGCCCCGATCAGATTAGGGTTTAGGTGAACTCGTCAAACCCTAGTCTCTGTCATATGAAGTAATCATTCGATTCAAGTCCGATGTGAAAAGCTAAATAGAAACTCTTTCTATTATTTCACTCTACCATGGCCATAGGCTTCTAGACTTGATTCTCATGATCATCATAGGGCTGCTCCTCTACCACCGAGGTAGATAGATTCCATCTTAATGCAATCCAGTTTCTATAATGAAGATGCTATAGCCAACATACACCTCAGGATTTCGTATGGCTAAAGACTGAGTTATGGTGTAGTCAAACTATAATACCCTCAAGGTGAACTGTCGATGCACCTCAGGTCAAAGAACCAGACACACCACTGCAGCATCGAGTCAGTCATTGACGAGAAGGTAGACTTTCTAATGACTACTCAAGGTGGTCACGCTCAGTGCCCTCATTCTCTAACGAGTACCTATACTCTCGCTCTAGTGTCTCCATACCGTAGACTCAAGACTCATCTACTAAAGAGAAGCGATTGTATACCAACCTTCTAGATCAATCACCATCCTCATGATGATCCTATGGTTGAGAGTATTTTATGAGTTAATAATGATTATTCATGTCTTAAATTTTCAACTCTTGAAAATATGAACTATCATTACCATTAACTCAAAGGATGTATCATAGACACTAAATACACATATATGATAGAAAATAATCCATTTTATTGATTATAGTCAAAATTATAATTTTGCCCCTAGAAGTGTATTACAAGTGTCAGCCAATTCTCGCTTCTAGGACACATATATCTAACAATCTTCTACTTGTCCTAAAGCCAAACAATCTTCTACTTGTCCTAAAGCCAATTGGCTATAAGTCTAAGTCCCATCTTCTCAAGGTGGGTTTT
Organism: Cocos nucifera; assembly: GCA_006176705.1. Classification (NCBI taxonomy): domain Eukaryota; kingdom Viridiplantae; phylum Streptophyta; class Magnoliopsida; order Arecales; family Arecaceae; genus Cocos; species Cocos nucifera. The sequence goes on from QRFJ01000136.1 coordinate 1,105,269, forward strand.
CGATCTTCTGCAGCCCAATGCTTTGTAAGTAGGTATGCCACATTATCTATGGAGTCGACTCTCTTGATCTCGACGTATCCCTTCTTCGAGGTAATCGCGGATGAGGTGGTATCGCCGCTCAATGTGCTTGAATTTTTTGATGAGACCTCGGCTCCTTACAAGGGCTATGTCCCATTGTTGTCGCAGTACAGAGGAATGGCATTACTCCAATTTCTGCAGCAAACTTCTTATACCAGAATGCTTCCTTCATAGCCTTCTGATGCAGCGATATATTCTACTTCCATGGTGGAATCTGCTATCATGGTTTGCTTGAAACTCTTCCAACTGATAGCACCACCATTGCACACAAACAGACTTTCAGATGTCGACTTTCGATCATCACATCGGACATGAAATCTGAGTCTGTGTATACGCTGAACTTGGAGTTCTCGTTACCAAAGACCAACATCATTATCCTTAGTTCTTCTTAAGTACTTAAGGATAACATTTCACAGAATTCATGTTCTTCACCTGGATTTGACTGATATCTTACTTATGACACTCACAGCATGGCCTATATCAGCGTCGTACATAGCATGGCATATATGAGGCTTCCTATTGCAGAAGCATAAGAATCTTGCTCATGCATTCTATTTTCTTAGGTGTGCTAGGGCACATCTTCTTGGAAAGATGAATACCATGTCTGAAGGATATTAATCCCCTCTTAGAGTTTTCCATACTAAACCTCTTTAGTACTTCTTCTATGTATATCTTCTGTGAAAGTCCTAGCATCCTATTCGGTCTATCCCTATAGACCTTAATTCCTAGAATAAAGGATGTTTCACCTAGGTCTTTCATGAAAAATTTCTTGGACAACCATATTTTGACTGTCGTTATCATGGGAATATCATTTTCAATAAGGAGGATGTCATCCACGTACAATATGAGGAAGATAACAGCGCTCCCACTGACCTTTTTGAAGACACATGGTTCCTCTTCATTTTTGATGAAACTAAATATTTTGATCACATGATTGAAATGAGTGTTCCAGTTCTGAGATGCTTGCTTAAGTCCATCTATGAACCTTTGCAGCTTGCAAATCTTGTGATCAGTTTCACTAGATGTGAAACCTAGCGGCTATTCCATATAGATATATTCCTCAAGATATTCATTTAAGAATGTCGTTTTCACGTTCATTTGCTATATTTCATAATCGAAATAGGCTGCAATGGCAAGCAATATGTGGATGGATTTTAGCATAGCCATTGAAAAAAAGGTATCATGATAGTCAATGCCTTCGCATTAACTATAACCTTTTGCCACTAGTCTAGCCTTGAATATCTCCACATTTCCATCTGCACCAATCTTTCTCTTGAAGATCTATTTACACCCAATAGGTACTATACCTTCTGGTGGATCTACCAAGGTCCAGACTTAGTTTGAGTGCATCGAGTCAATTTCTGACTGTATTGCCTCTAGCCATTTCTTGGAGTTGATATCTGATATCATCTCATTGTAGGTTTTGGGATCATCACCATGAGCACCATTACCTACAAGAAATATTTTCTCTATTTCCTCTGAAATAATACCTAAGTATCTTTTAGGAAGACGGAAAACTCTTTCTGATCTACGAGGTGGAGGAGGTAGTGTTCTTATTGGCTTAACTTGATTTGGTTCCAATTGGTCCTTAGCTCATTGTACTTATGAGATTTTCTCATCAAGCTTAATCTACTTTCCAATGCCGCTGTTTTGAATAAACTATTTTTCAAGAAAAATGGCATGTCGACTCATAATCACATTATGGTCTTCTGGAATGTTGAAATAGTATCCTAATGACTCTTTAGGATATCCTATGAATCGAGCTCTGAAGGACCTAAACTCCAACTTATCCGCTTGTTGTCTTTTGACATGAGCTGGACAATCCTAAATTCTGAGATGACTCAGACTTGGTTTCTTACCATGCTATATCTCATGCGGTGTGGTAGAAATGATCTTAGAGAAAACTCTATTCAGTAGATAAATTGAAGTTAACAATGAATATCCCCAAAGAAAATCAGGATGGTCTGTGAAGCTCATCATGGATCGGACCATATCTAATAGAGTCTGATTTCTCCATTCTGAAATTCCATTGAGTTGAGGTGTTCTTGGTGAAGTCCATTGAGAGACTATGCCATTTTTCTTGAGATAGTCTAGGAATTTTTGGCTAAGGTATTCACCTCCTCGATCTGATCGAAGGACCTTAATGGATTTTTCAGTTTATTTTTCTACTTCATGTCTGAATTCTTTGAACTTTTTAAAAGCTTCAGACTTATGTCTCATAAGATACACATACCCATACCTAGACAGATCATCGATAAAGATAATGAAGTAGACAAAATTGCCTCTAGTCAGTATATCAAATGGGCCGCACACATTAGCATGTACTAGGGCAAGGAGATCTGTGGCCCTTTTTCCATATCCAACAAAAGAAAGTTTAGTTATTTGGCCTTGAAGATAAGATTCACAAGTTGGATATGACTCAAAAGTCAACGGACTCAATAGTCCATTTTTCTCCAATTTGTTGATCCTATCTTCTGCTACATAACCTAATCTCAGGTGCCACAAATATCTGTCATTTGAACTATCCCTAGGTCATTTGGCACTCACGTTTTAATCGATAGTTAGAACAGATACATCAATATGTAGCTGATAAAGATCATTAATAAGGAAACCATTTGCAATTTTATTTCTTTCATAAAGAATGTTACAATGGTCCTTAAAGAAGGTAATCACATAGCCTTCTAGTGCTAAGCATAAAATAGAAATCAAATTTCTGCTAGCTGCAGGCACATAATAACAGTCTTTCAGAACTAAGTCTAAATCAGATGATAATCGAAGAGGATATGTTTCCACTGTCACTACAGCAACTCTTGCTCCATTACCGATGTGTAGGATCATATCTCCATCCCTCAGCCTCCTGCTATCCTCAAGATTCTGCATAGAAGTGCACAGATGAGCACTAGAACCAGAGTCAAGCATCCAACTAGATGCAGAAGAAACCGTAAGGTTAGACTCAATAACAAGCATACCTTTAGAAGGACCTTCCTTCTTGTTCTTCACGGTGGCCAGGTAAGTAGGGCAGTTTCATTTTCAATAGCCGTCGCTATTGCAATGAAAATACTTTTCTTTGACATCGGTCTTCTTCTTTGTCTCTACCTTCATCTTCTTTTCTCCTTCCACCTTTTGCTTTTTTGCACAGACTTCTTTTTCTTTCCATAAGACTTTTTTTTGGAAGAAGTCCGTTCCATAGCAAGAACTGAGCCTTTAGAACCTTTCATAGAAAGCTCAGCGGTAACCAGCATATTCATTAATTCGGCCAAAAAATTTTGAAGTTTATGCATGTGGTAATTCATGATGAATTGCCCATATGCATCAGTCAAGGATTGCAGAATAATATCGTTCTGCAGATCCAAGTCTAACTTCACACCGAGCTTCTCAAGCTCTTTCCATGTCCTTGATCATTGTCAGACAGTGATCTTGGACTGACTGCCCATCATGCATCTTAGCCTTAAAAAGTCATTTCGTGACTTGATATTTGGCTGCGCGACTCTGTTCACCAAACATCTCCTGCAGGTGAGCCAACATTTGGCGAGCAGTCCCGATATCTTCATGTTGGCGCTGGAGCTCATCAGACATCGAGCCCAACATGTAATATCTGGCCTTATTATCTTCGTCTAATCCATTTTTTCCAGAGACGCTCTCTGTTCAGTGGATGGACGGGCTGGTAAGGTGGGAGGGTCCTGGTCCAAAACATGGGTTAACTTCTCTGAAACCCAAAATAATTTTGTAGTTTCCTGAGCCAATCTTTATAATTGGGTCCAGTCAGTCTATGTGTGTCCAGGATACGTGCCAATGGGTTGGACGCAGACATTTTCCTGTAGAGAGTCAAAGATTCTAGTTAGATACTGTAATTTTGACTTGACCAATTTATTTAGGGAAATTTTATTTTTAAACAAATTAGCTTCCCACTATTTTCTCGGATCCCTACACTCCCTCTGTAGAGATGCAAAAATCTCCACGATTAATGATTTCTAGTGGGTGGTGCGGTCTCACCAACTGACTCATCACCTCACCTAACAGTTATTGGTGATGGGTTAGCCAATGAGTGAACAACTCTTGTTCAATGATTCTCTAATCATGGTGCACCCAAACTTGGTCTCTAATTCATGAATCTCACCGTATCCAGGAATATTGATCCACTCCTTAGTTAAGTCAGACCCACCATTTGCATAGACTGGATTCCTAATTGAGTCTCTCACCGTATCCAAATATTGAGCCCAACTCATCCTCCAGCCCATAGCATCCAATGCCTAATAGACATGGTTGCGTCTTTCCGGTGCAACTGAGCCACTGTATCCAGCCGAGAACAATCAACCTCGGAAAGGGCCCGCACATCTACAATGGTGGAAGACCTCAGACTTAATCTTTTCTTAGGGAGAATTGATTCAGGTCTCATTAAACTAGACTTGGCTTAGTCATAACAATTATGACTAACCTAGTGGCATGGGTTAGCTCGGATTATTGACCACCTCAGATCAGAACTGTGTCAACAGATATGGCCAGGTAAGTGAGACCGGTGGAAGGAATATGCCATTAACTCGTACAAGAACGCATTCAGGTCGAGTAGCTTCCAATTAAAAAACAGTCGGTCGTCTGTGCCAAACTTACCTTAGACACCAAATTGTTGAGTCAGAACCAATTGGGTTAGCCTACAATCCAGACTCTAACCTCTGAGCCTAATTAGGTCTTGCTTGATCGTGACTCGATCTTGACCCAGACTTAATCCTATTAGGCTGGTCAATTTAAGCATTGTTGATCCCATCTAACCAACTCTTGATTCGGTTTGATCAACCGCTTAGACCTAATTGAGCTACCCAAGCCCGAACCCAGTATTATGAATATGTCTTAGATCTGAAATTCTCAATTTTAGACCTAATTAATATTCCATAAACTTAATTCTTAATTAAGTAGGGTTCATAAATAAAATATGCACAATAAATCCTAGGATTTCAGGATCTAGGGTTTTGCAGAAAGTAAGTTTTGGGTTTCTGATTAAGGACGAACACGCAGCACCCCTACACGTCATAAGAACACCCCATCGAATGGGAAGAGAGGGCCTTTAAACCCTTCTTCGTTCTTATGACCGGACGGCCAAGAGGAACGCCTTAATCAGGAACATGTAATACTACAAAAAATAGTTTTAGATCTATATCATATATCTCATATATAAATTAGATCTAATCATGGCATATTTTGCATACATCTCATGTATCATAATCATGCATATTTTTCAGATCTAAATTATCTCATAATAATCTAAAAAATTAGATTTAAATTGATCTAATCAAAATAAATTCTAATCTAGACAATTATGTAGAACTATTCTACAACTAGTCTAGACATGCATCAATCATATCTCATATGATATTCAAAAATTAAATAATTTTTATTTACTATTTTTCAGATGTTATTATAATACTTATAATATCAAAAAATAGTAAATAAAAGATCTAAAATATGATTTAATCAAATTAAATGAAAACATGCAAAACTATTCTATAGAACTATTCTACTTTAGAACTAGTCATGCATATTTTCTAATCTTAGATCCAAATCATTTAATTTTAATTTTTTCTAATTTTAGATCTGATCACATCTCATGTGACATCTGAGATCACTTATTTTTTAATTAAAATAAAATTAAAATCAAATCTAAATACTTTAGAACCATGGCTCTGATATCAGTTGAAGGGTAAATTCTGATTTTTCAGATCAGGTTTGTTCATATCTGATCGGATCAAGAGATATATTTCAAAAACTTTTTTTTAAATTTAAATTAGATCTGATATGTTTTAGATTTGATCTTTATTATTCTAATAATAAAAATAAAATCTAGATAAATTAAATTAAATTTAATTTATCTTGACATTGGGTAATCCTATTATCCGTTGATGATCCTGTAAGCAGTGGAAGGTTCTGGATCTAGCCATGCAAGTGCCTAGTCTTTATCGATATCCACTCAGGCTAGATCTAGAGATCCTCTTCTTCTCTATCATGTCTCTAAAAATTAGATCTGAATCTAATTTGGAGGATCTTCGAAAAACCTTTCGAAGATCAGTAGTTGTCCTTTGCAGCAGCGCAGCCTTCTAGCTTTCTGTCGCCTTTCTCTCGTCTGGATTGCACCAACATGGATCTCAAACTCCTTTGGGCGTGGAGAGGAGAGGGAGAATATGGACTTGGTATGGAGGAGGAGAGGAGAGGCAGCCTTGGGGCATGGGAATTTTTCAATTCTCTTTGGGTTGGGTGCAGGGTCTTATTTATAGACTATGCGTGATCCAACTCCTCTTCTTCCCAACCAATCACAACCCTTTGTGAAATCAGATCTAAATCTGATTGGTGGGAATAGAGTCCCTTGGATTTCTCCTTAGATGGTGCCTAAGACCAGTCAAACTTGATTCTTAGGAGAAGTCTAATCGAAATCCAAAAAGAAGATGGAGTCCCTATCCAACAGGACTCCTGGGCGCCTCCTGCTTGGGCACACGCCAAGGGTGGCGTGCGCCCTCCTCCTTGCTAGGTTCTGATAGGGGGACAAGCCCCCACCAGCTCTTCCAATAGGTGCGTGACATGTGGATAGAAGTCAAAGTATCAATGGTCAATATTTGACCAGTCAAAGGTCAACTTTTGACCAAAGTCAAAGGACGAGAAATGGCAGATGACCAAAAATGGTAGGTATTATCTTACAAAATAAGACAACCCTTTTCTGACCTGGACAAGCTTCCAGTCAGACCAAGTGAAGGCCTCTGATCGAGCACAAACTTCTTTGGCTCAGTCAGGACAACTATTTATGATAGTAAAAGAAGAACGTTAGGTTCAATCGAGTGCTAGCATGATTTTTTTGAACCTAATTGAATCTCATTCAGATCAATTGAACTAGATCAGTTCAATTGATGATCACCAGATTCAAACCCTTATTTGTGTGACCCAGTTAGGTTCAGTTCTGTATGGTAATGGGATATGTCATGATCTCTATCATCGACATCATCGAAACTCCTTTCGATGGATCAGAACTCTTCTGATTCGAACAGCTAGAATGATCGATCATCTAAATCATTCTAATTGCTCCCAAAATCCACCAGTGACACCTAGCAGTATATGGTGGCAACCCATCAGAGCTGAATGCGAACCTCTTGGTGTAGCTACCTGTGTGATTAAGTTCTTCTATCTTGAGCCCCGATCAGATTAGGGTTAAGGTGAACTCGTCAAACCCTAGTCTCTGTCATATGATGTAATCATTCGATTCAAGTCCGATGTGAAAATCTAAATAGAAACTCTTTCTATTATTTCACTCTGCCATGGCCATGGGCTTCTGGACTTGATTCTCATGATCATCATAGGGCTGCTCCTCTACCACCGAGGTAGATAGATTCCATCTTGATGCAATCCAGTTCCTACAATGAACATGCTATAGCCAACATACACCTCAGGATTCCATATGGCTAGGAGACCGAGTAATGGTGTAGTCAAACTATAACACCCTCAAGGTGAACTGCCGATGCACCTCAGGTCAAAGAACCAGACACACTACTGCAGCATCGAGTCAGTCATTGACGAGAAGGTAGACTTACCTAATGACTACTCGAGGTGGTCACGCTCAGTGCCCTCGTTCTCTAACGAGTATCTGTACTCTCGCTCTAATGTCTCCACACCGTAGACTCAAGACTCATCTACTAAAGAGAAGCGATTGTACACCAACCTTTTGGATCAATCACCATCCTCATGATGATCCTATGATCGGAGCATTTTATGAGTTAATAATGATTATTCATGTCTTAAATTTTCAACACTTGAAAATATGAATTATCATTACCATTAACTCAAAGGATGTATCATAGACACTAAATACACATATGTGATAGAAAATAATCCATTTTATTGATTACAGTCAAAATTATAATTTTGCCCCTAGAAGTGTATTATAAGTGTCAGCCAATTTTGACTTTTAGGATACATATATCAAACAAAACTATGCCTATAATAATGATCAGCCTAGTCAGTTTACCCAGCCATCATATAATAACTAGCTATCATACCCACCTCCTCAACACATCAATCTAGCTAACAATAGATTTAATCAACTTCAACAATTAATTCTGAATCAACAACAATCGATCTTAACTCAACAATAATCTATCATTAGGCTAGAAGCTCAAATAGGATAATTAGTTAAGTCTAACACGAGGAGAGAACTAGATCAACTACCGAGCCTACCAATTTCAAACAACCCACCTAATGTCGACCAACCATCTGGACCAAGTTATCAATTTAATGTCTCACTTAAGAATCCTCAATCTGAGAATACTAAAGTAATTCCTGAACTTAAAAGCTATAGGATTCTTATGGACCCATACCAAGATCAGGTGAAAGAGGCTAGTATTGATGCTAGTTAAAATAAAAATTTAGAGGAACAGGTTAGTACTGAGACTAACCATATAGAAAAACCCGAGCTAGAAATTAGTACTGATGCTGGTTCCTGTTTAAATGAGATAGAAAAAGAGGAAAAGAGAATAGATGATTTATTCGAGACTTATGAACCTAATGTCCTATTCTCTTCAACCCTAGAAGCCGGTTCTTCTTACAAAATCAAGAGGCATGTAATGAAATATCAATGGAGTTGTTTAAACAAGATCATATTAATTTATCTTCAAAATTAAAATCACATTTAGTCACCCTTCCAACATCCATTGAATCAAACTTAACTCCTAATACAAAAACTCAATTCATGAGTATTTTAGAAGAACAAATAGAAGAAATTCTTAATAAACATGAGTCTGAGAATGGAGTCACAAATTATGTTCCTAAAATTAATAATGATTACATCAATAAAAGGATAAGAAATTACCTTTCTGAGATTGACAATCCAAAATTATTAAAATTTGTCAATCCAATATTTGATACAAGATAGTAAGTTGTATTATGTTTGACTGAAGATGGTAAACTTAGCGCTTGTTGGGAAGCAATCCAATATTTGATTTTTTTTAGTTTAATTTATCTTTTTAGTTGATTTTTTTTTAGGATAATTTGAATAAGTTGGAGGGAGAGCTCAAATTTTCAAAGGGATGTGCTGGACCAAAAATATACTGAGTCAGATGCATTCTTTCATGTTCTTTATTACTCCTTTATTTTTTCTTCTCCATTGAGAATAATGTTGATTAAGTTATGAAGATAAAAATAAAAATTTTAAAATTTTAAGTCCTCAAAAAAAGTTAGTATTTAGTATTTAGACACCTGATTATGCTTAAGAATCGAATTAAACTAAGTTTTTTTTTAAAAAAATTGATGCACAGATCAGAGAATCTGTGAGATATTGAGGAATCAAGTATTAAGAAAATTCAATAAAGAATTAAGTTCAGAATATAAAAAGTTTTTTCTTGGAGTATTTCTAATTTTTTCTACTAGCATCAAAGAAAAGTCTACTTTTTATAGGCTTATGTAGGATAACTATACGTTTCTTTATATAAAAAAATTAAATAAAATAGTTTTCATATAAAAAATTAAATAAAATAGTTTTCAAGTACTTCTCACTGAGTAATCGGACCTCTTTGCCTAAGCAAGCATTAAGTTTCACGTCAAAAGGTGAAAAGGGCAAAGAAGCTTGTTGTAAAGCTAGTCTTAACTTGTAGTCTATTTGATTCGAGCTAGTAAGTCCGGAAGGTATTCTATATCTAGTGCCCTAAAGCCAATTGATTTGGAAGTCATTGGCCTCAGACTCGCTATATGGATCAAATAGAAAGCTTAATGGGTTAAGACACTCAATAGTGATACAACGTTTAAAAAAAAAAAAAATGGTTTTCCACAGAGTAATCGGGTCTCGTTGCTTAAGCAATGATATTCGCATCAAAAAATGGATAATATAAAAATAAAAATTAATAAATGAAGGGTGGAAGTAGCAATACACTTGTCTATATGAAAGTTTAGACAAATCAGAGATAAAGATGGGATAATTTAGAAAAAGTTCAGAAAAAATTAATATTCTTTACTTAATTTTTTTATTGATAAGTATTAGTACCCCAACGATATATCTCACTTAAGCTCTACTGAATATCAAAGGCCCTTTTGAAAACTGCTTAGGTAAAATTCAAAACTCTAAAGTCAAAAGGTATTTAAAACTAAATTCTTTCTTTACTTGCTTAAGTTGGAGGATGTAATTAGTACCATAAATTTATCAATAAAAGTATTAATTTATCAATTAATTTATATTAATTTTTAAAAATTAATGATCAATTTATATATTATTTTTAAGAAATTAATATTTTTATTAATTAAAAAATAATTAAAAATAATAAAAATTAAAAAATAAAATTTTATTATTAATAGAAAGAGCTTATTTTTTTGATCACAACAAAATAAATTTAAAATAAAACAAAGCTAAAACAGAGAAGATATGAATTTTTAAAGATTAAAAAATTAAATAAAAAAAATGGCTCAGCCGGCTCAAGCTGGCGTACCAAGCCAGCCATACAAGCCAACTTAGCCACAGAAGCCGTCAGCCGATCTACGATCCAGGCATGGACCGTCAGCTCAATAGAAATTGATGAATCACAGAGCGACACGTGGCGGACCTGATCCTTAAAGGTCCACAGAAATTTATCATGGCTCATAGGGCAATCTGATCTTTTCACTCGATGATAGGAGCACTGATTGGCTGTGGTGTGCGGTACGGTCGATCCATATGGTCCATGGGAACAGTAATTGCACCATTGGACGGCCCTGGTAGCTTGCGGTCAAGATCGGATGGTGGATAAAGTTTTTCTACATCAGACTTCACACGGATCTTCATCTAATGACGGCGCTCAATCTAGGGGATGATATGATGGTCCAGAATGCTTCTAACAGTGATCAGGACTCCCAACACACGATCAGCAGCCAGATTTCCTCCATCAATGCACGATCGAATGGCCAGAATTTAATCCAACCTGATCTAGACTGATACACATCCGATTTTGATGATTTTTGGACCGTTGGATTTCTATTGATGGCCAAATTTCATCCAGAGCAGTAGAATTTATTTAGAACTCCTTTTAATCTAATTTTTATTCAAATTTTTTTATATTTTGATGATCAAAGAGCTCCTTAGTCCCACATTGTCTAGAAGAAAACTCTCCAGTCCTCCTAGCTCTATAAAATAGACCCCAGGCCTCTCGAAATTGATATTTTCGATCAAAGTGAAGCTTTGGTATAGAGTAGAACCATGTTTTGGATCAGAGGCTTCAAGGAAATGGGTGCCGAGAAGAAGAGCTGAGTTTCTATACCATCTTTCTGTCAATGCTGATCCAAGATCAGAGATCAGCCTATTTTATTTTCTTTTTATTTTATGTATTTAAATTATGAACTCTTTAACTAATGCAATATTTATTTTTATGCTCTTTATTTTATTATAATTTAATTTCTATACTTTAATTATTATTTTTTATTTTATTGCAAGTAGATGTTAAAATCTAACTAGTAGATCTTAGTACCAAGTTTAAATTCCTACACCTTTTAATTTTCGCTTTTTATTTTTCGACTTTACTTTTGATCCCAAAACTCTTCTTTTTTCTTTTTCTTTTGTAAAATCAAAGATTTCAAATCTAAAAACACTACCTTCCCTATGGATTCGACCCGACTCACTGATATCTATGAAATTTTAATTATTTTAAGAAGTCGGATTAAACTGATAAATATGTGTTTTAATGACAACATCGCATTCCTATCACCTACCCATCCCCGGCCACCACCGCCCCTACCCTCCTCATCCACGACCGCCGTCGCCCCTTGCCCTCCTCAACTGCCGCCCCTGCCCTTTCCATCCTCGACCGCCATCGCCCACCCCCTGCCTCCCATCCTCGACCGCTTGCCCCCTGCCCTCCCCATCCCGACCGCCACCGCCCCTACCCTCCCCATCCCCAGCCCTCCGCCCCCTGCCCTCCCCCTCCCGTGGCTTCCCCATCATGGTGCCCCTTCAGGCTCCCTCTCCCCTCTCTATCTCTTTCCTCTTTCTCTTTCTCTCTTTATCTCGCTATCTTGTTCTTATTTCGTAGGTTACCTCTAGCACCGTCGTCTTTCTCTAGCACCATCGTCGATGACCCTTGGAGCTTTTGGTGCAACCCCCTCTCTGTAGCCATAGGTATAATTTTTATTTTAATTTCATAGTATTACTTTTTAATCACTGGACTAGACTTGTCAGGTTTGGGTCGAAACCTGGATATTCAGATCTAGATCCAATTTTAATTACTGGCACCAGATCCAAATCCGAATATCCGATGGGTCCGTACTTGAAGTACCAAACCCGGATCCTAATGGATCCTAGATATCTGGACCTAATTTCGAGATCCAAAACTAAGAAAGAGAGAGAGAGGGAGGGAGGGGTTCAGCCTCGTCGTCGTCATTGGCGATGGAGATCGAGAGAGAGAGAGAGAGGGAAGGGAGGGGGTTCGGCCTCGCCGTCATTGCTGGGAGGGAGGGGGTCCGACCTCACCGACGAGGAAGATCGAGAGAGTGAGAGAGGGAGGGAGGGGTTTGGCCTCGCCATCGTTGTTGGTGAGGGAGATCGAGAGAGGGAGAGAGGGAGAGAGGAGGAAGGTGGTCTGGCCTTGTCGACGAGGGAGATCGAGAGAGGGAGAGAGGGAGATCGAGAGAGGGAGAGAGGGATAAGGGAGGGGGTCCGGCCTCGTCGGCGATGAAGATTGTGTGGGAGACGGGCAGTCAAAAAGATGAGGAAAGGGTGGAGATAGTCAAGAACAGGGGATGGCACACAGTCGAGCTGGCTCGGGCCAAGATCGAGTCGGCTGGGGGAGGACCCGAGCCAGATGTCTCAAGCATGGAGTCGGCTGTCTCAGGCATGGAGTCGGCTCGGCTTCTGAGCGAGCTGGCTTGATGGGTGTGAATAGAATTTGATATGTCTCTCTAAGATTCTGACTTTAAGCCCTAAGGTACCGCCATCATCTACTTTGTTCTTCTTTCAGATTTTTGGATTAACACTTAGGTTTGCGCAAGAGATCGGATCTATGACTGTTGCTCATTTTTAATTATTTATGAATATAATTTATGTTGTAGAATTTATTGGATAATATTTTTTTGATGTTTATATCTTGTTGCTTTTGTTTATTGCATTGCATAACGATAGACCCATCAATTGATTAGTGTACATAATCTTCGGCATCCATACAATTATATGTAATTGTACGAATGAGAGGATTATGTATAATGATCAATTAATTATCCAATTTGGATAGTTTGAAAATTACAGATAATTCTATAGGCCGTGCCTTGAGCTATGCCGGTAGGCCGTGCCTTGGGCCTTGCCATGTCGGTAGGCTGTGTCGTGCCATGCCGTGCAGTGTCGGTAGATTGTGCCTTAGGCCATGCCATGCCATGCCTTGGGTCATGCCGTGTTGATAGGCTATGCCATGCCGTAACGTATCGGTAGGCCATGCCTTGGGCCGTGCCATGTCAGTAGGCCATGCCGTGCCGTGCCGTGTCGACCGCTAAGAGAACCCCCATCTTATTGCTTTTATTTTTGCATTGCATAGTGATAGACTCATCAATTGATTAGTGTACATAATCTTCGGTATCCATATATTTATATAATTATACGGATGGTACCTAGGCATACCTTTGATTATTGTTCAACATGTTATATTGATTAATGTTCATTAACGTTGCAGATCACGATGACACCGAAATGCCATCTAGCTTTCACCCTTGCCTCTCGGTGGGTTATGTGGAGTTCAGCATCTGAGGAGCAGTCGGAGCATACTCCATTTACCTCTGCATCGATTGCTCAGGGACCTCCACCATCGATATCTACTGCACCAACGGCATCTACTCCACCGACATCTAAGTGTATATTTTTATTATATTATTTATTTATTTTTTATATAGTATTTATATATTTATATATTTGCATAATGTATTTTCATTGCAGGTGCATCATCCAGCCATACATTTTATGGTCCTACATAAATGGTGCATGTGTGAAATCGCTAGCATCAGGTGATGGTGCAGTATGATGTGGAGAGAAGGTCAGTAAGGAAGACCGTGTGGGAGATGCATTCCTTTTTTGGAGTGCTTGTGAGGTGGTCAGATATTATTTTCATAGAGCTCAGAGACTGACGATTGATGGATGATACTGTCAGAGATCGGATGTGGGAGGAGATATGGATAAGTACATCTTAATTATATTAATGAATTTTACATGTTTACACTATGTTTGATTAGAATAATTTTGTAACTGATTTTTGATAACTTTGTGCAGAGGAGGTACGACTTCTTTGATCAAAAGAGAGCTCGAGATGCCTGACTGAAGAAGATCGGAGAGTTGTACCGAGGCTATAAGGTCAAGCTCCACAGAGGATGGCCCGAGCATTGATGAGACACTCTAGAGGAGGTTGTTTCTTGGATACAAGACTATCATCCGAGTTAGTGGAAGAGGATGGTTACACATTGGAGGAGCCAAGAGTTCGAGATAAAATTATTAACTTTTAAATTTTTCAATACACTTAAAGTTATATTTAAATATTTTTTTAATATTTATTATTTATTTGAATACTTGTTAGGCTACCTTCCATCAGAACCGAAAGAATCAGACAGCTCAAGAGTATACGTACACTCTCAACTATGAGTATATGGCAAGTCGTGTGCATAGAGAGGTAATGAATTCTAAATCTTATTAAATAAATTAAATTAATATTTTTTTCATATTTTTGGTAAACTGATCCATTATTATAGCTGATGAGAGATGAAGTGATGCTCAGCCATAGTGAGATCTTTCGATCTAGCCGTATGGATAACAAGGGCAGGCCGATTGTTGTAGTCCACAATATTTCAGGCATCATCTTGCTCTGATACCATATTGTAGACCCTTGATATTGCTCGAACGTCAATCATCCTTGACATCAGAAGCACTGATATCATGTTGCGGAAGCTCTTGATCTCTAGCATGGATCTGAAGGAATAGTAACATTCTCTATGGGCAGCAAACCACCGATCCTCCATTTGGATCTATGATGGGGCACCTCCCTCCTTAGGCTTGAGGGAGACGCCCCCTTTTCTAGGGCTTCTTCAAGAACCAAGGGTGGCAACTCTAGAGAAAAGAGAAGAAGAGAGTTGAGAGAGAAAAAGTCTGTGTTCCACTCTATTCAAATCCTAATACAACCTATGTATTTATACATAGCCATTAGGCCCGACCAAAAAACTTTTCGACTAACCCAATAAATGAAAGAACTCATCGAGCCCATGTATACCCATGTCTCCCATGCTCTCATCTTTTGGATCTACATCCGATCCATACATGAATTAGCCACCTTAAGACCTCTCAAATCAAGCCTTAAGATCCCTAGGATCAATCAGATCCTAATCCAAAACAGACCCTCACGTAACTCTGCCCGCGCACTGAGCCGGCTAAGTTTCACTGGGTCGGCTCAATAAAAACTGAGTCGGCCCAGTCCTATGCCATGCCAGCAGTTCCGAACACGAAACTCTCTATTTTTTCTATTCTCTGAGACTTAGTCGATCCAGTTTTGGACTGAGCCGGCTAACCTATAGAAAATTCTTTTTCTGCAGTCTTGATTCTCCAACTTTGGTTTCTTACTTTACCTTGTGTTCCAGATCTACGAAGCACCAACCAAGCCCCTGAAATCTTCAGAGCCAACACCCTGACTCCTTCCATAGCCTTCCAAGACTTGGGAGCACCATAAATCCTCACAATCTCCATCTTGGTGTCCCAAGCCTTGGCAAACCCCTCGACAATGACCTCCTGCATGATCCCGCTGTCCCTACACACTCGACAGCCCCTATGCAAACATTGCCTCTACCAATCCTCTTCAGCTGTTGTGCACCCTTAAGGCCTTTGGGATGATTGCCTTCACCACTGAAGACCTATGCTTGCTTCTTGGCACCATCCTAAAATTGTAGGATCCTCTTTGCTTAGCAGCTGCATCACTTTTTCTAAACTTTTTTGGAGAACCTACAGCATTTCTACACCAGCACATGCTGTACCATCTGACACGATCTCCTCAGAACTATGCCTGTCCACCTTCACATGCAGCTCCACCTAGAACTGTGCATCACTGGCGCTCTAAACTCATGTCAAATTTTTTCTCCAATTATGAAGCCACCACTATGGGGCTCCACCTATATCCAAAGTCCACCTGATGCCGTAGAAGTCGACTCTGTCATCGAGTCCCTCGAGGCCAACCATCCAATTCTACACTACTAGGCCTACCGCTGTACCTTGAACATCATCGCTGCCCTTTCAAATCCTCCATGCTCTACGGCCCTCTTCAAAGCCATCTCGGATACTTTCATAACCCGTGGGCACCTCCAAAACCTAAGAGCTCATCCAACTCTTCTAAATCCAGCGACTAAACCTTAGAAAATTTTATCCTAGTCCTTCTCTTCTGCCCCTACACTAGCCATCACTTCAGTTACGCTCAAAGAACCATCCTCCACCTAAACCACGACTCTTTTTGGTGCTCCTGTAGAAGAAACCTGATCCATGATATTTTCAACTGCCTGAGACCTCCTGGCGCTCTATGAGACCTCCTGACTCTCTCTGAGACCTGCATCCGATTTCTCTGAGATACCATTGACACTCTCTACTGAGATAAACTCCTCGACTGCTGCACCATCGAGCCTCTCTCAGTCCCGTACCTCTAAGGTAGCGCTCCTGCAGCACTCCAGTGCTTCCTGACTCATCTCTATGCTGCTCTACAGTCATCCAATCCTAACCTGCTGGACCTCCATGGATCATCTATCTCCATCACTCCTAAGGCTTCGCAAATTCATGCTCTGGTCGAACTGCTGAATACATCTCCGACTACTTTTTCGCCTTTCGAACATCGAAAAACGTATAGTTGCTTCTTCAATCTTTCTTTGATCATTATCCCTTAAAAAATCTCTCTTCAACAACCCTACAATGCCCATCTTCCTAGAGAACTCTAATGCTCTCTGTTGAGATACCTTCCTCGGCTGCTGCATCACCGAGCCTTTCTCAGCCCTGCATCTTCAGAAAAGTGCTACTGCAGCACTCCAGCACTTTCTGCCTGTCACATAACTATCATACACCTCGATCTTTCCATCAAGATTGATTAGCAAATCATGCACCAAGTCCTTTCATCTTGAGAAAATCTCTTTTTGTTAATCCTCTCAACCTCTACCTTCAACTTGCTACTCCTGGTTGGCCAAACCACAGCAACAACAAGATAGATTTGAGACATACCATGGAATCCTTGTGCAGATTTTTGATTTCACCTTGTATGACTTCTCCTTCGCTTCCATACACCATCAGGCTCTAAAATCTAGCTCTTTCCATGTACCATCAAGCTTTGAAACTTGGCTCTGATATCATGTTGGGTTCATAATGTTTCAGGCATCATCTTGCTCTGATATCATATGGTAGACCTATGATATCGCTCGAACGCCAATCATCCTTGACATCATAAGCACCGATATAGTATTGTGGAAGCTCTTGATCTCTAGCACAGACCTTAAGGAACCAATGATGTTCTTTATGGGCAGCAAACCACCGATTCTCCATCTGGATCTGTGATGGGGTGCCTTCCTCCTTAGGCATGAGGGAGACGCCCTCTTTTTTAGGGCTTCTTCAAAAACCTAGGACGGTAACTCTAGAGAGAAGAGAAGAAGAGAGTTGAGAGAGAAAAGGTCTGTGTTCCACTCTATTCAAATCCTAATACAATCTATGTATTTATACATAGCAATTAGGCCCAATCCGAAAACTCTCTGGCTAATCCAATACATGAAAGCACTCACCGAGCCCATGTACACCCATGTCTCCCATGCTCTCATTCTTTGGATCTAGATCTGACCCATACATGAATTAGCCACCTTAAGACTTTTCAAACCAGACCTTAAGACCTCTAGGATCAACTCGGATCCTAGCCCAAAATAGATCCTCGCGTAACTCTGCTCGTGCATTGAGCTGGCTCAATCTCAGCACTAAGCCGACTAAGTTTCACTGGGTCAGCTTAGTCTGAAACTGAGCCAGCCCAGTGATAGGGATGCGATGTTGTCGTTAAGATACCGTGTTTATCAGTTTAATCCGACTTCTTAAAATCATTGAAAATGCGTAGATAGCAGTGAGTCGGATCGAATCCACAGGGAAGGTAGTACTTTAGATTTAAAATCTTTATTTTTTTTTAAAAGAAAAAGAAAAAGATTTAAACTTTTGGAATTAAAAGTAAAGTCGAAAGATTAAAAATAAAAATTAAAAGATGCAGAAATTTAAACTTGGTACTAAGATCTACTAGTTAGATCTTAGCATCTACTTGCAAAGCAATAATTTAAAGTGCAAAAATTAAATTATAATAAAAATAAAAAGTAAAAAATTAAAGTATAAAAATAAAATTTTTATTAATTAAAATTTTAAAATTTAAATACATGAAATTTAAAAAGAATAAAATAGTCTGATCTCTGATCTTGGATCGGCATAGGTAGAAAGATGGTGTAGAAGCCTGGCTCTTCTTCTCGACATCCGTTGCTTCGAAGCAGCCTTTAACCCATAGCCTAGCTTCGCCCTATACCAAAGTTTTACCTTGATCGGAGATGTTGATTTCTGGAGGCCTAAGATCCCTTTTATAGAGCTAGGGGGGATGGATATTTTTTCTAAAGGCAATATGGGACTAATAGCCTTTGTAATCATCAAAATACAAAGAAATTTGGATAAAATTTAAATCAAATCAGTTTTGATATGACTCTAATAAATCTGATAAAATCTGGCCATTCAATAGAAATCCAACGATCCAAAAATCATCAAAATCGAATGCATATCAGCCCAGATCAAGTTGGATTAAATTTTGGCCATTCGATCGTACGTTGATGGAGGAAATCTGACCGCAAATCATGCGTCGGGAGTCCTGATCACCACCGAGAGTATTCTGGACCATTGGATCTTCATCTCTTGATTTTTTGGCCATTGGATCGTGCCAGATCGTTGATAGAATTTGAATCAAGCCTGAAAATCACCACCACCGTCCGATCTTGACTGCAATCAACCGCAGCCGTCCGATCGCGCAATTACTGTTTCCATGGACCACGTGGACCAACCGCACCGCACATCGCAGCCAATCAGTGCTCTTGTCGCTAGGTGAAAAGACCAAAATACCCTGTGAGCCGCGATAAATTTCTGTGGACCCTTTAAGGGTCTAGGTCCGCTACGTGGTAATTTTTGATTCGTCGGATTCTGTCGAGCTGGCGGTCCATGCCTGGATCGTGGACTGGCTGATGGCTTAAATGGCTGAGTTAGCTTTGATGGCTTGGCTTGGCTTGGTGGCTTGACTTACGGAGCCGGCTGAGCCATTTTCTTTTTTTATTTAATTTTTATTTATTTTATATCTTTAAAAATTCATATCTTTTTTGTTTTAGCTCTATTTTACTTAAAATTTATTTTGTTGTGATAAAAAAAAGGAGCTCTTTCCATTGATAATAAAATTTTATTTTTTATTTTTTATTATTTTTTAATTAATTTTTTAATTAATAAAAATATGAATTTTTCAAAAATTATATATAAATTGATATATAATTCTTAAAAATTAATATAAATTAATTAATAAATTAATACTTTTATTGATAAATTTATGATGCTTATCACCTAGTCTTGTGCTGTGCCAGCAGTTTTGAACGTGCAGCTCTATTTTTTCTATGCTCTGAGATTTAGCTGACCAATTTTGGACTGAGCCGACTAACCTACAGAAAATTTTTTTCTGCAGTCTTAATTCTCCGACTTTGATTTCTTGCTTCATCTTATATCCCAGGTCTACGAAGCACCAATCAAGCTCCTGAAATCTTCGAAGCCAACACCCTGACTCCTCCTATAGCCTTCTAAGGCTTGAGAGCACCATAAATCCTCACACCGATGAACTCCACGATCGAAAGAATTTTTATAAGTATTAAATATATTAGTATATATGATTAATATTATAGCATTTTTTATAAAATTTTATTTAAATTTATAATTACAGGATCAATTAGATGCGCTCGTGAGCGAGGGCCTGGATACCTCTGATCCCCATGACCATTTATCTCAGGTCTTAGGGCCTGAGCACTCTGGAAGGATCCGATGCAGGCCCGAACATATGTCAATCGCTATTGGTCTGAGGCGAGCATCTCTTCACAGGCTTTTAGTGTCATTTATCGGAAGGAGCTTGAGGAGGCATTGGCATGGGCAAATCATGTTGCGATGCGGGTAGATCGGATTGAGGAGCGCATATCTCATCTAGAGGGCATCGTGAGAGACATGGTGTCGACGCTCAGTGCGCATCTTGGAGGTGCCTTCATGGGCTTTGAGAATATATTATTGAAAATTATATCCTAAAGTCAATCATTTAGGTTGTAGATGGTTGAGCAAAATATAATTATACTTAAATTATTAATAAATAAAATTATTATTTTGATATTTTTATCATTTTGTGCATCTTTCTATAATGAGCTTTTCTATGATGAAGTTCTTAGGACTATTTAGACTCGACAAAGAAGGATTTATTGTTTAGTCCTTAAACTAGTTCGCGATCAAATGATTCATTATTATCCAAAAGGACAACGTATCGCATGTAGGTCATTGTGTGCCATAAGTATTGGTTGTCTTCTTAACCAAGAAGTATTGAGATACTATTATGGCATACAAGTGAAGTATAGGGGTATATTTTGCTGAACGTGATCTAACTACGAAGCTCTCTTCTGCCAAAAGTTGCTGATGAAGGATATGGGTATATGTGTCCCTTAGATCTGAGATCACTACGGTGACTTGCAAGCAACTTACTATACTTAGGTACCAGACTATCTGAATTTCTAATTCAGTGATGGATGGCTATTGGGTGTAGTCAAGTACTTGGCTTGTCAGTGTATGAGTCAAGATGAGATTGACCCCTCCAACTATTAAAGCAAGTGCATCGTTGAATTTAATTTAGCAAATCCTCGATCGGAGTAGTCCATATGATGGATGCTAAGTTTTGAAATACACCATGGATGAATTTTAGAATTGGTAGTAAACCCTAGATCATTCTTTGAGCATCAAGGTCAAGGGTATGAATTATACGGTAACCATATGTCATAGATTCATCGATGTTGCATTATAATTTTTTGATCTATTCGAACATCGGGTATCATTGCTAGATAGTCACATCGATTGGAAAAAAAATAGTTTCTGTGCTACTGACTTAGGATTCGAACCTATGGGGTCACATACAATAGGAGTTCCTACCTGATCTGATGACTGATATTAATTTTCGATGACCTAGGACTCTATGGTCAAGAGTCCTACTGGACTGGGATTTTGTAACCAAGAGTTCCACTAGATCAGGACTCTGAGTCCTACTTATCTGGAACTCTCTGATCGTGAGTCTTAATAATTTGGGACTCTATGACCAAGAGTCCTAGTGGATTGAGACTTTGAGTCCTACTCATTTGGGACTCTCTGATTAAGAGTCCCACTGGTCTGAGACTCTATGATCAAGAGTTCGATTTATTTGAGACACTAGGTTCAAGAGTTTTACTGATTTGGAATTCTTCAGAAGTTTCATATTGATGGGACTCTATTGATCAGATACCCATCCGATTGGGACTCTATATTTATTAGAGAATTAATTAGTAATTTGATTGTTAATTAGCTTAATTTGATTGAATAATAAGGATTTGATCAAGTTCGATCGAATTAGATTCAATTATGTTTGATCCGATTAGGTCATGAGATGACCTCATCACTATAGAAGATTTGATCCTGATTTGATCAAGATCTAGATTTAATTAATTTTTAATTTGATTAAAATTTTATTAGATTGGGTTAAGCCTAAATTAGTTGGATTTAATCTGATCTAATTAGATCTAGATTAATTAGTTTGGTTGAAATCAATTAAGACTAAGTCAAATAAGTTTGAATTTGAACCTTCTTTCTCTCTACACAACCCTACTTTGACTTTTCCACACCCTATCTCACCCACACTTTGGTTTTGCATGAGAATTCTCATACACAGAAGGTATCTACACCCCCTCCTCTTTTTGCCTTTGACCTAGTCCAAGTGTTGGATCAAATTGGATTTAAGTTGAATTTTGAATTCAACTTGAGTTGGTTGGTTTGGTTGAAACTTTCTAACTCCCTCTCATGCTTATCCATTCACCACGCCCCTTGAGAAATGTTACTTGATTTTTTTTATGTATTTTCTGAAGGTGAAAATGTAGAAGAAGAGTCCTTCTATGTGTCAAACATCAAGGGGTGGTTATTGGATAGGGATAAGAAGATTTTTGAATTTGATGTTGGTTGGGAGGTTGAAATAAGTTCAACCTCCAACCCTTATCTATTTCCATGCATCTTTTCTATGGTATTTCATGTCAATAAATTATGAGAATTCTAATGTGTGCACAAGAAGGGGTTAGAATTCTATGGTAAAAATTTTAATGTGATTTGGCATTAGTTTTGGGTGAGAAAAATCTTGGAGTGAAGGTGAGTAGGGTTCGGTAGCACTTTATTTTTCTCTCATGCCTCTCTTCTCTTCTGATTTTCACCTCTAAGGATACCCAATTTTTAGATATAATCTAAATAAGGTTTATAGATCTGAAAGTTATCTTTTCATAAAAACTTATTTCATAAAAGAACCTTACACAAAGAGGGCGTGATAGGGTTTTTAGTGTGTCAGGGTTTTTGGGCCGAGTGAAACCCTAGATTTGGGTATCTAGGTTCGGGTGGAGAGATCGAGCGCTGTGAGAATCAAATCGCCACCAAACATTGTACACCTCTTCATCATCCTTCAGTATTTATGTTTTAATTTTTTAGAATATCTAAAAAATTAAAAAGTAGATGATCGATTGGATCGATCATGATCAGCCATCGAAGGCCCCGACGAGGAGTTAGCACTCTAGTGGGGCTGATCAGAATCAAGAGCTCCGTATGGACCAACCATAGAGGCCAGATAAGTGTGCAGCTATAGCACGATGCTAAAGACTATTTTGGTGGATTTAGATCATGGAGATCAGCTATCCATGCATAGGTATCGAGTTCTGAACTTGTATCGATCGGTAAATATGATTTGCTGATCGATTGCATTTTATTTTTCTATTACATATTTTCATGTCTAGATCCTGAGTAGGATAATTGATTAGATCAATGCATGCTATAGAATTAATATTAGATTAATTTTAGCTTTCGTTGTATTTTATTCAAAAAAAGTTTTCGAAAAGCATGCCCTAAATCTTGTTCGATTTTCTTCAAATGGTATCAAAGCAAGGGTTGCTTGACATGTTAATATGTTAATTAAAAAGACTAAATGCTTACATATTTGATATGTATTTAATCCAAATAACTTAGTAATCAAGGGTGAATGAGCCACCAAGCCATCCGATCATAAGGAATAAGTATGGTTTAAAGGCCATCTCCTTTCATTCAGTGGGGATCTCTTATGGCGGTAGGGGTGCCACTGTGAACTCATTCATTAAGATGAATAGTGAAAGAATTTGATTAAAATTATTTTAATTAGAAAGTTAAACATGAATATGTTTAGATTAGATCTAAAAGGTAATTCATGATTTAATTTTTAATATGCTTTATTTTCTGTTATGAGATTAGCAATAGGATTGCTGTTTATGAAATGAGCTGACCCATTTGTGAAATGAGTCAACCCATTTGGTGAACAAAAAATAAAATCTTTCAAAATTTAAAAATTATTTTTAAAATATCGAATCCCAATCCGTCAGTCCAAAAACTTAATTAAAAGAATTAAGTGTCTCATAGAATCTAGAATTATGAATGAAAGATTCTAAGACAAGCATAAGTTATGGGTTAAAGGGTTAGATGAATTAGGTCTATTAATTGAGTTAGACCTAACATTAGTTGAAGAATAGACTTAATCTAGAGTAATTGATCAAATTTAATCAAGTGTTAATTAGATTAGGCCAAGAACACTCTTGACTCAACTTCAATAGTTGTAGTTGAATGAGTCCATGTCTTTAACTAAACCAAGATGGACTTGATTCATGGTTAAGCGGTCTAGTCCAAAATTATGAGGTTGATCAGATTAAACTTAATTAACCAATTGGTATCAAAGGTAAGTTTGATAGTCTAGATTAGTTATTTTTAATTGAGAGCTACTCGCACTGATTCGATCTTTGACGAGTTAATGACATATCTCTTTCACTGATCTCACTTACCTGGCTGACATGATCGATTAGAGTTTGATTAGATCACTTGATGATTCGAGCTGACCCATGTCACTAGGAATCAGTTTGACTAATTTCAATCAGTAAGACTGAATTAGGTGCCCATGGACCTAAATTGATCCTAGTCCTAACCTATTGACTTGGTGAAGTCAGTGGAAGGATTTGACTTGGTGAAGTCAGTAAGAAAAATTGGTTTGTATCCTTTCTATCCTTAAATCATAAGTAACCTAAATTCTCTAAATTATTAGATCTTTAAAATGACTAAGTTATAGGGATAACCGAGTCATAGCCTCCCATTAAAGTGAATAGTAATGAGTCTAATTTTCTAAATGAACATTGGAGGTGCCTAACACCTAGTGTTCATCTGAATATTAGAATTACTATCCATTATATGATGATTAGATTGCACTCTCTTAATGGTGATTAGGTTAGCCAGAGCCTACCTCGAGCTTGGTCATCATTGGTTTGATGCACCGAACTCAATCATGTTAATGGTTGGACCTAACCAGACCTTTTCAGTGGAGGCCAAAGCCTACTAAATTAGCTTCTATGGCAAAATATAATTACTAAAAATTATTTAAGAAAATAATTGATTGTGAACCTACCTATAGATACACAGGATTAGCCAAAGCCTACCTCGGGCCTGTCTGTAGTCTATACGGATTTCAGTACCCACTAAGGAGTTAGTGTAATTCTTCGAATTGGAGGTAGAGGCTACCAATTTGCTAAAAATAGTAGGAGAACCTTTAGGCTAAAGTCCAAGTCTTTAGAATTAATTAATTCAAGTACCAATAAGGTTTCATATTTTATTTTCAGATAAATAGAATGGCTAGTGTTAGTCTGCTCCGTTCACTGTTGGACAGTGGTAAGCTTTTAGGACCTCATTATGAGGAGTCTAGTGTCAACCCTAATCTAGCAAACTTGAAGAGGAATGATCCTCTTGACCCAAATAGGCTGAACAGAAGAAATCAGCAAGTAGTTGCTGGGCAAGGATATTATATGATAACATCTTGCAATTTCTTCGTATGTGAAACATCTTCCTGGGTATTAGATATCAGGAGTTCGATTCATATATGCAATTTATTGCACGAACTTTAAATTGATAGAAAGTTTGAGAATGGCGATAGGTTCCTAAATATTGAGGATAAAAGTAAAGTTCCAATCCTAGCATTGAGAACTCTTGAGCTATTTTTCAAAAATAAAAATATCATTTTAAGTGATTGTCACTATTGTTCATCTTTTATGATGAACATAATATCTATTAGACTTTTGGCCCAGGATGATTGTTGTTTGTCAATAAAAAAAATTATTATGATATTATTATGAATAATCTCATAGTAATACGAGGATAATTAAGAAATGATATTTATGTTTTATCATCGCCTGTTAGTGTAATGTATATGTCAAACAAATGCCCAAAGCTAGATCATGTCTTCGATGCCTATCACTACTATAAAAATGGCCTATGACAGTGCATACTATGGCAGCGATTTTCGAAACCACCGCCATAGCTCCTACGGTAGTGGTTTTCATTAACCGTTGCTATAGGTCGGACCTATGGCAGCGATTTTTATAACCGCTGCCATAAGTCCGACATATAGCTGCAGTTATAGAAAATCGCTCCCATAGATCAGACCTATAGCAGTGGTTATAAAAAATCGCTATCATAGATCGATCTATAGTAGCGGTACATTATAACCGCTATTATAAGTCGGACTTATAGCAGCAGTTAGTAGGTATCGCTACTATAATCTGATTTATGGTAGCGGTTAATTATAACCACTATCGTATATATATATATTTTTAATATTATATAATTTTAAAATTTAATATCCATCCTTATCATTCATTATCTAAATAATTATCATTAAAGTATCGTCAGAAAAGGTCACCTCGATCCAATGGCCCTAGCTTCATCGATCAGAAAAATTTGATTTTGATGACCATGAATGACGATGCGATGATCTGATAGATGGAGACCTTCGATGGATTCAAAAATCTGCAACGATGATCTCGATAATGTTTGCAGCATACTATTAAAATTTTACTTCAATCGGATATCGTTATCTTGGTTAATTTAGTATAGATTAGTTTCGACCATTAAATGATAAACGAGTGATCAAAGGACCAAACAATATTTGATTATGAGATAATTTTTTTTTATAAATGATCTTGGCTACTATTTTAATTATTTTTTATAGTGGTGATTATAAAATTAAACTCATGAGATGAAGAACGATCTAAAACTATATGTCTCTTGATAACCATTCTGAAACTTCACTAGCTGTTATGCTCGTGCTTTTGCAATATCTGCTTAAAATGAATAGTTTATACGAAAATAATTTAAATTTTACTATCATCATTGTATAAAATATTTAAAATTATAATAAAAATTATTTAACTAAAAAATTATCTCATAATCGGACGTCGTTTAACCCTTTGATTGCTTATTTCTAATTTAATGATCGAAATCGTTCCATACTAAATTGACCATGATAAAGATATCCAATTGAAGTAAAACTTTGATCGTATACTATAAACATCATCAAGATCATTGTTTCAGATTTTTGGATCCATCGAAGGTCTCCATCTATCAAATCTTTGCATCGTTATTCATGATCGTTGAAATCAAATTTTTTTGATCGATGAAACTAGGGCCATCAGATTGAGGTGATCTTTTACGATGATACTATAATAATAATTATTTAGATAATAAATGATAAAGATGAATATTAAATTTTAAAATTATATAATATTTATAAAAATAAAAAATATATATTTTCAATTTATGACAGTGATTATCAAAAATCGCTGCTATAGATTTACGACAGCAATTATAGAACCGCTATCATAGATCTATGGCAGTGGTTCGATAACCACTACAGTAGGTTAGGTTAAAAATTTTTAAATTTTTTCTTTCTTTCCATGCACGCTCGATCTCTCTCTCTCCCCCCTCCTCTTTGTCGTCGGTGAGGCTCCTTCCCCTCCGACTGGCATCGCTCCTCCTCCCTCCCGATCGGTGCCGTCCCTCCTTCCCCCTCCCCCTTCCGACCTCCCATCCCCAGCCGTCCCTCTCCGACACCCGCCACCCCACACTCGACCCCCCACCCCTCCATCCGACCCTTCCTCGGACCCAGCGAAACCTTCCTTCCGGCGAACCTCCCTCCACCCTCGCTCAGCCCTCCGTGAAACCCCCCCCGCCCACTCCATCCGACCCTCCCTCGATCCCCAGCGAACCCCCCCACTCCGATGAACCCCTATCCGACCCTCCCTCGGCCCTCTATGAAATCCTCCCTCTGGTGAATTCCCATCCACCCTCGACCCTCCGTCGGCCCCTCATGAAACCCTCCCCCACACTCTATCCTCCTCCGACCCCGGTGCAAAATCAAACCCTCTCTTCTGACGAGCCCCCTCCATCCTTCTTCGACCACCAGGAAACCCCACCCCCCCACCACCACCACCATTCTGATCCTCCCTGATCGAGTGCGAAGACTCCTTCGGCCTCTTCGTCACTGTGCCCCCTCCCCCTGGCCCCCCATCCCCGGTCGCTCCTGCTCTCTCTTTTCTTTCCTCTTTTTCTTTCTTCTCTATCTCACTATCTTACTTTTATTTAATAGGTTACCTCTAGTGACGTCATCCTCCTCTAGCATCATCGCTAGCGACCCTCGAAGCTTTTGGTGTGATCCGCTTTTTATAATCGTAGGTATAATTTTTTTAATTTTATAGTATTATTTATTAATCATATATATTTATAATAATTTATAAAATATTTATAATAAATATTATAAATATTTATTATAAATATTATAATTATTTGCATGCCGTAGTTTTTGGGTCATGCAATGACAGTAGCCTTAGGCTGTGCCATGTCGGTGGCTGTGGACTAGATCTATAAATGGATTGGGTTTAGATTAAAACCTGAATATTCAGATTTGAACCCAATTTTAATTACTGATACTAGATCCGAATCCGAATACCCGATAGATCTGTACTTGAGAGAGGAAGGGAGGGATCTGGCTTCGTCACCATCATTAGGAGGGAGGGGATCCAACCTTGCCGCCATCATTGGGAGGGAGGGGGTTCGACCTCGTTGGCATCACTGCAAGGGATGGGGTCCAGCCTTACCGACGAGAGAGATCGAGAGAGTGAGAGAGGGAGGGATGGGGTTCGACCTCGCTGGCAAGGGAGATCGAGAGAGGGAGAGAGGAAGATCGAGAGATAAAAAAACTGGAAGGAAGAGGTTCGGCCTCGCTGCCGTTGCTGACAAGAGAGATCGAGAGAGGGAGAGAGAGAGTGATCGAGGGGATGGCATACAGCCGAGTCAGCTCGGATATGCAATTGAGCCAGTCAGATACGCAGCCGAGCCAGCTTAGACCGTGAACGAGCTGATTGAGGGAGGATCCTAGTCGGATGTCTTAGGCACGAAGCCGACTGTCTCAGGTATAGAGTTGGCTCGACTTTCGAGTGAATAGAATTTGATATGTCTCTCTAAGGTTCCAACTTTAAGCCCTAAGATGCCACCATCATCTACTTTGTTCTTCTTTCAGATTTTTGGATTAACACCAAGGTTCGTGCAAGAGATCGGATTTATGACTGTTGCTCATTCTTAATTATTTATGAATGTAATTCATATTATAGAATTTATTGCATAACATTTTCTCAATGTTTATATCATGTTGCTTTTATTTATTGCATTGCATAACGATAGATCCGTCAATTGATTAGTGTACATATTAGAGACTATTTATTGATGCTATAGTAATATTATTATTCAATATATTATATTGATTAATGTTCATTAATATTGCAGATCATGATGGCACCGAAACACCATCTAGCTTTTACCCCTACCCCTCGATGGGTTAT
Source organism: Cocos nucifera (assembly GCA_006176705.1). Lineage (NCBI taxonomy): Eukaryota > Viridiplantae > Streptophyta > Magnoliopsida > Arecales > Arecaceae > Cocos > Cocos nucifera. Next base: position 1,134,351 of record QRFJ01000136.1, read on the forward strand.
GTGCAGTTCAGCATCCGAGGAGCAGTCGAAAAATACTCCATCCACCTTGGCATCGACTGCTCAGGGACCTCCACCACTAGCATCTACTCCACCGACGGCATCTACTCCATCGGTAGATGAGCTTTTACCGTCATCCATATCTAAGGCACATACTACTACGCAGGCATCTGAGTGTACGTTTTTATTATATTAGCACAACTTTATTTTTTATATAGTATTTATATACTTATATATTTGCATAACGTATTTGCATTGCAGGTGCATCATCCAATCGGACATTTCACGGTCCCATACATATGGCACACATATGGAACCGCCAGCATCAGGTGATGGCCTATTACGATGTAGAGGGGAGATCGATAGGAGGGACCACGTAGGAGATGTATTCATTTTTTAGAGTGCTTGTGAGGCGGTCAGACATCATTCCCGTAGAGCCCAGAGACTGGCATTTGATGGATGCTGCCATCAGAGATCAGGTATAGAAGGAGATATGGATAAGTATGCGCATCTTAATTATATTTATACATTTTTTATGTTTACATTATATATGCTTGATTTGAATAATTTTATAACTGATTTTTGATAAATTTGTGTAGGCTCGATCATGAGAGGGCTCGAGATGCTCGACTGAAGAAGATCGAAGAGTTGTACCAAGGTTACAAGGTCAAGCTCCATAGAGGATGGCTTGAGCACCGACGAGACACTCTGGAGGAGCTTGTTCCCTGGATATAGGACTATCCTTCGAGTCAGTGGAAGAGGATGGTTAGACACTGGAGGAGCCAGAAGTTTGAGATAAAATTTTTATCTTTTAAATTTTTCAATATGCTTAAAGTTTTATTTAAATATTTTTTAAATATTTATTATTTATTTGAATAATTATTATACTACCTTCCGTCAGAATCGAAAGAACCATGCAGCCCAGGAGGATACGCACACTCTAGGCCACAAGTCTATGGCCAGTCGTGTGCATAGAGAGATAATTAATTCTAAATCTTATTAGATAAATTAAATTTATATTTTTTATTATTTTTTTAATAAATTTATTCTTTGTTATAGTTGATGAGAGATGGAGTGATGTCCGATCGTAGTGAGATCTTTCAATCCAGCCACACGGACAAGACGGGCAGGCCGATGAACATTATGATCGAGCATATTTTTGTAAGTATTAAATATATTAGAATATATGATTAGTATTATAGCATTTTTTATAAAATTTTATTTTAATTTATAATTATAGAATCAGTTAAATGCGCTCATGAGCGAGGGCCCGGATACCTCTAGGCTCCATGACCATCTATCTCAGATCTTGGGGCCTGAGCACTCTAGAAGGATCCAATGCAGGCTCGGACACACACCAATGAACTACTGATCTGAGGTGAGCGTCTCATCATAGACTTTCGATGTCGTCAGTCAGGAGGAGCTTGAGGAGGTGTTGGCATGGGTAGATCATGCTGCGATGCGGACAGAACGGGCTGAGGAGTGTGCATCTCATCTGAAGGGCATTGTGAGAGACATGATGTCGATGCTCAGCACGTATTTTGGAATCATGGGCTTCGAGAATATGTTGGCCCATATTTCAGCTTCAGCTCTGACTTTGGCTCTAGCTCCAGCTCTAGGTCCCAGTGACGACGATGATGATGTAGATTTAGGAGAATTTTGATGTATTTTATTTTTTTAAAAAAATATTATAATAAATTTTATTGGATAATAAAATTTTAGTATTTTAGAATAATTTTTATATTTATTATATTTTCTTATATTATATATCTATATTTATCAGATAAAATATATAAAAAAATAAAAGTTTTATTTTTTTTAATTATCCAAGATCTATGATAGTAATTTTATAATCACTGTCATATCTGTACCAACCACTATGATAGATCTCTGATGCAAATGGTGTTAACCGCTGCATTAGATTTATGGCAGCGATTAAGAAATCGCTGCTATAGATTATCTATGATAGCAATTATGTAATCACTGCTATAGATTAACTATGACAGTGGTTATATAACCACTGCTATAGGTTGATCTATTGCAGCGATTTATAAACTGCTATTCAAATAACCACTGCAACAATCATTGTCATAGAGCTACGGCAACGGCCGTAGTAACAGAGGTTAGAAAATTGCTGCCATAGCGTATGGCAGTGATTTTTTGGACTACGGCAGCGATTACGAACCGCTGTCGTAGCCCTTTTTTGTAATAGTATATCTTTGGCATTATAGGCTTGGTCATATAAATAAGAATAGAATAAATAGGTTAGTTAAGGAGAATATCCTTGACATCGATGATTGCGAATCATTGAATACCTATGAGTCCCGCCTACTTGGTAAGATGACCAAATCATCTTTTACTAAAAAAGATGAATGGGCCACTGAGCTTCTGGATCTAGTACATACTGATGTATGTGGACCCATGAACATATGTGCTAGAGATGGGTTCTACTATTTTATTATATTTATTGATGACCTATCTAGATATAGGTACGTTTATCTTATGAAGAAAAAATCTGATTCATTTGAAATGTTCAAATGATATCAAAATGAGGTAGAAAAATAACTTGGGAAGAGTATTAAAACTCTTCGATCAAATCGAAGAAATGAATATCTTTCCAATGAGTTTTTGACATATTTAGGAGAGAATGAGATTCTCTCACAATGGATCCCTCTTGGAACACCACAGCATAATGGTGTATCAGAAAGAAGGAATCGAACCCTATTGGACATGGTTCGATCCATGATGAGATTTGTGAGTCTGCCGATTTTATTTTGGGGTTATGCATTAGGGACTGCTTGTTATATTTTGAACGCTGTTTCGAGCAAGTCTGTTGCAAAGACTCCATATGAGATATAGACTGACTGTAAGCCGACACTCTATTACTTTAGGGTTTGAGGATGTCCGACTTATGTAAAATGTTTGCAGCCAAAAAAGCTTGAACCTAGGTCCGGTAAATGCTTATTCATAGGTTACTCTAAAAAATCTAGGCTTATTACTTCTACCTTGCTGAAGAGCACAAGATGTTCGTTAGCAATAGGATAGTCTTTTTGGAAAAAAAGTTCCTTTTGGAAGGAACATCTATCTCTAATGTTGAGCTTGGTGAGGTTTGATAGGTAGAAGAACCGATACATTCTAGTAAGCCTATAGAATTAGATTTGATAAGATCAAACCCAGAGCCCATTGAAGAGGCACCTTTAAGGAGATCTGGTAAAGTACCATGTTAACCGGATAGATACTATGATTTCTTGGTCTGAGATGGTGATCCTATCAAACTCGATAAGAATAATGAAGATTCGATCACCTACATGGATGCCTGATAGGAACGCGATGTTGTCGTTAAGACACCGTGTTTATCAGTTTAATCCAATTTCTTAAAATTATTGAAAATGCGTAGATAGTAGTGAGTCGGGTCGAATCCATAGGGAAGGTAGTGTTTTTAGATTTGAAATCTTTGATTTTTTTGAGAAGAAAAAGAAAATGATTTGAATTTTGAAATAAAAACTGAAGTCGGAAGATTGAAAATAAAAATTAAAAGGTGTAGAAATTTAAATTTGATACTAAGATCTATTAGTTAGATCTTAGCATCTACTTGCAATAAAATAAAAAGTAATAATTAAAATATAAAAATTAAATTATAATAAAAATAGAAAGCAAGAAATTAAAATATAAAAATAAAATTTTTATTAATTAAAATTTTAGAATTTAAATATATAAAATTTAAAAAGAATAAAATAGCCTGATCTCTGATCTTGGATCGACATTGGCAGAAAGATGGTGTAGAAGCTCGACTCTTCTTCTCGGCACTCGTTGCTTCGAAGCAGCCTTTAACCCATAGCCTAACTTCGCCCTGTACCAAAGCTTTATCTTGATCGGAGATATTGATTTTTGGAGGCCTGGGGTCCTTTTTATAGAGCTAGGAGGGCTGGATATTTTTTCTAAAGGCAATATGGGACTAATGGCCTTTGCAATCATCAAAATATAAAAGAATTTGAGTAAAATTTGAATCAAAATAGCTTTGATATATCTCTGATAAATCTGATAAAATCCAGCCATTCAATAGGAATCCAACGGTCCAAAAATCATCAAAATCGGATGCAGATCAGCTCAGATCGGGTCGGATTAAATTCTGGCCGTTGGATCGCGCTTGATGGAGGAAATCTGGCCGCAAATCACGCACCTAAGAGTTTGATCGCCGTCGAGAGCTTTCTGGACCGTCGGATCGTCGCTTGGATCGAGCGCTGCCGTTCGATGGTGATCCGCATGATGCCTATAGCTGAATAAAATCTAAAAGCAACCACAGCCATCCGATCCTGACCGTAAACAACCACATCCGTCCGATCGTGCAATCACTGTTCCCATGGACCGCGTAGACCGGCCGCACCGCACACCGCAACCAATCAGTGCCTCTATTGTCGAGTGAAAAGACTAAATTACCCTTGTGAGCCGCGATAAATTTCTGTAGACCCTTTAGGGGTCTAGGTCCACCACGTGGCAAGCTCTGATTCGCCGGATTTTGCTGAGCTGGCGGTCCACGCCTGGATCGTGGACCGGCTGATGGCTTCAATGGCTGAGTCGGCTTTGATGGCTTGGCTTGGCTTGGTGGCTCGGCTCGGCTTGGTGGCTCGGCTTGCAGAGCCGACTGAGCCGTTTTCTTTTTTATTTAATTTTTATTTATTTTATATTTTTTTAAAAATTCATATCTTTTCCATTTTAGCTCCGTTTTACTTGAAATTTATTTCGTTGTGATCAAAAAAATGAGCTCTTTCTATTGATAATAAAATTTTATTTTTTAATTTTTATTTTTATTATTATTTTTTAATTAATTTTTTTAATTAATAAAAATATTAATTTCTTAAAAATTATATATAAATTAATTATTAATTTTTAAAAATTAATATAAATTAATTGATAAATTAATACTTTTATTGGTGAATTTATGATGCTTATCACACCCCCCAACTTAAGCTTTGCTCATCCTCGAGTAAAGAAAGAATTTAGTTTTAAATACCTTTTAACTTTAGAGTTTTGAATTTTACCTAAGCAATTTTCAAAATAGCCATTGATATTCAGTAGAGCTTAAATGAGATATATCATTGGGGTATTAATATTTATCAATAAAAAAATTAAGTAAAGAACATTAAATTTTTCAGAACTTTTTCTAAATTATCCTATCTTTATCTCTGATTTGTCTAAACTTTCATATAGGCAGGTGTATTGCTACTTTCATCCTTCATTTATTAATTTTTATTTTTACATTGCCCACTTTTTGATGCGAATATCATTGCTTACTTAGGCAACGGGATCCGGTTACTCGATGGAAAACCAATATATATATATATATATATATATATATATATATATATATATATATATATATATATATATATATATATATATATATATATATATATATATATATATATATATATTAATATTGTACCACTATTGAGTGTCTTAACTCCTTAAGCTTTCTATTTGATCCATGTAGCAAGTCTTGGGCCAATGACTCCCAAATCAGTTGGCTTTAGGGCACTAGGTATAGAATACCCCTCGGACTTACTAGCTCGAATCAAATAGGCTACGAGTTAAGACTAGCTTTACAACGAGCTTCTTTGCCCTTCCCACCTTTTGATGCGAAACTCAATGCTTGCTTAGGCAAAGAGGCCCGGTTACTCAGTGAGAAGTACTTAGAAACTATTTTATTAAAATAAATTTTTATATGAAGAAACGTATAGTTACCCTACACAAGCCTATAAAAAGTAGACTTTTCTTTGATGCTAATAGAAATAATTAGAAATGCTCCAAGAAAAAACTTTTTATATTCTAGACTTAACTCTTTATTGAATTTTCTTAATACTTGATTCCTCAATATCTCATAGATTCTCTAATCTGTCCATCAATTTTTTTTTAAAAAATAATGCTTAGTTTAATTCGATTCTTAAGCATAATCAAGTATTTAAATACTAAATACTAACTTTTTTTTCGAGGACTTAAAATTTTTTAAATTTTTTTTTATTTTTCTCTCTCCCTAACTTAATCGACATTGTCCTCAATGGAGAAGAAAAAATAAAGGATGTAATAAAGAACATGAAAGAATACACCTAACTCAGTATATTTTTAGTCCAGCACATGCCTTTGAAAATTTGAGCTCTTCCTCCAACTTATTCAAATTATCCTAAAAAAAAATAAACTAAAAAAATAAATTAAATAAAAATTAAATATTGGGTTGCCTCCTAACAAGCGCTAAGTTTACCGTCTTCAGCCAGACATAATGCAGCTCACTATCCTGTGTCGAATATTGGATTGACAAATTTTAATAGTTTTGGATTGTCAATCTCAGAAAGTTGATTTTTAATCCCATTATTGATATATTCACTATTAATTTTTGGGATATATTTTATTATTCCATTCTCAGACCCATGTTTATTAAGAATTTCTCCTATTTGTTCTTCTAAAATGCTCATGAATGGAGTTTTTGTATTAGGGGTTAAGTTTGATTCAATGGATGCTGGAATGGTGACTAAAGGCGGTTTTAATTTTGGAGGTAAATTAATGTGATCTTGCTTAAACAACTCCATTGACATTTTATTACATGCCTCTTGATTTTTATAAGAAGAACCAACTTCTAGGGTTGAAGGAAATAGGACATTAGATTTATAAGTCTCGGGTAAATCATCTATTCTCTTTTTTCCTATTTCTATCTCATTTAAATTGGAACTAGCATCAGTACTAATTCTTGGCTCGAGTTCTTCTATGTGGTTAGTCTCAGTACTAACCAGTTTCTCTAAATTTTTATTTTGGCTAGCATCAGTACTAGCCTCTCTCACCTGATCTTGGTATGGGTCCATAAAAATCCTATAGCTTTTAAGTTCAGAAATTACTTTGGCATTCTCAAATTGGAGATTCTTAGATGAAACATTAGATTGATAATTTAATCCAGGTGGTTGATGGTCATTAGGTGGGTTGTTTGAAATTGGTAGGTTCGGTAGTTGATCTACTTCTCTCCTCATGTTAGACTCAACTAATTGTCCTATTTGAGCTTCTAGTCTGGCGATAGATTGCTGTTGAGTTAGAATTAATTATTGAAGTTGGTTAAATCTATCATCAGCTAGATTGGTCTATTGAGGAGATGGGTATGAAGGCTGATTATAATATGATGGCTGGTTAAACTGACTAGGCTGACCATTATTATAGGCATAATTTTGATAATTTTGCTCAAGTAAAATTTGGGTCTGAGCCTGAGTCTGTTAGGATATACAAGAAAAATTAAAGTTACTTCAATATTGGTTATATGAATTTAAAAATGGGTCATTAATCAATTTGGAGTATCCTTGAGTAGCTTGAACTTGTTCTTGGATAAAATATGGAAATTGTGCAGCCATAGGACATTCACTCACATGATGGGTTGGGCTTGCACAGATTGAATAATCCTCCTGATAATTAGAAGATGATGCGAATTGTGCAGGAGATTGTTGACCTAGAATTAAGAGTTGATCTATTTTTTGAGCAAGAAGGTCAACTTTACCTAATTTTTGGACTATTAGGTTCAGATTAGCCATTTGATTATTATGGTTGGGCTCAACTAGATCAGGTAAAGTAATTTTCTATCATATATATATTAATGCAACCCTAACGTATTATTCAAATAAAAATTTTAAATTTTTTTATAAATTTTTTTTTATTTTATTATATTAAAGATTAATTATTTTATTTATTAATTAAGTTTAAATATTTTTTTAATATTTTTTAGTTAGTTAAATTTAATTTTTATTTTATTTTATTTTATTTTTTTAGAGGAGAAAGGAAAAAGAAAGAAAGAAAAGTTCTAAAGAAGAGGTCCTAAGGAGTCTTAGAACTAAGAAGAGAGAGAAGAATTAAATTTAATTAGGTTTGATGTTGGTTAGCAATCAAGTTGGTCAATCAATTCTGACTAAGGGTTATCCTAGATCTAGACAGCTCCTAACTGCCAAGGTCACCTTCAAGCCCTCCAAGTGTAGGATTAGCCAATCAACTAGCCAGGTAAGTGTAAGGTCGGTGGGAGTCCCCCCGTTGCTTGCCTTAGACACCAATTGTGCTTGGCCAGGTAAGCAAACGAAACCAATTAGAAACCACCTTCCTTCGGGCCCAGTCGTCCCTGAACCACTTTCCTAGACACTAGTCAAATTGATTTATCCTAACCCGGTTTAACTCTTAGGATTCCTTGTCCTATTGAGCTCGAGTTCCTAGGGTTGATGTCTAATTGATTTTAATTTAAAGGTTTAGGTCAATGCAGGATGTTGGTTGGTTGTTTGTGGGCTAAGGAAGGGTGATCAAATCCCCACCTTATCTTATTTAATTGGATATTGCCCTTAATTTGATTTAATATGATATGCAAAAAAAATTCAATCAAAGGGTTCTATGCAATTTAAACTAGATGCATGTAACTAATTATATTCTGAAAGGCTTACCTTGCCTCCAGCAATCACCAAAAAAAATAAAAATAAAAATAAATATAAAAATAAAACTAATATGATGCATGCTCTAAGCAGTTAGGGTTTCTAATCTTATCATGAGGCTTTTAATTAGGTTTAAATGAATATTTTTTTAAATTAATTTAAAAATAAAATAAATAAATAAATAAATAAAAAGGAAAGAGTACTAGGGTTAGAATTGATCTCACCAAGCAAAACTCCTAATTCTTTTTGTCCTTTAATCTCTTTTTCTGCAAAATAAAAAAAAATTAGCAAGCAATATTTATAAGAAAGTAGAAATTTTATTTATAATTTATTTACAGAAAAATCAAAGAGATCAAAAATTTAATGTCCGTGCCTTCCTCGGCAACGGCGCCAAAAACTTGATAGAAACGCGATGTTGTCGTTAAGACACCGTGTTTATCAGTTTAATCCGACTTCTTAAAATTATTGAAAATGCGTAGATAGTAGTGAGTCGGATCGAATCCATAGGGAAGGTAGTGTTTTTAGATTTGAAATCTTTGATTTTTTTGAGAAGAAAAAGAAAATAATTTGAATTTTGAAATAAAAACTGAAGTCGGAAGATTGAAAATAAAAATTAAAAGGTGTAGAAATTTAAATTTGGTACTAAGATCTATTAGTTAGATCTTAGCATCTACTTGCAATAAAATAAAAAATAATAATTAAAATATATAAATTAAATTATAATAAAAATAAAAAGTAAGAAATTAAAATATAAAAATAAAATTTTTATTAATTAAAATTTTAGAATTTAAATACATAAAATTTAAAAAGAATAAAATAGCCTGATCTCTGATCTTGGATCGGCATTGGCAGAAAGATGGTGTAGAAGCTCGGCTCTTCTTCTCGGCACCCGTTGCTTCGAAGCAGCCTTTAACCCATAGCCTGAATTTGCCCTGTACCAAAGCTTTACCTTGATCGGAGATATTGATTTTTGGAGGCCTGGGGTCCTTTTTATAGAGTTAGGAGGGCTGGATATTTTTTCTAAAGGCAATATGGGACTAATGGCCTTTGCAATCATCAAAATACAAAAGAATTTAAGTAAAATTTAAATCAAAATAGCTCTGATACATCTCTGATAAATCTGATAAAATTCAATAGTTCAATAGAAATCCAACGGTCCAAAAATCATCAAAATCGGATGTAGATCAGCTCAGATCGGATCGGATTAAATTCTGACCGTTGGATCGCGCTTGATGGAGGAAATCTGGCCGCAAATCATGCACCTAAGAGTTTGATTACCGTTAGGAGCTTTCTAGACCGTCGGATCATCGCCTGGATCAAGCGCTATCGTTCGATGGTGATCCGCGTGATGCCTGTAGCTGAATAAAATTCGGAAGCAAACACAGCCGTCCGATCCTGACCGCAAACAACCACATCCATCCGATCGCGCAATCACTATTCCTATGGACCGCGTAGACCGGCCGCACTGCACACCGCAGCTAATCGGCACCTCTGTTGCCGAGCGAAAAGACTAAATTATCCTTGTGAGCCGCGATAAATTTCTGTAGGTCCTTTAGGGGTCTAGGTCCACCACGTGGTAAGCTCTGATTCGTCGGATTTTGCTAAGCTGGCGGTCCACGCCTGGATCGTGAACTGGCTGATGGCATCAATGGCTGAGTCGGCTTTGATGGCTTGGCTTGGCTTGGTGGCTTGGCTTGCAGAGCCGGCTGAGCCGTTTTCTTTTTTATTTAATTTTTATTTATTTTATATTTTTTTAAAAATTCATATCTTTTCCATTTTAGCTCCGTTTTACTTAAAATTTATTTCATTATGATCAAAAAAATGAGCTCTTTCTATTGATAATAAAATTTTATTTTTTAATTTTTATTATTTTTTATTATTTTTTAATTAATTTTTTAATTAATAAAAATATCAATTTTTTAAAAATTATATATAAATTATTTATTAATTTTTAAAAATTAATATAAATTAATTGATAAATTAATACTTTTATTGATAAATTTATGATGCTTATCAATGCCACACAGAGGTCTGACTCTGATAAGTGGCTGGAAGCCATAAAATTTAAAATGGAGTCAATGAAAGTCAATGGTGTATGGACACTGGTTGATCCACCTAAAGAGGTAAAATTCAATGGATGTAAGTAGATTTTTAAAAGAAAATGGAGCATAGATGGAAAGATAAAGACCTATAAAATTCGTTTGGTTGGTAAGAGATATCGTTAACGTTATGGTATTGACTATGACGAGATATTTTTTTTCAGTGGCAATGCTTAAGTCTATTCGAAATATGCTTGCGATAGCAGCATACCTAGACTATGAGATCTAACAAATGGATGTGAAAACAAATTTTTCTAAATAAAGAGTTGGATGAAGAGGTGTATATGATATAACCTGAGAGTTTTATCTCCATCGATGAGTCTAAGGTGTGCAAGCTTCAGAGATTCATCTATGGATTGAAGTAGGCATCTCGGAGTTGGAACATGCATTTTGTTAAGGTGATCAGAACGTATGACTTTGTTAAGAATGGAGAAAAACTCTGCGTCTATAAATAGGCTAATGGTTCTGTAGTAGTATTTTTTGTACTGTATGTGGATGACAATCTCTTAATCGATAATGACATCCCTGCACTACGAAGAATAAAGATTTTGCTGTCATCATAATTCTCCATGAAGGACTTGGGAGAAGCTTTCTACATCCTAGGGATGAAGATCTATAGAGATAGATCTAAAAGGTTGCTTGGATTGTCCTAGCCCACGTACATGAATACCGTGCTAAAAAGGTTCAATATGGAGAATTTCAAAAAGGACTATCTTTCAATAGGCCATGGAATTACTCTCTCGAAGAGGGATTGTCTGACAACTCCTCAAGAGACAAAGCATATGAGTAGAATACCATATACTTCGACAGTGGATTCTATTATATATGCCATAACGTATACAAGATCAGACGTGGTATACTCACTAGGGATAGTGAGTAGATATCAGTCTGATCCAGATGAGCATCACTGAAAGGTTGTAAAGATAATCTTGAAGTATTTAAGAAATACCAAAGATCAGTGGCTCATCTATAGAGATACTGACTTAAAACTTATGGGATATACTGATTTTAGTTTTCAGTCAGATCATGATGATAATAAGAGTATGCCAGGATATGTGTTTATCCTGAACGATGGAGCGGTCTGCTGGAAGAGTTCCAAGCAGCACACTATGATCGATTCTATGTGCGAGATGGAGTATGTCATGGCATTCGATGATGTAAAGAAAGTTATGTGGCTGCGGAAGCGAGCTGGGAGTAGCACCCTCCTTAAATGATTCGATTCTGCTTTACTGTGATAGTACTGGAGCCATAGCTCAAGCGAAGGAGTCAAAGACACATCAGTGCACCAAGCATATTCTGCATCGCTACCATCTTGAATGAGAGATCATGGAATGAGGTGACGTTGATCTTCAAAAGATTGATGGAAAGGAGAATGTGGCCGACCCATTTACTAAGGCTCTTGAAATCAAAGAGTTCGATAATCACAAATGAAAGATGGGTATTCGATACTATTCTGAGTGGCTTTAGTCTAAGTGAAAGTTGTTAGAAATTGTATCCTAAAGTCAATCATCTAGATTGTAGATGGTTGAGCTAAATATAATTATACTTAAATTATTAATAAATAAAATTATTATTTTGATATTTTTCTTCTTGTAATGAGCTCTTCTATGATGAGGTCCTTAGGACTATTTAAACTCGACAAAGGAGGATTTATCGTTTATTCTTTAAACTAGTTTGCGATCAAATGATTCATTGTTATCCAGAATGACAACGTATCGAGTGTAGGTCATTGTATACCATAAGTGTTGGTTGTCCTCTTAACTAAGAAGTATGGAAATATTGTTATGGCATGCAAGTGAAGTGTAGGGGTATATTTTACTGAACGTGATCCAACTGTGGAGCTCTCTTTTGTCAAGAGTTGCTCGTGAAGGATATGGGTATATATGTGCCTTAGACCTGAGATCACCATGGTAACTTGCAAGCAATTCACTGTAATTAGGTACCAGACTATCTAAATTTCTAATTTAGTGATGGAAGGCTACTAGGTGTAGTTAAGTACTTGGCTTGTCAGTGCTTGAGTCAAGAAGGAATTGACCCCTCCAACTATTGGAGCAAGTGCATCGTTGTATTTCAATTTAGCAAATTCTTGGTCGAAGTAGTCCATATGATAGATGCTAAGTTTTGAAATACACTATGGATGAATTATAGGATTGGTAGTAAACCCTATATCATCCTTTGAGCATTGAGGTCAAGAGGATGAATTATATGGTAACCATATGCCACAGGTTCGTCGATGTTGCATTATAATTTTTCGATCTATCCAGACATCGGATACCATTGCTAGATGGTCATATCGATTGGTACAAAAATTTAGTTTTTGTGCTACCGGCTTAGGATTCGAACCTGTGGGATCACACATAATATGAGGTCCTACCTGATCTGATGGCTGATATTGAGTCTCAATGATCTAAAACTTTATGGTCAAGAGTTTCACTAGACTGAGACTCTATGACCAAGAGTTTCACTAGATTGAGACTCTGAGTTCTACTTGTCCGAGACTCTCTGATCGTGAGTCCTGATGATCTAAAACTTTATGACCAAGAGTCCTAGTAGATTGGGACTCTGAGTTTTAGTCATTTGGAGCTCTTTGATCAAGAGTCCCACTAGTCTGGGATTCTATGATCATGAGTTTCATTCATTTGGGATACTGAATTCAAGAGTCCCACTAGTTTGGTACTCTTCAGGAGTTTTATATTGATGAAACTCTATTGACCAGATATCCATCCGATTCAGACTCTATATTTATTGAAGGATTAATTAGTAATTTGATTGCTACCTAGCTTAATTTGATTGAGCGATGAGGATTTGATCAAGTATGATTGAATTGGATTCAATTGGGTTTGATCCGATTAGGTCATGAGATGACCTTATCGCTATGGGAGATTTGATCCTAATTTGATCAGGATCGAAACCTAATTAATTTTTAATTTGATTAAAATTTTATTGGATTGAGTTAAGTCTAAATTAGTTGGATTTAACTTGATCTAATTGGATCTATATTAATTGGTTTGGTTGAAACCAATTAAGACTAAGTCAAATAAGTTTGAATTTGAACCTTCCTTCTTAATGCGCCACCCTACTTTGACTTTTGCACACCCTATCTCATGCACACTTTGGTTTTGCATGAGAATTCTCACACCTAGAAGGTATCTGCACCCCCTCCTCTTTCTGTCTTTGATTTGGTCCAAGTGTTAGATCAAATTGGATTTAAGTTGAATTTTGAATTCAACTTGAGTTGGTTGGTTTGGTTGAAACTTCCCAACTCCCTCTCATGCTTATCCATTCACCACGCCCCTTGAGAAATGTTACATGATTTTTTTTGTGCATTTTCTAATGGTGGGAACAAAGAAGGAGAATCCTTCTAGATGTCAAACATCCAGGGGTGGCCGTTGGATAGGGATATGAAGGTTTTTGAATTTAATGTTGGTTGGGAGGTTGAAACAAGTTCAACCTCCGACCCTTATCTCTCTCCATGTGCCTTTTCTATGGTATTTTATGTCAATAAATTATGAGAGTTTTTGTGCATGCATAACAAGGGGTCTAGATTCCATGGTAAAAATTTCAATATGATTGGGCATTAGTTTTAGGCTAGAAAAACCTTGGAGTGAAAGTGAGCAGGATCTTATAGCACTTTATTTTTTCCTCATGCCTCTCTTCTCTTCTGATTTTTACCTCTAAGGATACCCAATTTTTAGATATGATCTAAATAGGTTTATAGATCTAAATGTCATCTTTCTATAAAAACTTATTTCATGAAAAAACTCCACACAGACAGAGGGTGATAGGATTTTCAGTGTGTCAGAATTTTTAGACCGAGTGAAATCCTAGATTTGGATATCTAAGTTCGGATGGAGAGATCGAGTGTTGTGAGCATCGGATCACCACCATAGAGGTCGAACAAGTGTGTGATTATAATGCAAAGCTAGAGCCTATTTTGGTGGATTTAGATCATGGAGATCAACTATCCACGCATAGGTATCGAGTTCTGAACTCGTATCGATCAACAAATATGATTTGCTGATCGATTGCATTTTATTTTTCTATTACATATTAGATCAATGCATGATATAGAATTAATATTAGATTAATTTTAGCTTTCACTATATTTTGTTCATAAAAAATTTTTGAAAAGCATGTCCTAAACCCTGCTCGATTTCCTTCATATATTGGCCCGCATTCCAGCTTCAGCTCCTTTAGCTCTGGCTCTGGCTCCAGCTCATGCTCCATCTCTCGATGACAACAACGATGTAGATTTAGAAAATTTTTTATATTTTTTTTAAAAAATATTATAATAAATTTTATTCGATAATAAAATTTTAGCATTTCAAAAATATTTTTATATTTATAATATTTTTTTATGTTATATATCTCTATATTTTTAATAATTTTATATTTTTTAATTATTCAGAAGCTACGGTAGTCATTTTACAATCGCTGTCGTAGACGTGCCAATCGCTGCCATAGGCAATGTATCAACTGCTATATTAGACCTATGGCAGTGATTACATAATTACTGTCATAGACAAGTCTATGATAATAATGATTTATAAATCATTACAATAGATACTCTATGGCAGCAGATTCGAGAACCACTGCATTAATCACTGCCATAGACCTACGGGGATGACTGCAGTGGTAGCGGTTAGCTAATCGCTGCCATAGCCTATAGTAACTATTTTTTGGGCTACGACAGTGGTTATGAATAGCTACCGTAGTCCTGTTCTATAGTAGTGTATGTTCGGACCTGCATCGGATCCTTCCAGAGTGCTCAAGCCTCAAGACCTGAGATAGACGATCATGGAGGCCAGAGTTGCCCTCACTTGCGAGTGCATCTAACTGCTCCTATAATTATAAATTTAAATAAAATTTTATAAAAAATACTATAATACTAATAATATATACTAATATATTTATTACTTATAAAAATTCTTTTGATCATGACATTTATCGACCTATCTTTCTTGTCCATATGATTGGATCAAAAGATCTCACTATGACTGGGCATCACTCCATCTCTTATCAGTTATAACAATGGATCACTTTATTAGCAACATAAAAAAATATTAATTTAATTTATCTAGTAAGATTCAGAATTCATTACCTCTCTATGCATATGATTGGCCATAGACTCACGGTTTAGAGTGTGCGTATACTCCTAGACCATCCAATTCTGACGGAAGGTAGCATAACAAGTATTCAAATAAATAATAAGTATTTAAAAAATATTTACATATAATTTTAAATATATTAAAAAATTTAAAAGTTAGAAATTTTATCTCAAAATTCTGGTTCCTCCAATGTCTAACCATCCCCTCCCACTGACTCGGAGGATAGTCCTGTATCCAAGGAACGAGCTCCTCTGGAGTGTCTCATCGTTGCTTGAGCCATCCTCTATGGAGCTTGATCTTGTAGCCCGGTACAACTCTCCAATCTTTTTCAGTCGGGCATCTCGAGCCCTCTCGTAATCTAAAAAGTTGTATCTCCTCTACACAAAATTATCAAAAGTCAATTATCAAATTATTCTAATCAAACAAAGTATAAATATATAACATGCATATATAATTAAGATATATTTACCCATATCTCCTCTCACATCCAGTCCATGACACCAACATCCATCAATCGTCAGTCTATGGACAATACTAGAATGAAGTCGGACCACCTCATAAGCACTCTAAAAAAAGAATGCATCTCCCGCACGGTCTCCCTCACTGGCATCTCCTCCGTATCAAACTACACCATCATCTGATATTGACGGTTCCACACATGTGGCATGCGTGTAGGATCATAAAATGTCCTACTGGATGATGCACCTACAATAAACATACATTATGCAAATATATAAATATATAAATACTATATAAAAATAAATAAATAAATAATATAATAAAAATGTACACTCAGATGTTGATGTTGGAACATGTGTCGGAGATGTGGCTGATGATGGAGGCTCAGATGCTGGTAGAATAGATACCAACGGTGGAGTAGATGCCGATGGTAGAGTAGATGCCAATGGTTCCTGAGTAGTCGATGCAGAGATAGATGGAGTATGCTTTGACTGCTCCTCAAATGCCGAGCTCCACGTAACCCACTGAGAGGTAGGGATGAAACCTAGATGGCATTTCGATGCCATCATGATCTGCAACGTTAATGAACATTAACCAATATAACATGTTGAATAATAATATTAGTATAGCATCAATAAATAGACTCTAATATTTATACCAGAATGTTGAAGTCATCTGTAATACCCTGGCCTTGTATAGAATTTTTGGACTATATGTTATTTCTTTGGTGTTAGCTTAAGTTTCTAGAATTGACCTTATAGGCCACTTAGTCTTAGTTATAAACTATCACTACTACAAAAAAGGACTACGACAGTGGTTTATAACCGCTACCGTAGTCCAAAAAATTGCTGCCATGGGTTATGGCAGCGGTTCTTTAAGCGCTGCTACTGTAGCCATTACTGTAGCTCTATGACAACAGTTGTTGCAGCGGTTATTTGAACCACTGCCATAGATAATCTATTGTAGTGGTTTATAAATTGCTACAATAGATCGATCTATAGTAGCGATTATGTAACTATTACCATAGGTTATCTATAGCAGTGGTTATGTAATTGCTGCCATAGATAATCTATAGCAGTGATTTCTTAACCGCTACCATAGATCTAATGCAGCGGTTGACACCGTTTACACTAGGAACCTATAACAACGATTGACATGAATATGACAGCGATTATAAAACCACTGCCGTAGATCTTGAATAATAAAAAAATTAAAATAATTATTTTTTTTATATATTTTACTTGATAAATATAGATATATAATATAAAAAAATATAATAAATATTAAAAATATTTTAAAATGCTAAAATTTTATTATTGAATAAAATTTATTATAATATTTTTTTAAAAAAATAAAATACATCAAAAATCTCCTAAATCTACATCATCGTCGTCGTCACTAGGAGCCAGAGTCGAAACTAGAGCCGGAGCTGGAGCTGGTGTTGGGGTCAGAGCTAGAGCTGGAGTTGGAATGCGGGCCAACATATTCTTGAAGTCTGTGACTCCAAAATGCGTGCTGAGCATCGACATCATGTCTCTCATGATTCTCTCTAGATGAGATGCGCGCTCCTTAGCCCGATCAGTCCATGTCGCAGCATGATCTGCCCGTGCTAATACCTCCTCAAGCTCCTTCCGACTGACGACACCGAAAGTCTATGAGGAGATGCTCGTCTCAGATCAGTAGCTCGTCGGCATGTGTCCGCGCCTGCATCGGATCCTTCTAGAGTGCTCAGGCTCCAAGACCTGAGATAGATGGTCATGGGGTCCAGAGGTATCCGGGCCATCATGACCTGCAACGTTAATGAATATTAATCAATATAACATATTGAACAATAATATTAGTATAGCATCAATAAATAGTTTCTAATATGTACACTAATCAATTGACGGATCTATCGTTATGCAATGCAATAAATAAAAGCAACAAGATATAAACATCCAAAAAATGTTATGCAATAAATTCTACAACATGAATTACATTCATAAATAATTAAGGATGAGCAACAGTTGTAGATCCGATATCTTGTGCGAACCTTGGTGTTAATCCAAAAACTTGAAAGAAGAACAAAGTAGATGATGGTGGCACCCTAGGGCTTAAAGTAATCTTGAAGAGATATATCAAATTCTATTCGCTCGAAAGCTGAGCCGACTCCATGCCTGAGACAGTCGGCTCCGTGCCTGAGACATCTGACTTGGGTCCTCCCCTAGTTGGCTCGATCACGGCCCGAGCCAGCTCGGCTACGTATCCCTACGTATCCGAGCTGGCTCGATTGTGTATCCAAGCTGGCTTGACTGTGTGCCATCCCCTCGATCACTTTCTCTCTTCCTCTCTCGATCTCTCTCACCGACGATGGCGGCGAGGCCAAATCTCTCCCTCCTAGCTTTTTCATCTCTTGACAAGGATGCGATGTTGTCGTTAAGACATCGTATTTATCAGTTTAATCCGACTTCTTAAAATAAATAAAAATATATAGATAGCAGTGAGTTGGATCGAATCCACAGAAAAGATAGTATTTTTAGATTTAAAATCTTTTATTTTAAAAATAAAGAAAAGAATTTTGAAATTAAAAGTGAAGTCAGAAAATAAAAATTAAAAATTAAAAGGTGTAGAAATTTAAACTTGGTACTAAGATCTACTAGTTAGATCTTAGCATCTACTTACAATAAAATAAAAAGCAATAATTAAAGTATAAAATTTAAATAGCAATAAAAATAAAGAGCAAAAAATTAAAGTGCAAAAAATTTTTATTAATTAAAATTTTAAAATTTAAATACATAAAATTTAAAAAGAGAGAAAATAAAATAAAATAGCCTGATCTCTGATCTTGGATTGACATTGGTAGAAAGATGGTGTAGAAGCCCAACTCTTCTTCTCGATATTCTTTATTTTGAAACAGTCATTAACCCATAGCCTGGCTTACCCCTGTACCAAAGCTTCACCTTGATCAGATCTATCGATTTCTAGATGCCTATGGTCCTTTTTATAGAGCTAGGTGGGCTGGAGAGTTTTCTTCTAGGCAATATGGGACTAAGGAGCTCTTTGATCGTCAAAATATGAAGAAATGTGAGTGAAAATCAGATTAAAAAGAGTCCTAAATAAATTTTGATGGTTCTAGTGAAATCTGGCCATTCAATAGGAATCCAATGGTCTGAAAATCATCAAAATCAGATGTGTATCAGTCCAGATCAAGTCGGATTAAATTCTGACCATTGATCACACATTGATGGAGAAAATCTGACCGCTGATCGTGCGTTTGCAGTCCTGATCATCGTCGGAAGCTTTCTCCACCTTTGGATCATCCTCTGGATAGTGCGCTGCCGTTGGATGGCGATCCGCATGATGTCTAAAGCTGAAAATTTTTTTTGCCATCCGATCTTGACCGCAAGCTATCAGAGCCATCCGATCGCGCCTTACTATTTTCATGGACTGCATGGACCGAGCATTCCAAAGACCGCAACTAATCAACGCTCTTGTTATCGAGTGAAAAGACCAAAATATCCTGTAAGCTGTGATAGATTTTTTGTGAACCCTTTAAGGGTTTAGGTTCATCACGTGTCGCTCCGTGATTCACTATCCTCTACTAAGCTAGTGGTCCACGCCTAAATTGCGGACCGACTGACGGCTTGCGCGACTGAGTCGGCTTGGCTCGGCTGTCTTGGCGCACTGGCTTATCGACTTGGCTCGACGCATTTAGATGCACCGACTGATATGGCACGACGGCTTGAGCTGGCTGAGCCATATGTTATTTTTTATTTATTTTATTTTTTTAAAAATTCATATCTTCTCCATTTTAGCTCTATTTTGCTCAAAATTTATTTTGTTATGATTAGAAAAATAAGCTCTTTTCATTAATTATAAAATTTTATTTTTTAATTTTTATTATTTTTAATTAATTTTTAATTAATAAAAATATTAATTTCTTAAATATATATAAATTAATCATTAATTCTTAAAAATTAATATAAATTTATTAATAAATTAATACTTTTATTAATAAATTTATGATACTTATCACACCTCCCAACTTAAGCTTTGCTCGTCCTCGAGTAAAGAAAGAATTTAGTTTTAAATACCTTTTATCTTTAAAGTTTTGAATTTTACTTAAGCAGTTTTTAAAATGGCCATTAATATTCAATAGAGTCTAAATAAGATATATCATTAGGGTGTTAATGCTTATCAATAAAAAAATTAAGTAAAGAATATTAAATTTTTTTGAACTTTTTCTAAGTTATCCCACCTTTATCTTTGATTTGTCTAAACTTTCATATAGACAAGTGTATTGCTACTTCCGTCCTTCATTTATTGATTTTTATTTTCACATTGCTCATTTTTTATGCGAATATCATTACTTACTTAGGCAATGAATTTGGTTACTCGATGAAAAACTAATATATTTTTTTTTTAACATTGTACCACTATTGAGTGTCTTAATTGCTTAAGCTTTCTATTTGATCCATGTAGCGAGTCTTGGGCCAATGACTCCCAAATCAGTTGGCTTTAGGGTACTAGATATAGAATACCCCTCGAACTTACTAGCTCGAATCAAATAGGCTACAAGTTAAGACTAGCTTTACAACGAGCTTCTTTATCCTTCCACCTTTTGATGCAAAACTCAATTCTTGCTTAGACAAAGAGGCTCGGTTACTTGGTGAGAAGTATTTCAAAATTATTTTATTAAAATAAAAAAAGATTTATATAAAAAAATATATAGTTACCCTACACAAGCCTATAAAAAGTAGACATTTCTTTGATCCTAGTAGAAAAAATTAGAAATGCTCAAAAGAAAAACTTTTTATATTCTAGACTTAACTCTTTATTGAATTTTTTTAATATTTAATTTCTCAATATCTTACAGATTCTCTAATCTATGTATCAATTTTTTTAAAAAAATGCTTAGTTTAATTCGATTCTTAAGCATAATCAGGTGTCTAAATACTAAATACTAACTTTTTTAAGAACTTAAAATTTTAAAATTTTTATTTTTCTTTCCTCCAACTTAATCGATATTGTTCTCAATGGAAAAGAAAAAATAAAGGATGTAATAAAGAACATGAAAGAATATACCTAACTCAGTATATTTTTGATCTAGCACATATCTTTGAAAATTTAAGCTCTCCCTCCAACTTATTCAAATTATCCTAAAAAAAAAAATTAAATAAAAAAATAAATTACACTAAAAAAAATTAAATATTGGATTGTCTCCCAACAAGCGCTAAGTTTATCATCTTCAGTCAGACACAATGTAGCTTACTATCTTGTGTCAAATACTAGATTAACAAATTTTAATGGTTTTGGATTGTCAATCTCAGAAAGTTGATTTATAATCCCATTATTGATATAATCGTTATTAATTTTAGGGACATAATTTATAATCTCATTCTCAGACCCATGTTTATTAAGAATTTTTCCTATTTATTCTTCTAAAATGCTCATGAATGGAGTTTTTGTATTAGGAGTTAAGTTTGATTCAGTGGGTGCTGGAATGGTGACAAAAGGCAATTTTAATTCTAGAGGTAAATTAGTATGATCTTGCTTAAACAACTTCGTTGACTCTTCATTACATGTCTCTTGATTTTTGTTAAAAGAATCGGCTTCTAGGGTTGAAGGAAATAGGCTTTTAGATTTATAAGTTTTGGGTAAATCATCTATTCTCTTTTTCTTTTTTTCTATCTCATTTAAACTGAAACTAGCATCAGTACTAATTCCTAACTCGGGTTCTTTTATGTGGTTAGTCTCAGTACTAATCAGTTTCTCTAAATTTTTATTTTGGCTAGCATCAGTACTAGCCTCTCTCATCTGACCTTGGTATGCGTCCATAAGAATCCTATAGCCTTTAAGTTCAGGAGTTACTTTGGCATTCTCAAATTGGAGATTCTTAAGTGAGACATTAAATTGATAACCTGATCTAGGTGGTTGGTGGACATTAGGTAGGTTGTTTGAAATTGGTAGGCTCGATAGTTGATCTAGTTCTCTCCTCGTGTTAGACTCAACTAATTATCCTATTTGAGCTTCTAGCTTGGCGATAGATTGCTGTTGAGTCAGAATCAATTGTTGAAGTTGGTTAAATCTATTGTCAGCTAGATTGGTCTGTTGAGGAGGTGGGTATGATAGCTGGTTGTTATATGATGGCTGGGTAAACTGACTAGGCTGATCATTATTATAGGCATAGTTTTAGTATTGGAGCCTATTTTGATAGTTTTGCATTGATAAAGTTTGGGTCTAAGCCTGAGTCTGTTGTGGTTTCCAAGAAAAATTAGGATGGTTTCTCCAGTCAGATTTATATGAATTTAAAAATGGATCATTAACCGGCTTAGAGTAGCTTTTAGCAGCTTGGACTTGTTCTTGGATAAAAGGTGAAAACTGTGCAGCCTTAGGACATTCATTCACATGATGGGTTGGGCTAGCATAAATTGAATAAATCTTCTGATAATTAGAAGATGATATGAATTGTGCAAAAGATTGTTGACCTAGGGTTAGGACTTGATCTAATTTCTGAGTAAGAAAGTCTACTTTATTTATCAAATTTGAATCAGCCTTAGGACTAGATTCTAGATGTTTAAATTCATGGATCCCTGCCTAGGTTTGATAGAAAGATAACAAAACATGGTTAATTAAGTTTTCACTCAGGATTTCAAATAAGGTATAGGCTTCATCCTCACTCTTGTTCATGAATGCACCTCCATAGGATGCATCTACCATCTGTCTATATTGATCTCCTAAATCCTCATAGAAAGCTTGAACTATTTGCCATTTAGACAGACCATAATGTGGGCTTTTTTTAAGAAGTTTCTTAAGTCTGTCCCATGACTCATGAATCTGTTTCCCTAGAAGTTGAGCAAATCCAGTGAGAGCTCGCCTCATAATGTTGGTTCGGTCTATGGGATAAAATTTCTTAAGAAATTGACTTTGCAATTCAACCCAAGTTTTAATTGGTCTCCCTATTACGCCAAGCCAGTACTTGGCTTCATCTTTAAATGATAAGAAAAATAAAATTAGTCTAAGGGCATCCTCAGTTAAATTTTGAATTCTCACCGTAGAGCAGATTTCTAAGAATTCATCTAAATGTTTATAAGGATCTTCATTGGTGTTCCCATAGAAAGATGGAAGCATCTGGATTGTAGTCGACTTGATCTCATAGTGGATAGCATGGATATCAGATAACTAGATATAGATCGATGGGCTATAGGTAGAAGAGATAAAATATTCCTTAATCTATTTAGGTGGTTCTCTAAAATTTTCAGCCATCGAGTTATCGAGTTTAATACGATTCAGCCTTGCAAAGTTATGGTTGGATTTAACTAGATCAGGTTAAGTAATTTCCTACCGTATATGTACTAGTGCAACTCTAACGTGTGGTTAAGAATTTTTTTAGAATTTTTAGAATTTTTATTATTTTATTATATTAAAAATTATTTTTTAAAAAATTTAATTATTTTATTTATTATTTTTAATTTAATTTAACTATCATTTTTAATATTTTTTTAGTTAGTTTAATTTAATTTAATTTTTTTAATTAATTTTTTATTTTATTTTATTTTTAAAGAAAAAAAAAGAAACAAATAAAAGTTCTAAAGAAGATATCCTAAGGAGTCCTAGAACTAAGAAGAGAGAGAAGAATTAAGTTTAATTAGGTTTGATGTTGGTTAGCAATCAAGTTGGTCGATCAATTTTGACTAAAGATTATCCTAGATCTAGATAGCTCCTAACTGTCAAGATCATCTTCGAGCCCTCCAAGTATTGGATCAGCCAATTAACTGGCTAGATAAGTATAAGATCGGTGGGAGTCCCTCCGTTGCTTGTCTTAGACATCAATTATGCTTGGCTAGGTAAGTGAACGAAATCAATTAGGAACCACCTTCCTTTGGGCCCAGTCGTTTCTGAACCACTTTCCTAGACATCAGTCAAATTGACTAACCTTAATCTGGTTCAACTCTTAGGATTTCTTGTCCTATTGAGCTCGAGTTCCTAGGGCTGATGTCTAATTGATTTTAAAATTAAAGGCTTAGGTCAACGCAGGATGCTAGTTAATTATTTATGGGCCAAGAAAGGATAATCAAATCTCCATCTTATCTTGTTTAATTGGGTATTATCTTTAATTTAATTTAATATGAATATGCATAAAAAAAAAAATTCAATCAAAGGGTTCTATGCAATTTAAACTAGATGCATGTAACTAATTGAATTCTGAAAGGCTTACCTTGCCTCTAGCAATCACCAAAAAAAAAAAAATAAAACTAATATGATGCATGCTCTAAGCAGTTAGAATTTCTAATCTTGTTATGAGATTTTTAATTAGATTTAAATGGATACTTTTTTAACTTAATTTAAAAATAAAATGAATAATAAAAAGAAAAGAGGACTAGGGTTAGGATTGATCTCACCAAAATTAGATGCTTTCTTCCTTTTCTCTTCTTCATTTTTTTCTCCAAAGTAAATAATTAAAAAGTTAGTAAGCAATATTTAAAAAATATTTATAATTAATTTATAAAAAATCAAAGAGATCAAAAATTTAATGTTCGTGCCTTTTTCGGTAATGGCGCCAAAAATTTGATAAGGATGCGATATTGTCGTTAAGATATCGTGTTTATCAGTTTAATCCAACTTCTTAAAATAAATAAAAATATGTAGATAGTAGTGAGTCGGATCGAATCCATAAGGAATGTAGTATTTTTAGATTTTAAATCTTTGATTTTTAAAAAGAAAAAGAAAAGAAAAAAGTTTAAAAATTAAAAGTAAAGTCAGAAAATAAAAAGTAAAAATTAAAAGATGCAGAAATTTAAACTTGGTACTAACATCTACTAGTTAGATCTTAGCTTCTATTTGCAGTAAAATAAAAAGCAATAACTAAAGTGTAGAATTTAAATTATAATAAAAATAAAGAGTAGAAAATTAAAGTATAAAAAATAAAATTTTTAATAATTAAAATTTTAGAATTTAAATACATAAAATTAAAAAAAAAGAAAATAAAATAAAATAGCCTGATCTCTGATCTTAGATCGGCATTGGCAGAAAGATGGTATAGAAGTCCAGCTCTTCTTCTCGACATCCGTTGCTTTGAAGCAGCCATTAACCCATAGCCTGATTTTTTTTCTGTACCAAAGCTTTATCTTGATCAGATCTATTGATTTCTAGGGGTCTAGGATCCTTTTTATAGAGCTAGGAGGGCTAGAGAGTTTTCTTCTAGGCAATGTGCGACTAAGGAGCTCTTTGATTGCCAAAATATGAAGAAATCTGAGTGAAAATCAGATTAAAAAGAGTCCTGGATGAATTCTGATGGTTATGGTGAAATCTGACCATTTAATAGGAATCCAACGGTCCAAAAATCATCAAAATTGGATGTATATTAGCCCAGATCAAGTCGGATTAAATTCTGACCGTTGATCATGTGTTGATGGAGAAAATCTGACTGCTGATCGTGCGTTTGGAGTGCGGATCACCATTGGGAGCTTTCTTTGCCATCGGATCATCTCCTGGATCGTGAGCTGTCGTTGGATGGCGATCCGCATCATGCTTGAAGTTGAAAAATTCTTCCACCATCCGATCTTGACCACAAGCTACCGGAGCCATCCGATCGCACCTTTACTGTTTTCATGGACCACATGGACCGAGCATTCCAAAGACCGCAACCAAGCAACGCTTTTATTGCCGAGTGAAAAGATCAAAATGCCCTGTGAGCTGCGATAGATTTTCTGTGAACACTTTAAGGGTCTAGGTCCACCATGTGTCGCTTCATGATTTGCTATCTTCTGCTAAGCTGGCGGTCCACGCCTGGAACGTGGACTGGCTGATGGCTTCCGTGACTGAGTCGACTTGGCTCGGATGGCTTGGTGCACTGGCTTGTCGGCTTAGCTCGGCACATTTGGATGCACCGACTGATATGGCACAGCAGCTTGAGCCGGTTGAGCCGTATATTATTTTTTTATTTTATTTTTATTTATTTTATTTTTTAAAAAATTTATATCTTTTCTATTTTAGCTCTATTTTGCTCAAAATTTATTTCGTTGTAATCAAAATAATGAGCTCTTTCCATTGATTATAAAATTTTATTTTTTATTTTTTATTATTTTTAATTAATTTTTTTAATTAATAAAAATATTAATTTCTTAAAAATATATAAATTGATCATTAATTTTTAAAAATTAATATAAATATATTAATAAATTAATACTTTTATTGATGAATTTATGGTACTTATCATTTCTCGATCTTCCTCTCTCGATCTTCCTCATCAGCAAGGTCGGACCCCATCCCTCCCACTCTCACTCTCTCGATCTTTCTCAACGACAAGGCCAGACCCCATCACTCCCAGTGATGCCAGCAAGGTCGGACCACCTCCCTCCCTCTCTCGCTCTCTCGATCTCTCACTCTTCCTCTCTCGATCTTCCTCATCGGTGAGGTCGGACCCCCTCCCTCCCAATGATGGCGGCGAGGCCTGATCCCTCCCTCTCGCCCTCTCTCGATCTTCCTCACTGATGACGATGGCGAGGCCAGACCCCCTCCCTCCCTGCCTCCCTCCTACTCTCGATCTTCCTTGTCGATGGCCGGCAAGAGACTTATGCTCCCTCTCTCAATCTATTGATCTTCCTCTCGGTCTCTCCATTTCTTAGTTTCGAATCCTAGAATTGGGTCCAGCCTTCCGAGATCCATTAGAATCCGGATCTGGTACTTCAAGTACAGACTCATCGGGTATTCGAATTTAGATTCGATACTAGTAATTAAAATTAGGTCCGGATCTGAATATCTAGGTTTCAATCCGAACCCAATCCGTTAATAGATCTAGTCCACAGCCGCCGACATGGCACATCCCAAGGCTATAGCCACGGCACGATCCAAAAACTATGGCATGTAGATAATTATAATATTTATAATAAATATTTATTATATTTATTATAAATATTTTATAAATTATTATAAATATATATGATTAATAAATAATACTATAAAATTAAAAAAAATATATCTATGGCTATAGAGAGCGGATCGCACCGAAAGCTCCGAGGGTCGTCGGTAACGACGCTAGAAGAGGACAACGGCACTAAAGGTAACCTATGAAAGAAAATCAAGATAGTGAGAAGAAAAGAGGAAAAGAGAGAGAGAGAGAACAATGGCGGTCGGGGATGGGGGCCAGGGGAGGGGCATAGTAATAAGGAGGCCCAGGAGGCATAGTGATGGAAGGATTGGCGATCGGAAGGGGGAGTATGGGGGGTGGGAGGCCGAATTAGGGGTGGCGGGGAGGGGCAGCCGAAGATGGGGGGGGCTGGGGGCGGGTGGTAGGGAGGTGCAGCTGAAGATAAGGGGGAAGGAGGGGCGGCTGGGGGAAGGATGGGGGGTGGTGGGATTGGGTGGAGGTGGTCGGGGGGGAGGGTGGGGGTTGGAGGGTGCGAGGATGAGCGGTCGATGATGGGGGTAAGGATGGGCGGCCAGGGGGAGGGTGGGGGCGGGGGTTGGATGGGGGGGTAGGGGGTGGTGGTGGAGGGGAGGGGCGATCGGGGGATGGGGGGCTGGAGGAGAAGGGGGAAGGAGGGGTGGCACCGGCCGAGGTGGTAGGCGGGGCGGCACCAGTCGGGGGGGAAGAAACCTCACCGATGATGGAGAGAAGGAGGAGAGATAGAGAGAGATTGAGCGCGCACGAAAGAAAAATAGAAAAAAATTAAAAATTTTTAATCTAATCTATGACAGTGGTTATCGAACCACTACCATAGATCTATGGTAGCAATTTTCAAAACCACTGCTATAGATCTACGGCAGCGATTCTATAACCACTGTTGTAGATCTATGGCAGCTATTTTTGATAACCATTCTCGTAGGTTGAAAATAATTTTTTTTTTATTTTTTTAAAAATTATATAATTTAAAATTATACCTATTTCATATTTTTTCTAAAATTATCATAGAGTGTAGTCGCAAAAGTTACCTCAATCTGATGCCCTAGCTTCATCGATTAGAAAATTTGATTGTGAGATCACGACGACGATGCGATGATAATAGATGGAGACGTCCATGGTCAAATTGCAACGATGATTTTGATGATTTTGTAAGATACTATCAAGTTTAGTTTAATCGAATATCGTTATCATGGTCAATTAAGTAAATAATTTCGACCGTTAATTAGAAACAAGCGATCAATGGATTAGACAGCAATCGATTATGAGATAATTTTTAGTTAATAATTTTTTATAATTTTAAATATTTTATACGGCGATGATAGTAAAGTTTAAATTATTTTCGTATAAACTATTCATGTTAAGCAGATATTGCAAAAGCCCGGCATAACACTAGTGAAGTTTTAGAAGGTTATCAGAAGATATATAGTTTTTAGATCATTTTAGCTCATGAGTTGAATTTTATAATCAACATCATAAAAAATGATTAAAGTTGTAGCCAAGATCATTTATAAAAAAATTATCTCATAATCGAACATCGTTTGATCCTTTGATCACTCGTTTATCATTTAACGATCGAAACTAATCTATACTAAATTGACCAAGATAATGATATTCGATTGAAGTAAAACTTTGATAGTATGCTACAAACATCACCGAGATCATTATTGCAAATTTTTAGATCCATCGAAGCTCTCCATCTATCAGATCATCGCATCATCGTTCATGATCGTCGAAATCAATTTTTTTTTATCGACGAAGTTAGGGCCATCGGATCGAGGCGATCTTTTGCGACGACACTCTAATGATAATTATTTAAAAGATGGATATTAAATTTTAAAATTATATAATATTTTAAAAAAATATATGTGGCAGCAGTTACAATTAACCACTGCCATAAATAAGCTTATAGTAGCGATTTCTATTAACCACTATTATAGATCCAACTTATGGCAACGATTTCATAAATCGCTGCTATAGATCGATCTATGACAGTGATTTTTTGTAACTACTGTTATAGATCCGACCTATGGCAGTGGTTTTCGTTAATCGCTGTTATATGTCAGATCTATAGCAGTGATATTTTATAACCGCTACCATAGGTCTGACCTATAGTAGCAGTTAACGAAAATTACTGTCGTAGGATCTATGATAGTGGTTTCAAAAATCACTGCCATAGGCCATTTTGGTAGTAGTATATTTTGAATTAAACTTATTTTTTTAAAATTTATTGAAGCCATTTTAGTATAAATTATGATTATCTATTATTTCGAGTTTGAAAATTTTCTAAGTCTGAAAATTAACTAGCACTTATAAGGAGGGCTATATAAAATATACATTTTCTTGAAACAAAAAGTCCCGCTAATTGATCTCTATATGTTGGTGAGTCAACAAGTGATTTTTAATAAATTTTAGAGATCCTTTAATCTATTCATTCTAAAGTAAGAAAGTTTTAAAAGTTTCAAATTTGAATAATATAAACTAGAACTCAAATTTTAGTTTCTTATTCTTAAAGATTTTGATTTTTCTAATATTTTTATTAGTTCCAAGAAGAAGGATGTTCCTTATTTACATTTATATTTTAAAGTTAATGGAGAGTAAAATAAATGAGAACATTAATTTAATTTGAGTAAAGCTATGAACAGAGTCTGAAGAGTAAAATTTCTGAAACTTTGGAATTCGAGCTAACCCGAATTGAAATTGAGTCGGCCCGAGGCTCAGGCTACATAATGAATTTTTTATTTTTCTGAGAGAGCTAGCTCAGTTTGGCATCAAGCTGATCTGATTGGCATTCGAGCTGGTCTGATTTGGAGCCGAGTCGGCTTGGTCAACTAAAAATGGGTTATACTTGGTCTATTCATTAATCATTATTTTGAGGATTATTATTTAAAATTTAGAGCAAAAAATTATACTTTCAAAAATGTCCTCCATTTAAGAAAAACTATCAAATTATCGATAGGAATTATTTATCTGATTTACCCCCTTAGACATCTTTGTAAAGCTTGCTAGGTTGGCTAGTCAATCCTATGCATCGGTCATGACCTTGATTTTGGGTTGTGACAACATCACCTAGTGGCATCTACAATATGAACCTCTCCATCGCTCCTGATAAATGTATCTGGGATCTTGACAATGCCAGGTAAGTTTTATCCTAGAGGAGCACTTTGCATGTATTGGGGATAAACCCCACTCCTATCGAAGTTCAGCCTTATGCTTAGCCCAACATAATTGGTGATCACGAAAGAGCTTCAGTGGCCAAACCTTAGCCGAACTCCTTCAGTCGGCCGAACTCCCCAACGGTCGAGTCTTAGCTGAATCCCTTCAGCCGATCGAACTTCTCAACGAACGAGCTCCAGTTGGACTCCTACAGGAGCTGAACTCCCTCCGCACTCATTCACTCAGATGCCTATGAGAGACGAACTTCTTTCGGATTGCTCTTACAATCAAACTCTTATGAGAGCCAAACTCCCTCCGCACTCCTCCAGTCGGATGCCTACGGGAGCCGAACTCCTTCTGAGCTTCTCCTTCAATCGGATGCTTATGGGAGCCGAACTCCTTCCAAACTTTTTCCTCAATCGAATTTCTTCAGTGGATTACTCTCGGATAATCCCCTTCAGACGTATTTCCTTCAGGAGTCCGAACTCCTCTAAAATTGATATATGCCGAAGTCCACCAACCAACGCTTCTTTCGAGCTTCTCCTTCAGTCGGATGCTTACGGGAGCCAAACTTCTCCCTCAATCGGATTCCTCCAGCGGATTACTCTCAGATAATCCCCTCTAGATGTATTTCCTTCAGAAGATCGAAGTCCTCTAAAATTGATATATGCCGAAGTCTACCAACCAATGCCTGCTTTCTAAGAGCTATGGCTACTAAATCTCGATGAACGATCGCCATCAGTCTACCACAGGCGATGCTACCGAACGGTATGGCTATCACCATCAGTCTGATGACACCTTTTCCTTCGTACCAAACTCCACCAGGCCTCAAGCAGTCTGCTGTCAAATAGTTGCAGCTGTCACCATCAATCAAGCTCCGCCTATAAAAAGGGACCCTTCGATACATTTTGTCTAAGCTCTAAGCTCACTTCTCTTGTCTGAGCACTCCATTTCTGTTGGCCAGAAGAGCTGACTTGATCGTCGGAGGGTTCTACCAAAGCCACCACCATCGACTCTGGATGGAACTTTATTTTGCCAGTCACCGACGGTGACGTCATCTCCCTCAGCTCCAGCTCGATCTAGCATCGATCAGATTCTGCACCAATATAATTGGCGCTAGAGGAAGGATCTCTATCTCTGAGGTACTCTTGTTCTTAAAGAAGTGCTCAGCCGACCCTACTGACCTTCTCCTCCAAGATTCGTCTCCATTCTCTTATTCAATCCCAAGAAATACCTCGAAAGAAGGCGAATACCCGAAGATCTACCACGTCTGCCACCAGATCTGAGCTGGATCCATCCATCCCTACTCCATCACCGGCACTTCAACCTCCACCTCCATCGACGGCCATGGTAGATCCAGAGTGGTTTAACCTGCTGATGCAGCGGATTCAGGGCCTCACCGAGATGGTGCAGGCCATGCAGCAGCCTTCGATGGTGACTCCACTAAGAAACCCGCCATCAGAATGTTGAAAATCGATCCCAAGGAAGAGCATTTGGAATAGCATGCTCGTCGCCGCTGGAAAGAAAAAATAGAGAGTAGAGGATCCAAGTTTGGATCATGGTTCTCATCTAAAGGAGACCTTCCCCATCTGTAGCCGAAAGCCCTCCAAGGTCTGCGATCGAGACGACGTCCTCAATCACAAACTATGAAAAATGAACCGATGGATTGAGAAGCTCGGCCACATCGCCCCGGCTCACCATGACGACGTTCGCACCAATCCTCTTTTCTTCCTTCGAATTATGCAAGAGCCCATTCCGTCGAACTTCAAGCTCCCTCAATTTGAAAGCTAGGATGAAACCTCTGATCTGGTTAATCATCTAGAGGCCTTTCAGACCATGATGCTACTCCATGGCGCATCAGACGCCATATTATTTCGAGCCTTCCCATCAACCTTAAAGAGAGCAGTGAGAAACTGATACTTGATGTTGAAACTAGGTATGATCTTCTTTTTTGACTAGATGAGCCATCAGTTCGTGGCTCACTTCATCAGCAGTCGATGTCCACGTCAAAGTTTGGAATTTCTGATGAATATCAAGCAGAAGAAGGGAGAATCCATCTGAACTTATGTCATCCAGTTTAATACTGCGGCATTTGAGGTTCGGGACCTGGACCAGTCTATTGCAATGGCCGCACTCAAGGGCAGCCTTCAGAAGAATGACTTGCTATTTTTTTTTGAAGAAGAAGTACCCCAGAAATTTTGTCGATCTGCTAGTTCGGGCTGAGAGATATGCTCGTGAGGAAGAAGCCTTCAAGTTGAAGGGTGAAGAAACCATACGAGAGCGATGGACGGATGAGTCTAATAGACCCACCATTGATGGAGGACCGAGAGAAGTTCGACTGCACTCGCGGACTCCCTCTAAGCGCAAGCAAGCCTGAGCTCCTCGAGCTTATCATTGAGGAAGTTCCGAAAGAGTGGCGCGAAGAAGTCCTCCCCTCAGAAGGTTTCACAATCATGCCCTCCTTAACGCTCCTAAAAGTCAAGTTATGATGAAAATTAAGAGTCAGCTACCAAGATCAGAAGAATTACAGTCTCCTTCAAACAAGCACAATCGATGCAAATACCATCTCTACCATCATTACTATGGCCACGATACTGAGGAATGCATTCAGCTCTGAGACAAAATCGAAGAGCTCATCAGGAGGGGTCGGTTGGGTCAATTCCTCTGATGCTAGTCTGAAGCAGAAGAAGATCGATCGAGGATGCTGCCATAGCCAGAACCACCCATGATGAAGGAGCAACAAGGGGGTCGGCCATCTCTCGGTGTCATCAACACTACCTCTAGGAGGGCTCGGTACTTTGGCGAGCCGTCATCTCTCAGCCTCAGGGCCAAGAGAAGCTTGCTCCAAAAATTTTTTATTACAGAAAGAGGTGTCGGGCCGCGGGGGCTGCTCCCACCACACGTGACGTCCGTATCATCTCTTTACTGGAACATCATGTTACAACATCTAGGGGACGAAGCTGGCCGGACGTAGTGGAGTTTCGGGGGGCTGGTTGTAGGGGGAGCTTACGGCAGGTTTCTTCATCTCTGCTATCTTGGCGGTATTAATTTTTTTTCTTATTCCCAAAATACAAGTTACTCACCTGAAGAATTTGAACAAAGAGCACGCCTCCTCCCGTATTCCTTAATCAATGATAGAATGAATTCTAGAACTGTTACGTTATCGATACACTTCTTTCTTCTTCCAATAGATTTTCCTTCCATATCTCCATTTCAATATTGTTGTTTCTTGGTGTAGAAACTATGTGGTGATAGAGAAGAAGCAATCAATAGTAGCCATGTTAGGAACAGGAGGAGAACCTCATCCTAACATAAGTAGGTCGAAGTCCTTCACCTCGACTGCAGAAAATAAGATCTTCCTTGAGCTTCAACCTCGGCCAGAGATAAGATCTCTTTCGAGTGCCCGAGTCAACCTCGATTAGAGATAAGATTTCTTTCAAGCGCCTGAGTCAACCTCGGCTAGAGATAAGATCTCTTTCGAGCGATCGAGCCAACCTCAACTGTAGGAGATAAGATCTCCCCCGAGCTTCAA
Source organism: Cocos nucifera (assembly GCA_006176705.1). NCBI lineage: Eukaryota > Viridiplantae > Streptophyta > Magnoliopsida > Arecales > Arecaceae > Cocos > Cocos nucifera. Next base: position 1,168,022 of record QRFJ01000136.1, read on the forward strand.
TCTTGATCAGATTAAGATCTCTTCTGAGCGATCGAGTCAACCTCGGCTAGAGATGAGATCTCTTTCGAGCGATCGGATCAATCTCGTAGATAAGATCTCTTTCGAGCGATCGAGTCAACCTTGACTGCTGGAGATAGATCTCCCCCGAGCTTCTATAGAAGATAAGATCTCCTTTAACCTCGACTGCTGGAGATAAGATCTCCTCAAGCCCGACCTTCAACCACGATTGCTGGAATAAGATTTTTCCCGAGCTCAACCTTCAACCTCAGCTGCTGGAGATAAATCTCCCCCAAGCTTCTATAGAGATAAGATCTCCTTCAACCTCAACTGCTGGAGATAAGATCTCCCTCGAGCTCAACTTCAACCTCGGCTAGAGATAAGATCTCTCCCGAGCTTCAACGTTACGTCTACAGGAGATAAGATTCTTCTTCAATCTTGACTACTGGAGATAAGATCTCTCCCAAGCCCAACCTTTAACCTCGACTATCGGAGATAAGATCTCCTCCGAGCATCCGAGTCAACCTCAGCTAGAAATGATCTCTCCCGAGCGACCGACGACACTCGACTAAGAGTAGATCTTCCTCGGCAGTCTGAATCAATCTTGACTAGAGATAAGATCTCTCCTGATGTATCGAGCTACCTCGCTAGAGATAAGATCTCTTCAGCTTCAAAGCCTTCGCCAAAATAGATAAGATCTCCTTCAACCTTGGCTGCCAGAGTAAGATCTCCTCCGAGCATCCGAGTCAAACTCGGCTAGAGATAAGATCTCTCTCGAACGATCGAGTCAACCTCGTGAGAGATAAGATTTCTTTCGAGCTTCAACACTCTACGTCTACAAGAGATAAGTATCTCTCTCAACCTCGACTGCTGAGATAAGATCTCCTCCGAGCCCAACCTTCAACCTCGGCTGCTGGAGATAAGATCTTCCTCGAGCTCAACCTTCAACCTCAGCTGCTGGAGATAAATCTCCTCCAAGCTTCTACAGGAGATAAGATCTCCTTCAATATCGGTCTGGAGATAAGATCTCCTTCAAGCCCAACCTTTAACCTCGGCTGCTGGAGATAAGATCTTCCTCGAGCTCAACCTTCAACCTCAGCTGCTGGAGATAAGATCTTCTCCAGCTTCTACAGGAAATAAGATCTCCTTCAACCTCGGTTGCTGGAGATAAGATCTCCTCTGAGCCCAACCTTCAACCTCGACTACTGGAGATAAGATCTTTCCTAAGCTCAACCTTCAACCTCGGCTGCTGGAGATAAGTCTTCTCTGAGCTTCTACGTCAATAGGAGATGAGATCTTCGTTGAGCCTCGATTTCAACTTTAAACTCGGCTAGAGATAAGATCTCTCTCGAGTGCCCGAGCTCCAACCTCGACTAGAGATAGATCTGCTCCCGAGACGTTCGGCTCCTACCGTTAATAGAAATAAACTTCTTCAAACTCGACTAAGCAGATAGGATTCTCCCGAGCGCCGGCTTCAACCCGATTAGAGATAAGATCTCTCCTGAGCATCCGAGCTTCTTCATCGACAGGAGATAAGATCTCCTTTAACCTCGGCTGCCGGAGAAGATCTTCTCTCGAGCATCCGATCAACCTCGATTGCTGGAGATAAGATCTCTCCCAAGCTTCTACAGGAGATAAGATCTACTTCAACCTCGGCTGTGGAGATAAATCTCCCCCAAGCCCAACCTTCAACCTTTGCTGCTGGAGATAAGACTCCCCGAGCTACCTTTAATCTCGACTGCTGGAGATAAGATCTCTCTCAAGCTTCTACGTCAATAGAAGATGAGATCTCCTTCAACCTCGATTAGAGATGAGATTTTCACCAAGCCTCAACTAACTTCAACCTCAGCTGGAGATAGGATCTCTCCAAGATTCAACGTCTGCATCAATAGGAGATGAGAATCTCCTTCAACCTCGATTGGAGATGAGATCTCTCTCGAGCCTCAACTTCAACTTCAACCTCGGCTGGAGATGAGATCTCCCCAGAGCCTTAACTTCAACTTCAACCTTGGCTAGAGATGAGATCTCCATCGAGCCTCGATTTCAACTTTAACTTCGATTGGAGATGAGATCTCCCCCGAGCCTCGACTTCAACTTCAACCTCGATTGGAGATAGAATCTCTCCCAAGTTTCAAAGTCTACATCAATAGGAGAGAAGTGTTAGATATATGTGCCCTAGAAGCCAGAATTGGCTGACACTTATAATACACTTCTAGGGATAAAATTATAATTTTGACTATAATTAATAAAATGGGTTATTTTCTATCACACCTGTGTATTTAGTGTCTGTGATACATCCTTTGAGTTAATGATAATGATAATTCATATTTTCAAGAGTTGAAAATTTAAGACATGAATAATCATTATTAACTCATAAACAGCTCCCGACCATAGGATCATCACGAGGATGGTGATTGATCCGGAAGGTTGGTGTACGATCGCTTCTCTTTAGTAGATGAGTCTTGAGTCTACGGTGTGGAGACACCAGAGCGAAAGTACAGGTACTCGTTAGAGAATGAGGGCACTGAGCGTGACCACCTCGAGTAGTCATTAGGAAGTCTACCTTCTCGTCAATGACTGACTCGATGCTGCAGTAGTGTGTCTGGTTCTTTGACCTGAGATGCATCGGCAGTTCACCTTGAGGGTGTTATAGTTTGACTACACCATTACTCGATCTCCTAGCCATATGGAACCCTGAGGTGTATGTTGGCTATAGCATGTTCATTGTAGGAACTGGATTGCATCAAGATGGAATCTATCTACCTCGGTGGTAGAGGAGCAGCCCTATGATAATCATGAGAATCAAGTCCAGAAGCCCATGGCCATGGCAGAGTGAAATAATAGAAAGAGTTTCTATTTAGATTTTCACATTGGACTCGAATCGAATGATTACATCATATGACAGAGACTAGGGTTTGACGAGTTCACCTTAACCCTAATCTGATCGGGGCTCAAGATAGAAGAACTTAATCACACAGGTAGCTGCACCAAGAGGTTCGCATTCAGCTCTGATGGGTTGCCACCATATACTGCTAGGTGTCACTGGTGGATTTTGGGAGCAATTAGAATGATTTAGATGATCGATCATTCTAGCTGTTCGAATCAGAAGAGTTCTGATCCATCGAAAGGAGTTTCGATGATGTCGATGATAGAGATCATGACATATCCCATTACCATACAGAACTGAACCTAACTGGGTCACACAAACAAGGGTTTGAATCTGGTGATCATCAATTGAACTGATCTAGTTCAATTGATCTGAATGAGATTCAATTAGGTTCAAGGAAAATCGTGCTAGCACTCGATTGAACCTAACGTTCTTCTTTTACTATCATAAATAAGTTGTCCTGACTGAGCCAAAGGAGTTTGTGCTCAATCAGAGGCCTTCATATGGTCTGACTGGAGGTTGTCCAAGTCAGAATAGGTTGTCTTATTTGTAAGACATTACCTGCCATTTTTGGTCACCTGCCATTTCTTGTTCTTTGACTTTGGTCAAAAGTCTACCTTTGACTGGTCAAACGTTGACCATTGACCTTTTGACTTTTGACCACATGTCATGCACCTATTGGAGAGCTGGTGGGGGCCTGTCCCCCTGCCAGAACCTGGCAAGGAGAAGGGCGCACGCCAAGGGTGGCGTGAGCCCAAGTAGGAGGCGCCTAGGAGTCCTTGTTGGACAAGGACTCCATCTCCTTTTTGGATTCCAATTAGAGTTCTTCTAAGAACCAACTTTGACTGGTCTTAGGCGACCCTCTAAGGAGGAATCCAGGGGTCTCTATTCCCACCAATCAGATTTAGATCTGATTTCACAAAGGGTTGTGATTGGTTGGGAAGGAAGAGGAGTTGGATCACGCTTAGTCTATAAATAAGACCCTGCGCCCAACTCAGATTCTATGCGAATGCAATTCAATTGAGAAACCCCACGCCCCAAGGCTGCCTCTCCCCTCCTCCTCCATGCCATAGCTTCTTCTCCCCTTGCTCTCCACGTCCAAAAGATGTTTTGGACTTTGGTTGGTGCGATTCAGATCAAGGAAAGGCGATCAAAAGCAAGAAGGCTGCGCTGCTGCAAAAGGACGACTGCAGATCTTCAAAAGAGTTTTGAAGATCCTCCAGATCAGATCCAGATCTGATTTTTGGAGGCATGATAGAGAAGAAGAGGATCTCCAGATCCAACCCGAGTGGATACCGGTAGAGGCCAGGCGCTTGCGTGGCTAGATCCAGAACCTTCCGCTGCAATCAGGATCATCTACAGGGTAATAGGATTACCCAAATCAGGTAAATTAAATTTGATTTAATTTATCTTATTTTATTTTATTTATTAAAATAATAAGAATCAGATCTAAAATATATCAAGATCTGATTGAGATCAAGAAAAAAATTTTTGAAATATATCTCTTGATCTGATCAGATCTGGACGAACCTGGATCCGAGGAAATCAGGATTTTCCTTCAACTGGTATCAGAGCCATGGTTCTAAATTATTTAGATCTGATTTTAATTTTATTTTAATTAGAAAATAAAGTGATTTTAGATGTCACATGAGATGTGATCAGATCTGAAATCAGAAAAATTAAAATTAAATGATTTGGATCTAAGAACATGAAGATATGCATGACTAGTTCTAGAATAGAATAGTTCTATAGAATAGTTTTGCATGTCTTTGATTTAATCTGATTAAATCATATTTTAGATCTTCTTATTTACTATTTTTTGATATTATAAGTGTTATAATAACATCTGATAAACAGCAAATAAAAATTATTTAATTTTAAATATCATATGAGATATGATTGATGCATGTCTAGACTAGTTGTAGAATAGTTCTACATAATTGTCTAGATTAGAATTTATTTTGATTAGATCAATTTAAATCTAATTTTTTAGATTATTATGAGATAATTTAGATCTGAAAATATGCATGATTTGATACATGAGATGTATGCAAAATATGCCTTGATTAGATCTAAATTTGTATATGAGATATATGATATAGATCTATAACTATTTTGTAGATTTACATGTTCCTGATTAAGGCGTTCCTCTTGGCCGTCCGGTCATAAGAACGAAGAAGGGTTTAAAGGCCCTCTCTTCCCATTCGATGGGGTGTTCTTATGACGTGTAGGGGTGCTGCGTGTTCGTCCTTAATCAGAAACCCAAAACTTACTTTCTGCAAAACCCTAGATCCTGAAACCCTAGGATTTATTGTGCATATTTTGTTTATGAACCCAACTTAATTAAGAATTAAGTTTATGGAATATTAATTAGGTCTAAAATTGAGAATTTCAGATCTAAGACATATTCATAATACTGGGTTCGGGCTTGGGTAGCTCAATTAGGTCTAAGCGGTTGATCAAACCGAATCAAGAGTTGGTTAGATGGGATCAACAATGCTTAAATTGACCAGCCTAATAGGATTAAGTCTGGGTCAAGATCGAGTCACGATCAAGCAAGACCTAATTAGGCTCAGAGGTTAGAGTCTGGATTGTAGGCTAACCCAATTGGTTCTGACTCAACAATTTGGTGTCTAAGGTAAGTTTGGCACATAGACGACCGACTGGTTTTTAATTGGAAGCTACTCGACCTGAATGCGTTCTTGTGCGAGTTAACGGCATATTCCTTCCACCGGTCTCACTTACCTGGCCATATCTGTTGACACAGTTCTGATCTGAGGTGGTCAATAATCCGAGCTAACCCATGCCACTAGGTTAGTCATAATTGTTATGACTAAGCCAAGTCTAGTTTAATGAGACCTGAATCAATTCTCCCTAAGAAAAGATTAAGTCTGAGGTCTTCCACCATTGTAGACGTGCGGGCCCTTCCCGGGGTTGATTGTTCTCGGCTGGATACAGTGGCTCAGTTGCACCGGGAAGACGCAACCATGTCTATTAGGCATTGGATGCTATGGGCTGGAGGATGAGTTGGGCTCAATATTTCGGATACGGTGAGAGACTCCAATTAGGAACCCAGTCTATGCAAATGGTGGGTCTGACTTAACTAAGGAGTGGATCAATATTCCGGATACGGTGAGATTCATGAATTAGAGACCAAGTTTGGGTGCACCATGATTAGAGAATCATTGAACAAGAGTTGTTCACTCATTGGCTAACCCATCACCAATAACTGTTAGGTGAGGTGATGAGTCAGTTGGTGAGACCGCACCACCCACTAGAAATCATCAATCGCGGAGATTTTCGCATCTCTACAGAGGGAGTGTAGGGATCCGAGAAAATAGTGGGAGCTAATTTGTTTAAAAATAAAATCCCTAAACAAATTGGTCAAGTCAAAATTACAGTATCTAACTAGAATCTTTGACTCTCTACAGGAAAATGTCTGCGTCCAACCCACTGGCACGTATCCTAGACACACATAGACTGACTGGACCCAATTATAAAGATTGGCTCAGGAACTACAAAATTATTTTGGGTTCAGAGAAGTTAACACATGTTTTGGACCAGGACCCTCCCACCTTACCAGCTCGTCCATCCACTGAACAGAGAGCGTCTCTGGAAAAATGGATTGACGAAGACAATAAGGCCAGATACTACATGTTGGGCTCGATGTCTGATGAGCTCCAGCGCCAACATGAAGATATCGGGACTGCTCGCCAAATGTTGGCTCACCTGCAGGAGATGTTTGGTGAACAGAGTCGCGCAGCCAAATATCAAGTCACAAAATGACTTTTTAAGGCTAAGATGCGTGATGGGCAGTCAGTCCAAGATCACTGTCTGACAATGATCAAGGACATGGAAGAGCTTGAGAAGCTCGGTGTGAAGTTGGACTTGGATCTGCAGAACGATATTATTCTGCAATCCTTGACTGATGCATATGGGCAATTCATCATGAATTACCACATGCATAAACTTCAAAATTCCTTGGCCGAGTTGATGAATATGCTGGTTACCGCTGAGCTTTCTATGAAAGGTTCTAAAGGCTCAGTTCTTGCTATGGAACGGACTTCTTCCAAAAGAAAGTCTTATGGAAAGAAAAAGAAGTCTGTGAAAAAGCAAAAGGTGGAAGGATCAAAGAAGAAGAAGGCAGAATCGAAGAAAAAGGCCGATGGCAAAGGAAAGTGTTTCCATTGCAACAGCGACGGCCATTGGAAGCGGAACTGCCCTACTTACCTGGCCACCCTAAAGAACAAGAAGGAAGGTCCTTCTGGAGGTATGCTCGTTATTGAGTCTAACCTTACGGTTTCTTCTGCATCCAGTTGGGTGCTTGACTCTGGTTCTAGTGCTCATCTGTGCACTTCTATGCAGGGTCTTGAGGATAGCAGGAGGCTGAGGGATGGAGACATGATCCTACGCGTCGGTAATGGAGCAAGAGTTGCTGCAGTAGCCGTGGGAACATACCCTCTTCGATTACCATCTGGTTTAGACTTAGTTTTAAAAGACTGTTATTATGTGCCTGCAGCTAGCAGGAATTTGATTTCTGTTTCATGCTTAGCACAAGAAGGTTATGTGATCACCTTCTTTAAGGACCATTGTAACATTCTTTATGAAAGAAATAAAATTGCAAATGGTTTCCTTGTTAATGGTCTTTATCAGTTGCATATTGATGTACCTATTTTAACTATCGAGCAAAACGTGAATGCCAAACGACCTAGGGATAGTCCAAACGACAGATATCTATGGCACCTGAGATTAGGTCATATAGCAGAAGATAGGATTAACAAATTGGAGAAAAATGGGCTATTGAGTCCATTGACTTTTGAGTCATATCCAACTTGTGAATCTTGTCTTCAAGGCAAAATGACTAAACTCCCTTTTGTTGGACATGGGGAGAGGGCCACAGATCTCCTTGCCCTAGTACATACTGATGTGTGCGGCCCATTCGATGTGCCGGCTAGAGGCAATTTTGTCTACTTCATTACCTTTACCGATGATCTGTCTAGGTATGGGTATGTGTATCTTATGAGACACAAGTCTGAAGCTTTTGAAAAGTTCAAAGAATTCAGACATGAAGTAGAAAAACAAACTGAAAAACCCATTAAGGTTCTTCGATCAGATCGAGGAGGTGAATACCTTAGCCGGAAATTCCTAGACTATCTTAAGGAAAATGGCATAGTCTCTCAATGGACTCCACCAGGAACACCTCAACTCAACGGGGTTTCAGAACGGAGAAATCGGACTCTATTGGATATGGTTCGATCCATGATGAGCTTCACAGACCTCCCAGATTTTCTTTGGGGACATTCATTATTAACTTCAATCTATTTACTGAATAGGGTTCCCTCTAAAACCGTTCCTACCACACCGTATGAGATATGGCACGGTAAGAAACCAAGTCTGAGTCATCTCAGAATTTGGGGTTGTCCGGCTCATGTCAAAAGACAACAAGCGGACAAGTTAGAGTTTAGGTCCTTTAGAGCTCGATTCATAGGATATCCTAAAGAGTCATTAGGATACTATTTCTACATTCCAGAAGACCACAATGTGATTGTGAGTCGACATGCCATATTTCTTGAAAAATAGTTTATTCAAGATAGCGGCATTGGAAAGCAGATTAAGCTTGATGAGAAAGTCTCACAAGCAGAACGAGCTAAGGACCAAGTGGAACCAAATCAGGTTGAGCCAATAAGAACACTACCTCCTCCACCTCGTAGATCGGAAAGAGTTTCCCATCCCCCTGAAAGATACTTAGGTATTATTTCAGAGGACGTAGAGAAAATGTTCCTCATAGGTAATGGTGCTCATGGTGATGATCCCAAAACCTACAACGAGGCGATATCAGATATCGACTCCGAGAAATGGCTTGAGGCAATGAAGTCAGAGATCGACTCGATGCACTCAAACCAAGTCTGGACCTTGGTAGATCCACCAGAAGGTATAGTACCTATTGGGTGTAAATGGATCTTCAAGAGAAAGATTGGTGCAGATGGGAATGTGGAGACATTCAAGGCTAGACTTGGTGGCAAAAGGTTATAGTCAATGCGAAGGCATTGACTATCAGGATACCTTTTCCCCAGGTAGCTATGCTAAAATCCATCCGCACATTGCTTGCCGTTGCAGCCTATTTCGATTATGAAATATGGCAAATGGACGTGAAAATGGCATTCCTAAATGGATATCTTGAGGAAGATATCTATATGGAACAGCCGCTAGGTTTCACATCCAGTGATACTGATCACAAGGTTTGCAAGCTGCAAAGGTCCATATATGGACTTAAGCAAGCATCTCGGAGCTGGAACACTCGTTTCAATGATGTGATCAAAAAGTTTGGTTTCATCAAAAATGAAGAGGAACCATGTGTTTTCAAAAGGGTCAGTGGGAGCGCTGTTGTCTTCCTCGTATTGTACGTGGATGACATCCTCCTTATTGGGAATGATATTCCCATGTTGACATCAGTCAAGATGTGGTTGTCCAAGGAATTCTCCATGAAAGACCTAGGTGAAGCATCCTTTATTCTAGGAATTAAGGTCTATAGGGATAGACCGAATAGGATGCTAGGACTTTCACAGAAGATGTACATAGAGGAAGTACTAAAGAGGTTTAGTATGAAAAACTCTAAGAGGGGATTAATACCCTTCAGACATGGTATTCATCTTTCCAAGAAGATGTGCCCCAGCACACCTGAGGAAATAGAACGCATGAGCAAGATCCCTTATGCTTCTGCAATAGGGAGCCTCATGTATGCCATGCTATGTACACGACCTGATATAGCCCATGCTGTGAGTGTCACAAGCAGATATCAGTCAAATCCAGGTGAAGAACACTGGACTTCTGTGAAATGTATCCTTAAGTACTTGAGAAGAACTAAGGATATGATGTTGGTCTTTGGTAACGGAGAACTCCAAGTTCAAGGATACACAGACTCGGACTTCATGTCTGATATAGATGATCGAAAGTCGACATCTGGAAGTCTGTTTGTGTGCAATGGTGGAGCTGTCAGCTGGAAGAGTTCCAAGCAAACTGTGATAGCAGATTCCACCATGGAAGCAGAATATATAGCTGCATCAGAGGCTGCAAAGGAAGCATTCTGGTACAAGAAGTTTGCTGCAGAAATTGGAGTAATGCCATCAGATGCCATTCCTCTTTACTGCGACAACAATGGCGCCATAGCCCTTGCTAAGGAGCCGAGGTCTCACCAGAAGTCCAAGCACATTGAGCGGCGATATCATCTCATCCGCGATTACCTTGAGAAAGGTTACGTTGAGGTCAAGAGAGTCAACTCCGCAGATAATGTGGCAGACCCACTTACAAAGCCGTTGGGCCAGCAGAAGATCGAAGCCCACCTTGAGAAGATGGGACTTAGACTTGTAGCCAATTGGCTTTAGGATAAGTGGGAGATTGTTAGATATATGTGCCCTAGAAGCCAGAATTGGCTGACACTTGTAATACACTTCTAGGGGCAAAATTATAATTTTGACTATAATTAATAAAATGGGTTATTTTCTATCACACCTGTGTATTTAGTGTCTGTGATACATCCTTTGAGTTAATGGTAATGATAATTCATATTTTCAAGAGTTGAAAATTTAAGACATGAATAATCATTATTAACTCATAAACAGCTCCCGACCATAGGATCATCACGAGGATGGTGATTGATCTGGAAGGTTGGTGTACGAATCGCTTCTCTTTAGTAGATGAGTCTTGAGTCTACGGTGTGGAGACACCGGAGCGAGAGTACAGGTACTCGTTAGAGAACGAGGGCACTGAGCGTGACCACCTCGAGTAGTCATTAGGAAGTCTACCTTCTCGTCAATGACTGACTCGATGCTGCAGTAGTGTGTCTGGTTCTTTGACCTGAGATGCATCGGCAGTTCACCTTGAGGGTGTTATAGTTTGACTACACCATTACTCGGTCTCCTAGCCATATGGAACCCTGAGGTGTATGTTGGCTATAGCATGTTCATTGTAGGAACTGGATTGCATCAAGATGGGATCTATCTACCTCGGTGGTAGAGGAGCAGCCCTATGATAATCATGAGAATCAAGTCCTGAAGCCCATGGCCATGGCAGAGTGAAATAATAGAAAGAGTTTCTATTTAGATTTTCACATTGGACTCGAATCGAATGATTACATCATATGACAGAGACTAGGGTTTGACGAGTTTACCTTAACCCTAATCTGATCGGGGCTCAAGATAGAAGAACTTAATCACACAGGTAGCTGCACCAAGAGGTTCGCATTCAGCTCTGATGGGTTGCCACCATATACTGCTAGGTGTCACTGGTGGATTTTGGGAGCAATTAGAATGATTTAGATGATCGATCATTCTAGCTGTTCGAATCAGAAGAGTTCTGATCCATCGAAAGGAGTTTCGATGATGTCGATGATAGAGATCATGACATATCCCATTACCATACAGAACTGAACCTAACTGGGTCACACAAACAAGGGTTTGAATCTGGTGATCATCAATTGAACTGAATCTAGTTCAATTGATCTGAATGAGATTCAATTAGGTTCAAGGAAATCGTGCTAGCACTCGATTGAACCTAACGTTCTTCTTTTACTATCACAAATAAGTTATCCTGACTGAGCCAAAGGAGTTTGTGCTCAATCAGAGGCCTTCATATGGTCTGACTGGAGGTTGTCCAAGTCAGAATAGGTTGTCTTATTTGTAAGACATTACCTGCCATTTTTGGTCACCTGCCATTTCTTGTTCTTTGACTTTGGTCAAAAGTCTACCTTTGACTGGTCAAACATTGACCATTGACCCTTTGACTTTTGACCACATGTCATGCACCTATTGGAGAGCTGGTGGGGGCCTGTCCCCCTGCCAGAACCTGGCAAGGAGAAGGGCGCACGCCAAGGGTGGCGTGAGCCCAAGTAGGAGGCGCCTAGGAGTCCTTGTTGGACAAGGACTCCATCTCCTTTTTGGATTCCAATTAGAGTTCTTCTAAGAACCAACTTTGACTGGTCTTAGGCGCCCTCTAAGGAGGAATCCAGGGGTCTCTATTCCCACCAATCAGATTTAGATCTGATTTCACAAAGGGTTGTGATTGGTTGGGAGGAAGAGGAGTTGGATCACGCTTAGTCTATAAATAAGACCCTGCGCCCAACTCAGATTCTAATGCAATTCAATTGAGAAACCCCATGCCCCAAGGCTGCCTCTCCCCTCCTCCTCCATGCCATAGCTTCTTCTCCCCTTGCTCTCCACGTCCAAAAGGTGTTTTGGACTTTGGTTGGTGCGATTCAGATCAAGAAAAGGCGATCAAAAGCAAGAAGGCTGCGCTGCTGCAAAAGGACGACTGCAGATCTTCAAAAGAGTTTTGAAGATCCTCCAGATCAGATCCAGATCTGATTTTTGGAGGCATGATAGAGAAGAAGAGGATCTCCAGATCCAACCCGAGTGGATACCGGTAGAGGCCAGGCGCTTGCGTGGCTAGATCCAGAACCTTCCGCTGCAATCAGGATCATCTACAAGGTAATAAGATTACCCAAATCAGGTAAATTAAATTTGATTTAATTTATCTTATTTTATTTTATTTATTAAAATAATAAGAATCAAATCTAAAATATATCAAGATCTGATTGGGATCAAGAGAAAAATTTTTGAAATATATCTCTTAATCTGATCAGATCTGGACGAACCTGGACCGGAAAATCAGGATTTCCCTTCAAGAAGATCTCCTTCAACCTCGGCTGGAGATAAAATCTTCCACAAACTTCAACCGCAGCGTCAACAAAAGACAAGGTCTTCCTGGACCGCGGTTGGAGACGGGATCCCCTCGACCCTCAACTTCAACGTCAACCTTAGCTGGATATAAGATCTCCACCAAGCTTTAACCTGAACTAGCGTAGAGCCCTGAAGAGGACTTCGATAGTCGCCCTTTTTGTACTTCCTGTTGGAGTGGGGGAACTATTGTTGGAGATAAACTTCGCTTCTGTCGGAGTCCAGTCTGATGCTTAGCCCAATGCAATTGGTGATCATGGAAGAGCTTCAGCGGTCAAACCTTAGCCACACTCCTTCAACTAATCAAACTTCCCAACAACTGAGTCTTAGTCGAATTCTTTCAGCCGGCTGAACTTCTCAGTGACCGAGCTCCAGTCGGACTCCTATAGAAGCCAAACTTCCTCCGCACTCCTTCAGTCGAATGCCTACGGGAGCCAAACTCCTTCTGAATTGCTCCTACCGTCGGACTCCTACGAGAGTCGAACTTTCTTCGCACTCCTCCAGTCAGACACCTACGAGAGCCGAACTTCTTTCGAGCTTCTCCTTCAGTCAGATGCTTACGGGAGCCGAACTCCTTCCGAACTTCTCTCTCAGTCAGATTCCTCCAATAGATTACCTTCGGATAATCCCCTCCAGACGTATTTCCTTCAGGAGTCTGAACTCCTCTAAAATTGATATATGCCGAAGTCCACCAACCAACGCCTACTTTCTCAGAGCTACGGCTATTAAATCTCGATGAACGATCGCCATCAGTCTGCCACAGGTGATGCTACCAGACTGTATGGCTGTCACCATCAGCTTGACAACATCTATCCCTCCATACCGAACTCCATCAGGCCTCGAGCGGTCTGTTGCTAGATAGCTGCAGCTGTCACCATCAATCAAGCTCTACCTATAAAAAGAAACCCTTTAGATACATTTTCTCTAAGCTCTAAGCTCACTTCTCTTGCCGAGCACTCCATTTGTATTGATCAGAAGAGCTGACTTGATCGTTTGAGGATCCTACCGGAGCCACCACCATCGACTTCGAGTGGAACTTTATTTTGTAGGTCACCAACGATGACCTCATGTCCCTCAGCTCTAGCTCGATCCGACGTCGATCAGATTCTGCACCAATAGCATGCATGGTCTAACATCGTCATTAACTTCAATATTATCAAAAATATGCCTAGATACTATTGAGGCTCCAAAAGATCACTAATGTAGAAGACTTGATTAGCTTGGGAGGCAAGTATATATGGATCTTCAGTGCAGAGATGGCGTTGCATGTTAACGAGAGCAAAACCACACTCATCGATCTTCATTCTTGACTATGATATGGTGTCAAATCAATCGCACTTAATCAACGCAATCCTATCTTTAGAATAATAGTCTAAGATAACTATCTTCTCCATCATGCTATAATAGTTCAAATCCTCCGTACGAGACTGTGAATCCCTCGAGCTAGCATAACACCCAATGGTGGAGCTCAACATCAGCCACTATTTTATGTTGCCATGTTTATGGATCTGCTATGAATATTAAATCTATAGCTATTAATAATGAGCTGTTTATACTCACGCATGGTACAATTAGGGTCCATTGAAAGAGCATGCACTTCAAGACTCACATCATCGAGCGGTAATCTCCACACCTAATTAAGGAGATGACACCTAATTAGTAAACATGTTCAAATAAGTTGCACAAGGCAATAATATATAATCACTCATATGATCTTTGAACCATTCAGAAAATTCGTTGCTATGCATTTTCTCTTTCTTCCGCATACTTAGAGCACCATATTTTACTCTTATGACCTACTTATGTTTGCTGCATGCATAAAAAATAAATTTAGGTATAACTGAATATTTTTTTCTAATTATTATAAAATAAATAAGGCTGACTGACTCACCTTATGTACGACTCAATGACATCATAGTTGAAGAGCACGTAGCAGTGCACTTTATCCCTTTCCTCAATGCTCAAATCAATGAGGTGGTAAGAAGTGGAAAGTCTATCTGGCGATAGAATGGGCTCAAATGCAGACTCAATTGGCTCATACTGATTATCTTGATTCCTCATTGATCGATTACGACGTGACTTAAGCTTGTTTAAGTACATGGTACAAAAATCCATATACTCTTGATCCAAATAAACTTCTTCCATAAGTAGAAAAATAAATCCCTCTAGATGATTCATATTTCTTACATAAGATTTTTGAGTTTGAATATTTCTCTCAGTAGAAAACATCCATCAGTAGAACACTGGACCTCCAAGTACTACTTTTTTCGTAAGATGCATGGTGAGATGCATCATAACCATAAAAAATGGTGTAAATATCTTCTCCAAATCACATAATATAGTTACCGTCCTTGCTTTCATTTTCTTTACATCTTTCTTAAGCAACCTCTTTGCACAAATATCTCTATAAAAGTTGCAAAGATGAATAACAGTAATTCTGATATTTTTTGGCAATACATGGTAAATAGCTATTGAGATCAATTCCTACATCAACATATGATAATCATGAATCTTCAATCTCCCAAGTTTGACATCCTTACTATTCATATGCATTGATATGTTGCTTGAGTATCAATCTAGGACTTTTATGTTCTCCAACATATAAAGAAATATGGACCGTTCAGAGGCATTCATAACATAGCATGCATAAGAGAGCCTCCATTGTTCTTCCCCTACCGACTTTGGATGGAGTGATTTTGTAGTACCCCATTCTTTCAAGTCAAATCAAAAATTCAAATCATCCTTGGTCTTATCTTTGATATTCAAGATTATTGCCAATAAGAGCTTGCATACATTCTTTTCAATATGCATTATATCTAAGCAGCAGTGCAATAAGTTTGTCTCCCAATATGGCAAGTCAAAGAAGATACTTTTTTTCCTCCAATTAAAGTGTATTCCATCTTCTTTTGATTGATGCTTCCTTTTCTTACCACCAATCATATCATCATTTCTAAATTTAAAATTGAGACCATCCAACTCTCTCAGTATATCACTCCAAGACATCCGGTTAGGCACCTCACCTTCTTCAACAGTGCCATCGAAGAAGTGTGCATCCCTTCTATATAGATGGTTTCGACAGAGGAAATAGCGATGCCCCATATAGCTTAAGCTTCTTCGATGTGTCAACCTTCTGGATCGGATATTTTTTTCATAAACCAGGCATGCTAGCTCACATTTCGTGCTCCAACCCGATATTAGGGCATACGCTAGAAAGTTATTTATTATCCATAAAAGTACTGCGCGCATGAAGAATGATTCATTCAGCAAAGCATTAAAAGTTGAAATACATTAAATGCTCCATAACTATTTCAGCTCGGCAATAAGAGACTGTAAATAGACATCAATGTCATTATCTATCTCCATCGATCCAGAGATGAGCACTATCATGAAAGCAAATAACTTTTTTATATACATCCATGATAGGAGGTCGTAAACATGAATAAATATTGGCCATACACTATGAACGGTATTCATGTGCTTGAACGGATTGAAATCGTCGCACGACAAGCCTAACCTCATATTACATATCTCTTGTGAGAAGTCAGAATGTGATTCATTAAACTTCTGCCATGTCTCTCCATCGGCTGAATGTCTCAATGTATCATCTTTTGTTTGATCCTCTTCATGCCATCTCATATCCTTCGATGTCTTTGCCGACGTTAATAACTTTTGTAGTCTTAAAATCAAAGAAAAGAATCATATCAACTTTTGAGATATATGAGTCGATATGCCATCTTTATTCTATTTTTATCTTGATATACCGCATCTCATGCACTCATTTTGGTTAACATCCCCGTTCCAATAGAGCATGCAATCATTGGGACATGCATGTATCTTGATGTAAGTAAAGCTCAGTTGTTCAATAATTTTTGATGCCTCATAATTCTTCTTTAGAATTTATGCATCGTCTGAAAGAATGTCTATTAAAAGCTCTAGTATACAGTTCACTCCATTATTACTGAACCCATTAGAGCATTTCGCATAATACAACTAGATTAAGAACTCAAGCTTCACCATCTTTTCATATTCGAGATATAATGAAATATTAGCATCCTCCATCAACTTGCAAACTTTCTCCACATCCTCACTTTTTGCCATTCTACCAACTATAGAATCAGGCATGGATGTAGATGCACCATCATTATGATCAACAAATGAAAAAATATCATGAATCATTTGTTCCACTCCCTCATCATGTTGATCGTCTCCTTGCAGCTTGCCCTCACCATGTTGATCCTAATAAATTTCATAACCAGATTTAAAGCTATAAATAATGAGATAATCATTTACATCTTGACGAGGTAGCCATGGCCTATTCATGCACTTTTTATAAGAATATTGGATAAGTTCATGGTCGTCAAATTTTTCTATAGTAAAATCAAAAAATTTCTGAAGTTCGATCTTATATTCCGACGAGAGCCTACTAAACTTTATCCAATCCTTATCCATTATAAAAATTAGTGATACTGTAATTAAATCATGCATGCAACTTATAATATATACTAATATATTATAAATATATTTGCATTATAAATAAAAAATGCATCATGAATAGGAATCAAAATAAATATCATATATGAAACTCACATTAAATATCATTTTTAGATATGCAATAAATACATCCTATCATCAATTAATAAGTAAAGATAGGTCCTATCCCATTCAAAAATCGTATTAATTCTATAGATTTATTACAGTAATCAAACGATATGCAACATGGATCAAATCAAATTTTGACAGTATTTTTTCTTAATTCTCCCATATAAGAAGAATCAAAAAAAAATACTATCTAAAATTGTATTCAGAATTCTTAGCATATTGTTTGATTACTGAAATTATCTATAGAATTATTTGTAATTCTCAAACCATCAAAATTGGACAATCAATAGATCATGGTATATAATTCTCCCATCCGTACAATTATATATAAATATACGGATGTCAAAGATTATGTACACTAATCAATTAATGGGTCTATCATTATACAATGCAATAAATAAAAATAACAAGATATAAATAGCCAGCAAGAGTTCTCTTATCCACCGGCACGATCCATGATCGCTGACATGGGCTAAAACCCATTGGTGAAGATTTTCTTATTGACCGGCATAGCCCAAGGGCCGTTCACATTCGTTGACACGACACAGCCCAAGGCCATCAACACGGCATGGCCCAAGACCGTCCACAACCATCGATACAGCCCGACCCGACCCAAAAACCATCGGTATAGTCCAGAATCATCCTGCAGGAGTTCTCTTATCCACCGACATGATCCACGATTGATAGATAATTATAATTTTTATAATAAATATTTATAATAATACTATAAATTTTTTAAAAAAAAATCATACCTACGGCTATAGAGAGGAGTCACATAGAGAGCTCCAAGGGTCGCTGGCAGCAGTGCTAGAGATCACCTACAAAATGATCGAGATAGACAATAAGTTAGAAAGAGAAAAGAGAAAGAAAGAAAAAGAGGAGAGAGAGAAAAAGAGAGAAGAGAGAGATATAGTAGGAAGGGGGATCGGATCGAGGAAAGAGAGGAGGTGGCAGAGCTGGCGGTCGGGCCAACTGAAAAAGAAGGAGGAGGAGGGGCCCGAGCTGAGGGAAGAGAGGAGAGAGAGACAGCAGGGAGGGCTCGGGGTCGGCGGTCGAGCCGAGGGAATAGAGGAGAGAAAGAGAGGTGATCGTAGTTGGCGATCGAGGAGGAGGGAGAGAAAGGAGGAGGAGGGGAGCGGTGACAGGGAGGTCGGGGGGGCTGCGGGCGGAGCTGGAGGGGGCGAGTGGGTGGGTTGCAGGTGGTAGCCTGGCGGAGGAGCTATGGGCCTAGGCCGAGGAAGAAGGGGAAGGTGGGTGGCATGGTGATGGCGAGGCCTGGGGGTTGGGCTGCGGGCAGAGTCGGAAGGGGCGGAGGGGGGTGGTTGCGGGTGGCAGCTTGGCGGAGAAGCCGCGGGCCTAGGTCGGGGAAGAAGGGGAAGGAGGGTGGCACGATGATGGGGAAGCCAGGGTGGTAGGCTATGGGCAGAGTCGAAGGGGGGGTGGATTGCAGGCAGCAGCCCAACGAAGGAGTCGCAGACCTAGGCCAGGGAAGAAAGGCAAGGGAGGAGGGGGAGGTGGCGGCGCTAGCCGGGAAAGAAGGGGGAGGCACGGGTGGAGGCGATGCCAGTCAGGGAGCCAATAGGAGGCGGTGCCGATCGAGGAAGCAAAGGAAGGGGTGAGGTCTCACCGACGGTGGAGAGGAGGGAGAGAGAGAACAATCGGCAAAGAAAAAAAATAATTTGGGAACAGATAGCTGAAAATAACCTAATCTATGGCAGCAATTTTAGAACCACTGCCATAGGTATCAAAATTCGAGCCGATCTGAATTAAAATCGAGCCGGCCTGAGTCTCAGGCTATAGAAATAAATATTCTATTTTTTGAGTGAGCCAGCCCGATTTAGAGTCAAGCTGATCCAACTGACAATCAAGCCGACTCAATTTGGATCCGAGCGGGCTCGATTAGTGGGAATAGATCTATGATAGCAGTTTTCATTAACCACTGTTATAGATTAAACTATAGCAGCGGTTCTTTGTAACCGCTACCATAGGCTCAACTTATTACAGCAGTTAGTCATAACCACCGCGATATATTTTTTTCATATTTTTATTCTAAATATTATATAATTTAAAAATTTAATATTCATCTTTATCGTTCATTATCTAAATAATTATCATTAGAGTATCGTCACGAAAGGCCGCCTCGATCTGATGGTCCTAGCTTCATCGATCAGAAAAATTTAATTTCGATGATTACTAACGATGACACGATAATCTGATAGATAAATATTTCTGATATATTTAAAAATCTGCAACGATAATCTGGATGATATTTGTAGCATACTATCAAAGTTTTACTTCAATCGGATATCATTTTCAAGGTTAATTTAGTTTGGAGTTATTTCGGGCATTCAATGAGAAACGAGTGATCAAAGAATCAGACGGCATCCATCCATGAGATAATTTTTTAGATAAATAATCTTAACTACTATTTTAATAATTTTTACGATGGTGATCATAAAATTTAAATCGTGAATCTAAAAACGATCCAAAACTATACGTCGCTTGATATCCATTCTTAAACTCTATTGATAATTATGCTCGTGCTTTGGCAAGACCTGCTTAATATAAATGATTTTTATAAAAATGATTTAAATTTTACGATCACCATCATAAAAATTATTAAAATAGTAGTCAAGATCATTTATCTAAAAAATTATCTCATAATCGGATGCCATCAAGTCCTTTGATCACTCGTTTCTTCATTTAATGGTCGAAATCATCTTATTCTAATTGATTATGATAACGATATCCGATTGAAGTAAAACTTTATTAGTATACTGCAAACATCACCGAGATCATCATTGTATATTTTTGAACACATCGAAGATCTCCATCTATTAGATCATTGCATCATTGTTCGTAGTTATCAAAATCAAATTTTTCTGATCGATGAAGCTAGGACCATCAGATCGAGGTGGCCTTTTGTGATAATACTCTAATGATAATTATTTAGATAATGAATGATGAAGATGGGTATTAAATTTTTAAATTATATAATATTTAAAATAAAAATATAAAAAAAAAAATATCGTAGCGGTTATGACTAACCGCTGTAATAGATTGAGCCTACGACAGTGGTTACAAAGAATCGCTATCATAATTTAATCTACGACAGTGGTTAGCCTTAATCGTTGCCATAGGTCCAACCTATGGCAGCGATTAGGGTTAATTGCTGTCATAGATTATATTATAATAATTTTAAAAATTATTATCATAATATATACTATCGTAATCTCTTTTTGTAGTATTATATTAATTTATATAAAAAAAATTATTAGTTGAATCAGATTTATCGTATCATTTTTAGATCAACTCAACCAAGACTCGGCCTATTGTAAGCTTGTTGGGGGAAAAACAAATCGCTGGTTTTTATGGAGTCAATCATGATTTTTTCCTAGAGCCTCCAAGCGAGCTTGGATGACGGCGGTGACAGCATTATGGAGCCACTGGAGGAAAGGAGGCATTCAGACAATCTTGATGGCGATGCACGCTTAGACCATGAACTTGTGGAAGGTGGAGATGTCGAGGTCGAAGCATTGCAACATGAGGCACAGCAGCTCACCGGTGGCCAGTCATCAGAAGCACATCGTCATATGCTGTCGAATCAGGATCGCCACCTAGAGATCATGTCTTCCTTCACCAACACCGAGCCTAGGCAGCTCGGTGTGGCGCGCATGATGGTATGAAAATTTTATATATTTTTTATTATTTTAATTTTTACTATTTTATTTTAAAATACCATTAATTATTATAAATCGTTGCTACCATAACAATCAATTAATCATTTGACTAGACGGACGTATTTCTCTTTGGCCGGTCATCTCATTATGGTCAACTAGCCAAAGCATTTTTTTTTTTTTTTTTTTTTTCATCTTCCCTTGGTCTATATAAGATCACTGAGTTCAGACGGCATGGGGCACTAGAAAAGTAGTGAATTGTCTTCGTTCTCTTCTCCTCTCTTTCATATTCAAATATTCTTCTATTCTATATTATCTTAGATTTATTTGCTATCTAACTATATTGGAGTGGGGATATCATGATGCCAACTAGATTTTCAATTCATCTAATATTAATTCTATCTCTAGCTATATCATTACAAGAAAATGATATGTATCAGTAATCAAATCCAATGAGGATCATATTTAGGTGGTCACTAATGATACGTTATTATCAGAATCTATAGTTGTGGTTAGAAATGATCGTGTATTTGTGACCGTTTGTAAGATGCGTCACACGTTACATGCTTTAGTAAGGTATTTTGATAGTGGTTAGTATTTAAATGTATATTCTGATGGCCATATGTATGTGATGATTTGAATAAAATATATTTGTAATGGTCGACATAGGTTGGTCATTATTGACGATTGATTTAATGACCAAAGAAATCGACCCTCATTAAACATGTTATTTTTATGATCATTTTCTATAGCCATCATAGATGCTTGAATTAGTTTTAATCATTACAATTTTTTAATGATGTAAGTATTTTATTTCTCACAAAAGAATTGTCAATAATGATCCCTGTATATAACCATCACTATTTAGTTGGCATAGTGATCAAAATTTATTTAATTTTTAGTGACCATATTGGGTAACCAAATTGAATTCTTTTTTTTAGTGAGAGTAAGCAAAAGTCCTTATAAATATAAGGATGAAAAATCAGAACCATATCTGCATTGAGTAGTGGTCATTATAATAAGGTTATTAATAGTATTGGTAGCATGCAACCCCTCATAATAGAGTTTTGTTGTTTAATACTACATACTTTTATATTAAGTAAGAATTTTTTTCTATTCTATATATTAAGTCAAAATGTGTTATATACACTACAAGAAAAAGGAGATTTACCATCACTTTTTTACCAGCAGATGTAGAAAATTGCTAGTAAAATAGATTTTAGGCAGCATTTTTTTGAATCCACTGGCAAAATTTTTTTTCTTGACGGTTAGATCAAATGCTAGAAAAAGTTTTATTTTTTTTTCAATAGTTCGATCAAACCATTCAAAAAAAAATCTAATTTTTTATCAGCAGTCACATTACACCATTGGAAAAAACTTTTACTTAAGGCTGCAAATGAGTCGGGTTGACTTGTGATCCATCCTGGGCTAATCCATTTAGACCCGATCCAACTCATTTTAAAGGATCCATGGAGCCGAGTCAAGTTCTAAAATTGGATGCGTTCAATTTTTCTGGGTTGAGTATGGATTTACTAAATTTGGGTCCGATCCAACCCAATTCGATCCAATCCGAATTTGGTATTAGATCCAACATGTAAACCATAGAGTAAATAGAATGAGATTATATATGGACTCGACCCAAATGATCCAATAGAGCAAAATTTTTGACCATGGATTCAACTCAATCCGATCCGATCTTCTATTGAGTTAGATTCAGATCTAATATTAGAACCCGATTAAAGAATCGAGTCGGATCGAAGTCACTCATGATCCGATCCAGCGATACTCTAGATAAAGACATGCATTATGCAAGCAACAAGCTGAAAACATGTCAATTAATTAAGTGTATAATCAGAAAGGACTGAACTATCAAACATTGAATATCTTAATACACCAACTTTATATTATGAGTAGAGATTAAAAAAAGATGAGCAAGTAAATACTTGCAATTAGCCATGCTACATCTTGCTTATATAGTCTCATCAATAAAATTTAATAAAAAAAATATTTTAAGTAAATAAAAAAATTGGAGCTCATTTGTAACGTGGTTTAAAATCATAGCGGTACCTCACTTCTTCTGAACCATCCACGGAATAAATCAAGAAAGATGGATTGTGGTATGGTACAAATAGGTATGAAGCATGATTTTAAACTTTCCTCGGGCTTTCCAACCGAGATGCTGATTTGGAATCTGTAGAGGGAAGCCGACCAATTTGGAGGTTGTACGTATCCCCCCACCCCCTTTCTTTCTTTATCCATAAGCAAATATACCTACCCAAAATATCCGCACGCATCCCATGCACGAGATTTTTTTTCCCATCTTCTTTCGGCTGCGAGATTTTTTTCGCACTCTTTCTTTCGCCTCTCCAAATACCGATGAACATTATCAGAATGCCGTTACCACAATCCATCTAACAACCAAGAAGCATCGTCGTCTTTTTCCTGAGGTAGTGGGTGCCCAAGATCACTGTCAATGCCAACGTCGCCCCCAACGTCATCCTCGCCGGATCTACGACGGTACATCAAAATAATAAAAAATATTTTTATTATTTATATTTTTCATTGACATAGCATCTGTTATACTTTCTTTTGTAAATTATATTTTGATTTAAAATACCAAATCTTCATGTTAGACCTATGATAATTCTTAAAACTCTCTTTTATTTGCCCTTGCACGTTCTATTTGCCTTGACGATAGTAATTATATATGCCGAGTTGTCTGAATAATATCACAAGATCATAACAAGGTAGCATTTTTGTTTTGTCTCATTTTTCTTTTTCTAAAAGTTCTTATTTTTAATCATTTAATAATTAACTAGAGATCAAAATTTAGTCCAGATCTTGACTCTCGCATCTGTTAAGTTCCCTTTTCTTTATCGTTGTTCCTGTTCTAATGGACATCTAATAATGTTCAAGTGTTCTTACAAAAAAGTGGTGTTTAGGAGTTAATCCATCACCAACAATAGCTAACCTAAGTCCTTAATTTTGATGAATAAAAATGTCTTCAGGCATTGTCACTCGTCCAAAAAAATAGTTTTGACTAAAGAGCCAAGAGTTAATGGTCCATCAGATTAGGTATAAATTTTGGAAGCCATTCTAGCCTAGGACCGATTCTTCTCTTGGAGAGGCTTCATCTCTCTTCCAAAAATAGCCTTCTATGCTACCTTTTCTTCTCCCAGGTACACAACCCTCTACTTCTCCAAAAACCTAATATATTAGAAATATTCTTGATAGTGTAGGGCTGGATAATAAATTCATGAGCACATTTTTTAAAACTTTAGATCCAAATACTATTACAAAAAGAGTCTACGACAGCGCATACTATTGCAGTGATTTTCAAAATCACTGAAATAGAGTCTATGGTAGCGGTTACAAAGAACCGCTGCTATAGAACAGACTTATAGCAGCGATTACAAAAAATCACTGCCATAGTCTGACCTATGGCGGCGATTCTTTTTAACCGCCGTCATAGGTTAGATCTATAGCAGCGGTTTCTTATAATCGCTGCTATACGTTGATTTATGGTAGCAATTATTTGTAACCGCTATAATATATTTTTTTATTTTTTTAAAAATATTATATAATTTTAAAATTTAATGCACATCTTCATCATTCATTATTTAAATAATTATCATTAGAGTATCATCACAAAAGATCACCTCGATCTGATGGTCCTAGCTTCATCGATCAAAAAAATTTAATTTCGATGATCACGAATGATGATGTGATGATCTGATAGATGAAGATCTTTGATACGTCTGAAAACCTACAACGATGATCTCAATTATATTTATAGCGTACTATCAAAATTTTACTTCAATCGAATTTCGTTATCTTGGTCAATTTAGTTAGATTAATTTCGGCCATTAAATGATAAACGAATGATCAAAGGACCAGATGGTGTTCGATTATAAGATAATTTTCTTTATAAATGATCTTGGCTACTACTTTAATCATTTTTTTATAGTGGTAATTATAAAATTCAACTCATGAGACTAAGAATGATCTAAAACTATACGTCACCTGATAACTATTCTTCAACTCCGTTGGTTGTTATATGCATGTGCTCTTGCTTTTGCAATATCTTCTTAACATGAACGGTTTATATAAAAATAATTTAAATTTTATTATCATCACCATATAAGATGATTAAAATTATAACAAAGATCATTTAAGTAAAAAATTATCTCATAATCGAATGCTTTTAGCCCTTTGATCGCTTATTTCTAATTTAACGGTCAAAATTATTTCATACTAAATTGACATAATAATGATATCCGATTGAAATAAAATTTTGATAGTATCCTATAAATATCATCGAGATCATTGTTGCAGATTTTTGAATCGATCGGAGGTCTCCATCTATCAGTCATCGCATTATCATTCGTGATCATCGAAATCGAATTTTTTTAATCGATGAGGCTAGAGCCATCGGATCGAGGTAATTTTTTTATGATGATACTCTAATGATAATTATTTAAATAATGAACGGTGAAGATGAATATTAAATTTTAAAATTATATAATATTTAAAAAAATAAAAAAAAAATTATTTTCAACCTACGATAGTAGTTACTAAATATCGCTGCTATAAATCTATGACAGTGATTATGAAACTGCTGCCGTAGATCTATTACAGCGATTTTCAGTAATCGCTACTATAGATCTGGGGCAGCGGATCAAAAATCGCTATCGTAGATTAGATTAAAAATTCTTAATTTTTCTTTCCTCCCATGCATGCTCTCTCTCCCCTCCTCTCCATCGTCGGTGAGACTCCATGCATCCCGCCGCCGCCCACCCTCTCCATCCCCGGTCGCCCACCCCTTGCCCTCCTAGGCCACCGCTCCCCGTCCTTCCCATCTCCGGCCGCCGCCCCCTGCCCCTTTCCTCGACCGTGGCTGCCCAACCCCGGCCCTCCCCATCCCCGTTCGTTCGTCCCCCACTATCCCATCTTCAGCCGCGCCCGGACACCCATCCTTTGCCCTCCCCAGTCACCGCCCCTCGCCCTCCCCATCCCCAGCCACCACCCCTTGCCCTCCCGACCGCCGCCCTCCACCCTCCCCATCTCCGATCGCTGCTACCCGCCCCCTGCCCTCCCCATCCCCGACCGCCGCCGCCCAACCTCCCATCCCGATCGCCCATCGCCCGCCCTCCCAATCCTAGCCACCACCGCCCCTACCTTTCCATCCCCAGCCGCCCACCCCCTTCCTCTCCATCCCTGGCCTTTCCATCATAGCGTCCCTCTGGGCCTCCTCTCCCTCTCTCTTTCCTCTTTCTCTTTCTCTCTCTTCTCTCTCTATCTCTCTATCTTGCTCTTATTTCGTAGGTTATCTCTAGTGCCGTCGTCGGTGGCCCTCGGAGCTTTCGTATACGATCCTCTTTCTATAGTCGTAGATATATTTTTTATTTTAATTTTATAGTATTATTTATTAATCACTAGACTAGATCTGTCAACGGATCGGGTTCGGATCGAAATATGGATATTCAATTTTGGACTCAATTTTAATTACTGGTATCAGATTCAAACTCGAATATCCGATGGATCCGTACTTGAAGTACCAGACCTAGACCTTAATGAATCCTGGGTATCTGGATCCGATTTCGAAATCTGAAACTAAGAAAGGAAGAGGGAGAGAGGGGGTCCGACCTCACCATCATCGTCGACGACGGAGATCGAGAGAGAGAGAGGAAGGGTCGGGTCGTGTCGGTAGGTCATGTCGTGGGTCATGCCGATCGCTAAGAGAATTTCTGTCTTGTTGCTTTTGTTTATTGCATTGCATAGCGATAGATCCGTCAATTGATTAATGTACATAATCTTTGGCATCTGTATATTTATATATAATTGTATGGATGGTACTTAGGCAATATCTTTGATTATTGTTCAACATGTTATATTGGTTAATGTTCATTAACGTTGCAGATTACGATGGCACCGAAATGCCATCTAGCTTTCACCCCTGCCTCTCGATGGGTTATATGGAGTTCAGCATCTGAGGAGCAGTCGGAGCATACTCCATCCACCTCCGCATCGGCTGCTCAAGGACCTCCACCATCGGCATCTACTCTATCGACGATATCTACTCTAATATCTGAGCCTCCACCATCATCCATATCTTCGACACATGCTACTCCATCGACATCTGAGCATATATTTTTATTATATTATTTATTTAATTTTTATATAATATTTGTATACTTATATATTTACATAATATATTTTTATTGTAGGTGTATCATCTAGTAGAATATTTTGCGATCCCACACGTATGGTGCATGTGTGGAACCGCTAGCATCAGATGATGGTACAGTATGATATGGAGGAGAGGCCAGTAGGGGAGACCATACGAGAGATGCATTTTTTTTTAGGAGTGCTTGTGAGGCAATCAGACATTATTCTTGTAGAGCCCAGAGACTGGTGATTGATGGATGATACTATCAGGGATCGGATGTGGAAGGAGATATGGGTAAGTACATATTAATTATATTTATGCATTATACATGTTTATACTATGTTTGATTAGAATAATTTTGTAACTGAATTTTGATAACTTTGTGCAGAGGAGGTACGACTTTTCTAATCACGAGAGGGCTCGAGATGCCCGACTGAAGAAGATTGAGAAATTATACCGAAGCTACAAGCTCAAGCTCCACAAAGGATGGCTCGAGCACCAACGAGACACTCTAGAGGAGCTTCTTCTATGGATACAGGACCGTTCTTCGAGTTAGTGGGAGAGGATGGTTACACATTGAAAGAGCCAGGAGTTTGAGATAAAATTACTAACTTTTAAATTTTTTAATATGCTTAAAGTTATATTTAAATATTTTTTAAATATTTTTTATTTATTTGAATACTTGTTAGGCTATCTTCCGTTAGAATCGGACAGCCCAGGAGTATACGCATACTCTCGATCGTAAGTTTATGGCCAGTCATATGCATAGAAATATAATGAATTCTAAATCTTAGTAGATAAATTAAATTAATATTTTTTTTTATATTTTTAATAAACTGATCTATTATTATAGTTGATGAGAGATGGAGTGATGTCTAGCCATAGCGAGATCTTTCGATCCAGCTGTACGGACAAGAAGGGCAGGTCAATGAACGCCACAATCGAAAGAATTTTTATAAGTATTAAATATCTTAGTATATATGATTAGTATTATAGCATCTATTATAAAATTTTATTTGCACTTATAATTACAGGATCAGTTAGATACGCTCGCGAGCAAAGGCTCGGATACCTCTGGCCCCCATGACCATCTATCTCAGGTCTTAGGGCTTGAGCACTCTGGGAGGATCCGATGCAGGCCCGGACATACGTCGACCGCACCTCTTTATATATTCTATGAAATCGCGAAACAAGGTCGGCCAGTAGTACCCTTATCGGAGTAGTTTTTATGATAGGGATCTAGTTCCTACGTGACTTCCGCAGAGTCCTTCGTGCACATCCCATAGCATGAGGTCGGCTTCTGAAGGTCGGAGACATCTCAGCAATGGGAGAGAGTACGACCTCTTATATAACCTGCCTTCGTATAAGACGTAGCGGGAGGTCTGATTCCTGAGCTTCCGAGCTTCTTTTCAATTGCGGGGAAGGACCCCCTCTTAAAGTAGGCGATCAATGGGTCAATCCAACTGTACTCAAATTTCTTCTGCAGGATGGCCTGAGATTCCTTTATGGTCGGACACTTCAACGTTTTTAAAAATACTTCTTTGGACAGTTCGGCCGGCATTGAAGCGGCCAACTTGGAGAGAAGATCGGCTCGTGCATTTTCCATCCCCGAGATGTGCTGAATGCCGAAACTATCGAAGGTCGGGATCAAATTCTTCACTTTCCCGATGTACCTCACCATGCTTTCCTCCCGTGCCTCGTAGCCGCCGCCAACTTGACCAACCATCAGCTAGGAATCGCTGTAGACTTGAAGTTGATCTATTTTTAATTCCCTTGCTATCTTTAATCCGACGATCAGCGCTTTATATTCGACCCCATTGTTGGTCGTGGAAAACTCGAGACGCAGCGCGTACTCGGTGATGACTCCTTCGGGGCTGACCAAGACCAGCCCCGCACCAGCTCCAGCGGAGTTAGACGAACCATCCACGTGCAGAGCCCAAAAACCTTCAGGGAGGTCGACGCTCTCTTCGGGGAGGTTTGGCTGCGATAGCTCGACTTCGTTGAAGTTCAGCCTCGCTCTGGTGCCGGTCCCATTCGATTCAAGCTCGGCTTCAACTGGAATGGTGCATTCTAGCACAAAATCTGCTAGTATCTGGGCCTTGATCGACGGCCTAGATCGGTAATTGATGTCGAACTCTGTGAACTCGATTGCCCATTTTGCAATTCTTTCGGAAGCATCTGCTCGGTGGAGAACTGCTTTTATTGGTTGGTCCGTGAGGACCGTTATGGTGTGCTCCTGAAAGTAAGGTCGGAGCCTCCTAGCAGCAATTAGAAGATAGTAAGTTAGTTTTTCTATCCTAGAGTACCTGATCTCTGTGTCCCTCAGGACTCGGCTCATGTAGTGGATCGGTCGCTGCGTCTTTGCTTCTTTTCTGACCAGGACTGCCGCCAGGGCCACCGAGGAGACAACTAGATACAGGAATAATTCTTCTCCAAGTTCGGGCTTTGCCAGCAGTGGGTGCGTGTCGAGGTAGTTTTTGAGCTCCTCGAATGCCTGTTGGCACTCCATCATCCAGCAGAAGTCCTTCGATCATCTGAGAACCTCGAAGAAGGGCATGCATCATTCGACCGACTTTGAGACGAAGCGATTTAGGGATGCCACATTCTCGGCCAACCGCTAAACTTTCTTGGTTGCCTTTGGAATGGTCATTTTCCGAATGGCTCGGATTTTCTAGGAGTTTGCCTTGATTCCGCATCTCGACACCATGAACCCGAGAAATTTTTCGGAGGTCACACCAAAGGCGCATTTGATCGGATTCAGCTTCATCTTGTGCTTTCTGAGTGCACCGAAGGTCTCTTCAAGATCGATCAGGTGGTCTATTGAAGCTTGACTTTTGATGAGCATATCATCTACGTACACCTTCATCTTGCGGCCGATCTGTTTCTTGAAGACCTTATTAACCAAACACTGGTATGTTGCATTCTTGAGTCCAAAAGGCATGATCCTGTAGCAATAAAAACCTCGATCAGTAATGAAGACGGTCTTCTCTTCGTCCTTGGGTGCCATGCGTATCTGGTTATAACCAGAAAAGGCATCCATGAAGGTGAGGAGCTCATGGCCCGAGGTTGCATCCACCAACTGGTCGATCCTTGGTAGGGGGTAGCTATCCTTCGGGCAAACCTTGTTCAGCTTCTTGAAGTCAATGCACATCCTCCACTTGTTATTCGCTTTCTTGACGAAAACCATGTTCGAGACCCAGGTCGGATAGTTAACCTCCTGGATGAGTCCGACTTTGAGGAGCTTATCTACTTCTTCGACGATCGCTTTCTGCCTCTCCGAAGCATGGTGGTGCATCTTTTCTCTTATCGATCGATGCCTCGGATCGACGGCCAGCCGATGTTTCATAACCTCAACGTCGATCCCCGACATATCCGCTGGGGTCCAGGTGAAGACGTTCGCGTTTCTTCTGAGGAAAGCAACGAGCTGCTCCCGAACCTCGACCGCTAAGTTGGAGTCAATCTGCACCACATGCTCCGAGTTTCCATCATTCAAGGGCATAGAGATGAGATCCTCCGCAGGCTCGCCCCGCTCCTCAGTGAGGTCATCACGGACGTCCAGTCCGTCAACAAGATAAGGTTCGGGCTGATCCTCCTTATGTAGGGCGATCGAGTAGCAATACCTCGCTAGAGCCTGGTCTCCTCTGACTTCTCTGATCCTGTGACTCGTCGGAAATTTCATCTTCAAATAATAGATTGACACTATCGCCCGGAGTGCATTTAGATCAGGTCGGCCAAGGATCGCATTTTAGGTGGACGGGATCCTTACGACTAGGAAGTCGATCTGGGCTTTGGCCAGCTTCGGACGTTGCCCTACCACTATGATCAATGTTATTATGCCTTCGATTGGTATGACATTGCCAGCAAACCCTACCAGCGGAGAATTCATCGGTCCTAAGCGATCGTCGGGTAGGGACATTTTTGAGAAGGCATCGTAAAACAACACATCGATCGAGCTTCCATTATCTACCAAAATGCGGCGTATATCATAGTCAGCAATATTCAAAGAAATTACAACCGCATCATTGTGCGAAAATTGGATTCCCTGATCGTCCTCCTCGGTGAAGGCCACGGGCTCCACGATCCTCCTCCTCTTCATCGATCTTCCGGATCCACTGGTCTCCCCTTGCTGAGGTCCCCCTGAGATAGTATTGATGATACAAAGGGGCAGCCGATCTTCTTGCTGATTTTTTCCACTCGACGGTAATGCTCTCGGTCGATCTTCCTTCTCCTCAGGTCGTCTTCGTAGAAATTGGCTAAGTCTGCCATGCCTGACGAGCTCTTCGATCTCGTCCTAGAGTTGGATGCACTCCTCAGTGTCATGATCGTGGTCGCGATGGTAAAGGCAGAACTTGTTGGAATTGCGCTTGCTAGGATGGGAACGCATTCTCTCCGATCTTAGAAGTCACTCTCTGATCTCCATCAGTACTTGAGTCTTCGGAGCGTTAAGGGGGGCGTAGTTGTGAAATCATTATCGTCGGAGAGAACTTCGACGTTGGGGGGAACCTCGGCGTGCCCTTCCATCAGGGCTTCTCCACCTTCGAGCTTGAGGGAAAGTTCGGGCTCGCCCGCAACCAGGGGGTCTGGGAACGTGGTCGAGCTTCAATCTACTTCCTTTCTTCAGTGGGCCTGCCTGATCCATCGATTTGCTGCTTGCCGCTGGCTTCATCGTCCTTAGCCTCGAAGGCCTCCTCTGTCCGGACATAACTTTCTGCCCGAGTCAACATGTCGGCAAAGTTCCTAGGATACTTCTTTTTCAGGAAGAACAGTAAGTCATTCTTTTGAAGGCCGCCCTTGAGAGTGGCCATGGCGACTGACTGGTTCAGGTCTCAGACCTTCAGTGCAACAGTATTAAATCGGATGACGTAAGCCCAGATGGGTTCCCCCTCCTTCTACCTGATGGTCATTAAGGAATCCGAACCTCGACGTGGACGCCGACTACTGACGAAGTGGGCCACGAACTGTTGACTCATCTGGTCAAACGATAAGATGGTACTCGGCTTGAGCGTCGAGTACCAGTTCTTGGCAGCCCCTTTAAGGGTAGAGGGGAAAGCCTGACAAAGGATAGCGTCTGGCGCACCATGGAGCCGCATCATTATCTGGAAGGCTTTCAAGTGGTCGATCGGATCGGTGGTCTCATCGTAGCTCTTGAACTGCGGAAGCTTGAAGTTCGGCGGGATCGATTCCTGCATGATTTTCTATGAAAAGGGAGGATCAGTGCAGATGTCATTACCGCATGAGGAGAGAGTGTAACGGAGTTCTTCGATTCATCGGCTCATTTCTAAGAGCCTTTGATCCAAGAGATCTTCGTGATCTCTGATCTCCAAGGTCTTCTTGCAGAATGGGTGCGAAGCTTCACCCTAGGTCGAGCCGCGGTTCGAGCAGGGGCTCTCCCTCCGTTACCTTCCTCTTCTAGGGATTGGAGGTCGCGTAGCCCATGTCGGTCGCCCTTGGACTGGACCACACGGCTCTAGAGAATCTCACACCGGTTGAGCTGGTACTGGGGCCTGCTGGTGCATGGCCTGCACTACCTCCGTGAGACCACAAATCTGCTGGACGAGCAGGTTGAACTGCTCCGCATCCATTGCGGCTACAGAGTGAGCCTAGGTCGCCGGGGCTGGAGCGGACGGATCCGAACGGGATCGGGCCGTGGAGGCCACCGAGCGTCGAGTCGAAGCTCTCTTGGGAGACATTTTCTTCTCGAAAGAGAAAAGAGAGATCTTTGAAGAGGGAAGGAAAAAATCATCGTCGAGCACTCCTTTAAGAATAATGGAACCTCGGAGATTCAGGGCCCTTCCTCTAGCGCTAATCTGTTGACGCAGAAATTGGTCATCGTCGGAATCCGCTGGAGTGGAGGTCGATGAGGCTGCCGTCGAAGACCTACAAAATAAAGTTTCGTCCGGAGTCGGTGGGGGGTGGCTCCGATAGGATCCTCCAATGATCAAGTCAGCTCTGACCAACAAGAATGGAATGCTCGAAAATGACTTCCGCAGAGCTTAGAGATGAAGGGGAGATCAGAGAGATTAGGATTAGCATATCTGAAGAGTCCTTTTTGTAGCGGAGCTTGATGATGACAGCTGTAGCCGCATGCTGGCGGGCCGCTCGAGGTCCGATGGAGTCAGTCTCATGAAAAAATATCGTCTGCAGTGGGTTGATGGGGACAACCATCGTCATCTGATAGCGGGTCGCTATCACTTGCGGCGGACTAATGGTGATGGCTGCAGCTGTCTTGATACTGAGCTGCTCGGGACTGAATGAAGGGTTGAAGGGCTTCGACGTGTGCCCATTTTGGAGGAGTTCGAACTCCTAAAGAGGAAGCTCGGAAGGAGTTCGGCTTTCATAGGCGTCTGGCTGGAGGTGCGCGGCTAAGGCTCGACCATTGGAGAGTTCGATAGGAGCTCGATCGGTGAGAAGTTCGGCCCCTGAAGAAATTTGGTCGGAGAGGAAGCTTGAAGGAAGTTTGGCTCCTGCAAGCGCCTGACTGTAACGATGCGGAGAGAGTTCGACTCTTGCGGGAGTCTAACTGAAGCTCGACGGTTGAGTTTGGCTAGAGCCTAGCTGTTGGGAGTCCAAGGAGCTTGGCCGCTAAGTAGCTTGGCTGGCTGAAGGGGTTCGATCTGGATGCTGGGAGTCCGAAGAAGCTCGACGACTGAGGAGTCTGAAGGAGCTCGACCGCTAAGTAGCTCGGTCGGCTGAACGGATTCGAAGAAGCTCGGCCGCTGGGCGTTCGACTAAAGCCTGGCTGCTGGGCGTCCAAGGAGCTCGGCCGCTAAGTAGTTCGATCGACTGTAAGGATTTAGTTAAGATCCGTCTGCTGAAGCTCTTCTGCGGCTACTGATTGCATTAGGCCGAGTATCGAACTAGACTTCGGTGGGAGCGGGGTTTATCCCCAATAATAATAAATTTTATTTGATAATAAAATTTTAGTATTTTAAAAATATTTTTATGTTTATAATATTTTTTATATTATATATCTCTATATTTATCAAATAAAATATATAAAAAATTAAAAATTTTATATTTTTTTAATTATTCATAAGCTACGATAACGGTTTTATAACCATAGTCATAGACGTGCCAACCACTGCTGTAGGCAATATATCAACTACTGCATTAGATCTATAACAGCGATTATGTAACCGCTTTTATAGACAAATCTATGGCAGCGGTTCCATAACCGCTGCTATAGACTATCTATAACAGCGGTTTAAAAACCACTGCAATAAGGTCTATATAGCAGCGGTTTCAATAACTGCTGCCATAGATCTACGATGACGACTGCAGTGAACCACTGTCATAGCCTATAGAAGCAATTTTTTGGACCACGACAGTGGTTACAAACTGCTACCATAGTCCGATTCTATAGTAGTGAAAAAAAATTGTTACCATAAGGTTGTGATTTCTATAATGCTAGACTAGATTTTTTATTCCAGAGACTTTCTCAATCTTCTTTTTTTTTCAAAGAAAAAATATTTTCTTTGCTTGATCTCGGCATTATCTAGCTATGCCTTATAATTTCACTAATAGATAAGCCAATTGCATGCTTTTTACAGTAATACTAAAAGTATTATCTTTTTTATTGACATACAATTACTTGCTTTTTATATTATATTGTTTGCTTTTTATATTATTTCATTCAATATATTATTGTTTATTTTTACAATAACAGGGCAATGGATAAAAGTTGGATGAGCATAAAGGATAGACTTAGTAGAGAATATGAGGATAATTTTTTGGTATTTGCATATTCTTACAAGGAAGTAGTAGTGAACAACAAAATTTTATGCCCTTGTTCAACTACAACAATAGTTTGTATAAGGAGCGGGCAGAGGTGCGTGAGGATATTATAATGAGTGGTATGGTGTCTAATTATACAAATTGGTACCATCATGGAGAGGATATTTTGGATACGGTCGGAGGTGATGCATTATCTAATGATTCTATTAGTGATGAGCATCATCGATATGTTAGGAGCTGCATGTGGAAAACCAAACATTGAATCTGATTTTGGGATAAAAGTTGAACCTAGTAAGGGTGCAAGGAAGTTTCATAAAATGGTAGAAGAGGCCGAGACTCCACTACATGCAGAAGTTTCAGATTTGTCAAGGTTAGAGGTTTTGATTGATCTCTTGCATGTGAAAACTTTCAATGGGTGGACCGACAAATCCTTTGATATGTTGGTGCAAGTTTTTAGAAAAGCATTTCTAAGGATTGAGGGAATTCCTAATAACTATTATGAAGCTA
Organism: Cocos nucifera; assembly: GCA_006176705.1. Taxonomy (NCBI): domain Eukaryota; kingdom Viridiplantae; phylum Streptophyta; class Magnoliopsida; order Arecales; family Arecaceae; genus Cocos; species Cocos nucifera. The sequence goes on from QRFJ01000136.1 coordinate 1,203,323, forward strand.
GAAAATTTATTCGTGACCTTGGTCTTAACTATGATAAGATCGATGCATGTCCTAACAATTGCATTCTATTTTGGAAGGAATATGAGAAGGCTAATGTTTGTCATAAATATGGTGCATCAAGATGGACTTCAGGAGTTGTAAAAGAAGGAGAAAATAAGTCAAAAATTGATGTTAAGACTCTTAGATACTTTTCGTTGAAGTCTCGACTTCAAAGAATGTTTATGCATCCTGAAACTGCTGAAAATATGAGGTGGCACCATGAAAAGCGATATAAGTGTCGAAAAAAGTTTGACGAACTTCATTCAACATTTGCCTCTAAGTGTTGAAATGTAAGGCTAGCATTAGCTATTGATGGTTTTAATCCATTTGGAATCATGAGCATTTCTCATAGTACTTCACTTGTTGTTTTAATTCCTTACAATTTGCCATCTTGGCTATGCATGAAGGAGCCTAATTTTCTATTAAGTCTTATTATTCCTGGGCCGAAGGCACCTGAAAATTTAATTGATGTTTTCTTACAATCATTGATTGATGAATTGAAGGAGTCGTGGGAGTTAGGGGTTCCAACCTATGATGCTAGTAAGAAGGAGAACTTTAACATGCGGGTAGCCATATTATGGACCATAAATGATTTTCCTGCTTTGGAACTTCTATCTGGATAGTCAACAAAAGGGCGATGGGCTTGCCCTTTATGTAATAAGAAAACTTGTTCCCTTTACTTGCCTAATGGTCATAAACTTTGCTATTTGGGTCATCGTCAGTTTCTCCCGGATGGACATCCTTGGCAAGATAGAAGAATGAATGCACACTTTGATGGTAAGCAAATTATGGATGAAAAACCTCAACAACTTTCAGGGGATGGCATCTTGCAATAGTTAGAGTTACTAGAAAGGAAAAGTGATAAGAAGCGAGGGAAGAAAACGAATGTTGATGATTGGGTTATGAATTGGAAAAAGAAGAGTATTTTCTTGAACTGCCATATTGGAAGGATTTGTTAATTAGACATAACTTGGATGTCATGCACATTAAAAAAAATGTATGTGATAATATGATTGGGATATTGTTAAATATTGAAGGCAAATGAAAAGATACTAATAGTGCACGTAGGGATTTGGAAGAGATGAACATCAAAAAAAATCTTTGCATTAAAGTGGTTAATGGAAAAGAAGTAAAGCCTGCTGCATGTTACAATTTGTCATTTAATGAGAAAAGAAAATTGTGTGAATTCTTAAAGGATGTGAAGGTTCTGGATAGATTTAGTTCAAATATTTCAAGGGGTGTCAACTTGAAAGAGAAAAAACTACAATCACTAAAATCACATGACTGTCATATCTTAATGCAGCATTTCATCCCTCTTGCAATTAAAAGTTTGCTACCTAAGAATGTGTGTGATGCCTTGATTGAATTGAGCAACATTGAAGCATGAGGACATAGAACGATTGGATTTAAGCATTATAGTAACACTTTGCAAACTTGAAATGATATTTCCACCAATATTTTTTGATGTGATGGTGCATCTACCAGTCCACTTGGCAAGGAAGGCACTTCTAGCTGGATCGGTCCACTATCATTAGATGTATCCTATTGATAGGTAGTTGATCTTACTATTAATAATATCTGAATCCTATCCCTTTAATTGATTGGATTTTTCTAATTTTGGTATATTTGAATATATATTTTTTAGGTACTTACATAGTTTAAAATATCATGTGCGCAATAAGAGTAGGCCGGAGGGGTCAATAGTAGAAAATTACTTGGCTAAGGAGTATTTAACCTTTTGCTCACGTTATTTAAAGAGAATAGAGTCAAGGTTCAATAGGGTGGAAAGGAATTATGAAAATGGTGACGCTACAACAGAAGGTTCTCTTTCTATTTTCAAGAATGTTGGACATTTCTTACATGGAGTTACTTATCGTCAGGACAAAAGTTAGTACTTTGTTACCAGGACAAAAGTTACTATTGGATTTCAATAATAAGAACTAGGCTATAGGTCCAAACTCCAACCCTTTTAGCACCTATCTTGGTGCTCTTATGAGAAGCAATGAGGATGCTCCAGTTATATATGAAAGCTGGAACCATGTCCCTCAAGAAAAGAATGATAAGTTGTACCTCAAAACACGGGTACAACATCAAATTTTCTTGCTATATTTTTTTTTCTTTATATATTTAGTTTGGTTAATTCTTGACAAGTAGTATATCATGTTTGATATATGACTTTATTTGCAACCACTCTCTAAATATCTTGCTCACCATATCTCTCTTTATTAGAAAAAATTTAATTTTGCACAAACTGAAGGTAGGAAGAAATGGATTCTTCAAAAATTAGGAACTAAGTACTCAAATAAGAAGAGCAAGTTGAAAGCTAAACACTACGACAAATACGACAATGATGACGAGCATATTACAAATCACCCTTCAAACATTACACCTGAGGATTGGACTTTGTATCTCCAACAAACTAGATCCACTCAATTTCAGGTGATAAGCTAACTTTATAATCTTAATTCACTGGTTCTTGATTATCATATTATAAATATCCTACCACCTCTAGATCCTACAACCTCCTGTGTTTATATCATTTACAAAACTTGTTAACTTTGTTATATAGAAAGTTTGTAGAAGGAATAAGGATAATCATTCTAAGCAAATAATGACCAAGACAACAGATACAAAGAGTTATGCCTGAGTTCGAGCTGAAGAGGTAAAGTGCCTTTATCATTTCATAAGTTAGATTTTCAATCACTTTCTGATGTGCATGATGTTAACTAACTATTTCTTAATATTTATATAGAAAAAAATTGGAGCATGGGCTTACCAGATTTGAAATGTTTCTTGTCATACATAAACGAAAAGACGGAAGTGCATTAGATGAAACTGCAAAAAATATGATGGTAAAGCCTGATAAAAAATGGAGCATGAGCCTACAAAATATTTTCTTCCTTTGATGATTTTAATATGTGATTCGCTATATATACAAGTTTTATTTTTTTTTTAAAGATCAATGAATATACTTAATTTTTTTTCCTAAGAATTGATCAACCTTCCTCTTTTGTTTTTCCTTCTTGATAAAAATGACTAATTTTAAGCTTTATGAGGCTATACAATTATATGCAATTTACTTCAGCAGTTGATGTCTTTTAATTTATGATTTTGATGTTTGTTTGTTATTTTTGTATCAATTTACACTGTATGTTTGTCATTCCTCATGCAATGTCTCATTTTTTTATGCTATTTTAGTGGATTTTGTTGATTTTGCCCATGCATGTGTTTTTATTATTGTATCCTTCATTTATTTTTGATTCTATTTGAATTAAATTGATGATTCAATTATATTCGATGTAGGAACAAGTTTAGAATTTATCAAGTCAAGCTTCTGAGGAAAATCCGGACATGCCTATGGATGAAGACGCATTTTCACTCAAGTTGTAGGCAATGAGAGGCATGGATGTGTACGATTGTATAGTCTTAATCCTATATCAACTACTATTTTTGAAAAATCTCCAACTAAATTACAACTGGTCTCTCAATTAGAGCAAACCAGCAAGCAAAATGTTGAAATGCAAGAAGTAATTAAGCATTTGAAATAGCAGCTTGATGATGATAGGAGGGAGCGAGAACAAAATAGGCAAATGTAGATGCAATTTATGGTAGGATTTAGAAGAAATTCTAGTCCCAACATGGTAACTTCTCTTTCATTTAAGAAATTGATATGCCACACCAATTAATCAAGTTTTTTTTTTGGTTTATGTTAGCTTAGTTACCAAGCTGCACCAGAAAGATTAATGGATCTTCTTCTTATTAAATATGATTGTAGAGTGGCGAAAGTGCAATAGAAAGGTCTACAAGTAATGGAAGAACACCAAGTGATCAGATTGAAACTTGAACAAGATCCATGGGGGCATAAACAAATTCATGACTCTAAAAAAATGTTGGATACACAAGCCGTGAAACTGATTTCATGTATATGATATTGGGTTACATGACTGCTTATATAGCATTCTGGATGTTTATCAGTATATTATGTTATCAAATAATTTGGAATCCTAGTTTTCTAATGTTAATAAAAATCTTGTTGCTTGGTTTAAATTGTGTATTTCTTCTACTTTATTTTATTATTGTTTAAAAAAAAAAACTTTCGATGAGAGCTGTTCATCTATAATAAGATCACTAAAATAGTCCACACAAAAAAGGCAATAGTGATGGTTAAATATCTACTATTTCCATCATGCTTGAAGAATGAAAGGCCATCACAAAAAGAAAACTCATTAGTGACTGCCTTTAGATGTTATAAAGAGGTCACAATTGATAAATAAAAGCCCATCACAAAAGAGTAACTCATTAGTGATGGCCTTCAGATGTTATAAAGAGGTCATAATTGATAAATTAACTAGTCAAACTATTATTCCTATAGTGACTAAAATAAATATATGCCCTCACAAAAATATATTTTTAATGACCAACACGATCATCATAAAAACTTATGGAAGAACTTAATTTTTTCTCACTAAAACAATGGTTGACTCTCATAATAACCAAATACTAATAATGAGGGTCACGTTGGCCGCCATTAATGATTGCAAAATGGATGCCATGAACTTGGTCACTAATAGATACAAATAATGACGAGATACATAAAAGTCGTCACTAATACTTTTTGTGAGGCAACTTATAGTGACGATAAGTGAGGGCCAACTTTTTCCTCATAAAAAGCTTTAGTGATGGTTTTTTCTTCTTTTAGTGAGGGCCGATGATCCTTACTAGAACTCGATTTTCTTGTAGTGTATATTTCTTTTTGGTGATAGCATTGTTTCTTAGAAATCTACCAAGCAAACTATTTTAGCTAGAAGTACAATAGAATCTGAACTTATTGCTCTTGATTCTACCTACTTCAAAGCCAAATATCTTAAAGATTTTTTATTTGAAATTTCTTTAATTTCATCTCCTAGTCCTCCAACATTTTAAGACAAATTTTTGGTGCTGGTGTTTATCAAAAATTCTATCCTAAGATTGATCAGCATACCCTCTTTTGGAGCACAATCGAGGAGAGGGTTGATGGTCCTTCTCTAATATTCAGCAACAAAAAACAAAAATAAGAGAGAGAGAGAGAGAGAGAGAGAGAGAGAGCAATAAAACAAGAAAGAGAGTTCTTGGAGAAAGAATAGAAAAGATCATGAATTTTTGGTACCCTATAGGCTAGGACTCGTGGTCTTTTATAGACCACGAGCAGACGTCTACAGACAGCCATTTTACCGATGAATCCTGAAGGAAGGTAACCAGTCAAAGCAAAATATAACCATCTAGGATAGACAGTCATTTAACCATTTGATTATGTAGGGAAGTGATCAGTCAAAAAAATATATATTAAAAAAAATGATAAAATAAAATAAAATAATTAAATATCATCATGTGCATGCTAGCCAGGCCGACGTGCATGTGTAAAATATAATATCCACATCCCTCTAAGACCCCTCAAGCAAAGGTGGGTAAAGAAAAATTATTTATAAATGTATTGATAATTTTGTCCCTTTGTAAATGTGGAACTAAACTTAAGACAAAATTTTTAGGAGCCTTAAGAGGAAAAGAAAATTTTGAATTTTTCCTCCGACACCCTAACAATCCCCTTCAATAGACCAAAGTTTCTTAGCTGCATGTCTTATATAAGTCATCTAATAGACAAGTAGGAATTCTAAAACTATAATGGAATTCAATTTCTTTAGGTGACTTATCGGATCTAGAGATGTGTAAGAAATCAAATGATCTAGTAGAAGATCTTGACCTAAATGAGAAAGAGGACACACCATATGGTGGCCTTTTTCTAATAGTAGTTATAAGGCTTAATATGATTAACCAGGCCTTAAGTTATTCCTATCACCTAACCATTGAATTTTTAAGATCAGCACCCACAATGCACGATATAGGATTACAAGAATTTTAATTATAAATAGTTTAGATAGAGTTTATAGAATATTAAGACTCTTAGAGTTTATAAAAAATTTGTAAGCAAATGCTACAATCGGCCTTTAGAACAATAAAAAAATAAATATTATTTTTATAATTTAATATTTTAAATAAATTAAATCAGAATTGCAAATAGAATTTAAAGTCTATTAAAATTCTCTATTTTCAAAACAAAAATCAGAAATTTAGAAACAAAAAATAATACTAGTAATCGACCTCTATCATACAAAAAAATAAAAATAATAGTAATTCCAATAATAATAATTAATCAATATTTATAAAAATCAGTCAATAATCGAAACATAGAGATCATGATTACCTTAGAACAGTGATACTACCAAAAAATTAAAAAAAAAAAAAAAAAAAAAAAGCCACAAACACATGTCACACGTAATTATACCACCGGAACACTAAATAATGAACAAATATAGTGAACTAGTCAAAAGCCAACCAAGTAAGGCAGCCTGTAGCGTATCAGTTGCATGAGTTCCTCCTAGGAAGCACACGAGCACGAAGCGGATTCTTCATCACGACAGTGAACTCCACCTTCTCAGCCAAATCCACCTCCTTCGCATCCACGCTCTTCCACTCAAACTCCCTCACCAAATTAGCCACAAAATACTCCAAATGCAGCATAGCTAATCCAAGTCCAGGGCAGATCCTCCTCCCTACTCCAAATGGCATCATCTTAATCTCTCTGGTCCCAGTTATATCAATCCCTTCCCCTGCCCCACCTTCCAAGAACCTCTCCGGCTTGAACTCCAAGGGATCCTCCCACACCTCTTCGTCCCATCCCATCTCCGCCACCAAGAAGTTCACCGTCGCATCCTTCGGGATCGTGTACCCCTCGATCGTCATCTCCTCCGTCACCGCATGCGGCAGCACGAAGTGCGCCGGCGGGTGCCGCCGCAGCCCTTCCATGACCACCGCCTTATTGTACGGCATCCGTTGGAGGTCTTCTTCCTTGACCTCCTCAGCTTCCTTGTCCACCACTTTTTCGATCTCTTCCAATAGCTTAGCCTGCACTTCTTGGTGCTTCACGAGCTCTGCCATGATCCACTGAAGCGCGGTCGACGTCGTGTCGGTCCCGGCGTTGATAAACTCCGAGCACAGGACGTTTATCTCATCTTCCGTGAGCTTCCTCTTCCCTTCCTCCGGGAGCTCCATATCGAGCAGGGAGTCAAGGTACGAGTGCACAAACCTCTCCTCGGTTTCTTTCTTCTCTTGCTTCTGCTCCAGTCTAGCTGTTATCAGAGGGAGGAATATCTCCTTCCGCCTTCGCTGCATCTCCATAGCCTTGTTGCACCGGTTTCGAAACAAGTGCTTTGAGATGGCCGGAGCGAAGTTGAAAATCCTGAGCTGACGGCCGTAGAGCAGGAGGTCACGCAGCGCGGCCTCGATGGCCCTAATGCTCTCCTCGTCAAGCTTTTCACCGAAGCACATGAGGACTAGAAGGCAGAACATAGCAAATTGGAAGCTCTCCATGACGGCGGCTCCGGACTTGTCGCTGGCATGGGCATGGAGCTTAGCGGTAAGGATGCGAAGGACCCACTGGCGGGCAGGGACGAAGAGCTTGACGCGGGAGCTATGGAGAGTCTCGGACATGAGGTTGCGACGGAGCAGGCGCCAAAGGGAGCCGTAAGGAGCCGAGGTGATGTTGTGCTGGTTGCAGCTGAGAAAACGGGTGGCAGGGAGAGGAGCGGGGCGGTCGGCGAAGGCGGCGCCGTGCTCGACGAGGGCCTTGTGGGCGAGGCGGCGGTCGGAGATGAAGATGAAGGGGCGGGAGCCGATGCGGAGGGTGACAATGGGGCCATAGCGGGCGTGGAGGTCGCGGAGGAGGGGCTCGATGTCGGTGAAGGAGTGGCGAAGCCAGAGGAGGTTCCCCAGGATTGGGACGGCGGGCGGGCCTGGCGGGAGCTGCTTCTTGCGTCTTTTGTTGAGGAGGAGGTTGACGACTGCACATAAGGAGAGGGAGAGGAAAATTAGGAGCCAGGTCTCCATGGTGGATTCTATTGGCTTGTAGGACGCAAATTTTCGTGTTAAACTGTTTGGCTAGGAGAGGGTGTCTTTCATATATATATATATATATATATAGTTGAGGTTTTTAGAGACTTCGTGGAAATAAAGATGGGAACTTAGGTTCCTGAAGGAATCAGGATCCTCCACGGTGTAGTTTCCCATGGGCCACAGCGGTTGGTCAGGAATGATGGCTAAAAACATAAAAGTATTTATAAAAACATGACAGCGAGAGCGCCCTGGGACTCTCAACTTCGTTGTTATCTAGAAAGGATATTTGAATGTTCAACTCTACATTAAAGAGTTTTTTTAAGGCTCTATCTGATATCATAGATTGGCCAGATTTTTGGGGAGAGTAGAGAGGTGACACGTATTACTTGGGTTTTTTTTTTTTTTTTGTTTGTACAAATGTATTAATTGGTTCTAACGCAATGGATGATGCATGATATCCATGACCGGCTCAAAATAAAAAGGACAGCTACATAAGTTTCTTGGTGAAGGGTTAATGTCGAGCATGGTCAAACAAGTTCTAGAGATACTGCCATCTTGGTCAAACAAGTTCCAAAACATCCCATATGGATCGGGGTTTTATCTGTCACGCGAAAGAAGGATTTGAATGTACCGTTGGATCCTGCACAGAAAGAACACTCCAAACGCCATCATGCATATCCGCCTGCATTAGGGTGGACACGCCATTTGAAAATAACTAGTCGTATGAATTAAGCTTGGACAGAAGTCGTTCTTTCGCACAAAGAATGATGCATCTTTTCTTTCGAGATCTATGGCGATAGATTTTTCAAAAGTTTGAAGTATTTGGAAAGCTGTACAAAATACCATCCGGTGGTCCACACCGTGAAAGAGGATCAATCATTATCTCATGCAAGGATGCAACCCAAACTAATTTAGCTTTCCCCAACAAGGAGAGGTCATCCGACGATTCTATTGTCCTAAATAGGAGGGAGTTTTTGGAGCTTTGGCATCTTTGAAAGGACTGGGGTTTGATCTTTCGCGCGAAAGAAGATTTGATGTTCTTTCGTACGATATGCCATTAGATTCCATTTAGGATGTTAAGATTCACAATCACATGATGATCAACACTTAACAAATGCATTTTGCCGTTAGCCGAACACGATGTATAACCATAGTGAAATTGAAGAACTCATTCGCATATACAACATATGAAGGGACAGCATTGCTTTATTCTCCCCTCCCCTCCTCCGTTCCCCTCCACCCGCCTTGATGTCATGGATCAAGGAACCAAGCAATGTGAATCAACCCCACTTCAACTTTTTCGAAGTGAAATTGTCCGTCATTCTCAAAAACGGCTATGATTCTACTCTAAAATCTAAGAATAAACCAGCTAGCGTAACTGGAGCAAGATAAATGTGAGGACAACGATGAAAGTTAGATTGGCCAAAAGGGTCCATCCTTCGAATTACATGTCATCCTTTATAAAATACAACTCTAAATGGTTGAGTACTTGATCGATTCTCCACGTGTATGTCCAGCAATTCTTGTAGCTATGCCCCATGCTTCCACTTGTTCTAACAACCTAAGTTACACCCCATAATTTCACTTGTTCCAACAACCAATCACAGGCTTCCCACATCCGCACGACCGCCATCATAAGCCGAAAGTCGAGGTACGAGTTACGGCGATGCCCAGGTAGACACCTGAAACACATTACAGAATATCAATATACATATTTAAACTATTCTATATATAATAAATGAGAAATCATATTTTGAATATTGTATCCATTTGTTTAAATTACTGCCCGCCTCGTACTCAGATATACTGAGATAAAATTATCGGTAGCCCCCCAAGCATATATCATTATGCCGAAAGAAAAACTGACCAGACCAATTATTAAGTGGATTCTTAAAAGTAAAATTCCACACATCTTGTTCCTCAGATAAAGATAGAGGAGGAAAAGATAACTTGCTCATGCGAAAGACCCAAACCGAGGTACCATACAGAGTACCATATACGTTAGTGCAGGTATTGCACGACTAAACTGACCCAAATAGCCACGTTATACAAAGCTCGACCAAGACCAGTTTAAAAGCTGAACACAAAGGTTTCAGAATGACCTAAAGCTGGATCAAAAGATGGAACCACACTGCTTAATTCCTTGGGAGACAAATCTGGGTCAGAATCAATTCTTGGAGCCAAATATAATTTGGCTTGGGACTCATGTAGGACCACGTGATTTATTTGCAATAATGATTGACAAACTAAAACAACAATAGATAGTCAAACGAAAATAAATATAGTAATCATAATATAAATGATAAAGTGTGAGACAAATGGAAGTGCTGCCTAACCAACCAACCTTTTCTTCTACTGCAGTTGGAGTGGATGTCATTGGCTTTACAGGGATTCACTTGATCATAGAGCAGTACATCAGGGAAACCTGAAGACACAAGCATTCTGATTAATCGATAATCATGGATCATTCTAAACCTGCGGAGGGCGGATAGGTGAGTACTGCTCGAGTCAGTTACAAAGACATGTCGCTTTATTAGAAGATAACAAGCAGAATCTTTACCTGGCACAACCAGAAGCCAGAAGAAATGAAGAAAATGGCTGGGGTTCGCTTTGTTTCAGTCTCACCACAAAATGGCCAAGACGTGACGATGAAGGCACCATTCCTCACAAAGCCAGAGCTGATACTTTCCAAATCAGCTGCTTAATATTCTTGCAAGTGCAATTAGCATAGCCTGCTCAGGGGTATTCAAAATATATGAACGAATATGGTAGGCCACTGTCATCTTAACTGAGTCCTCCCACCGCATTCGCTATCCATGAAAGGATGGCTAACAGCAAGTCTGTATGTCTGAATATGTTCCAAGTCGTGGACAACCATGAGAGCCATATCAGAAAGTATGCAGGCAATGACAGAATAAAATATGCGTGCATCAACAGGATAAAACAAAGATCCTAGCCATCTTTTATGGGCAAATTGGGAGTTCTGATATGGCTTCAACAGAAAGGGATCTAAGATTGATTCTGGACCACGCTTAACATCATAATCAACTTGAAGGCAGTGCACCTTTTTTTGGCGGGGTAAAAGGAAGTGCTCTTCTACAATCCAAGTGCAAGAAGAATTTAACATTTGGCTTAACCAGGCAACAACAGCATATAGTGTGTGAAGCCTCCTAGCCATCTTTCAAATTCTAACATGCAAACTAAAAGAAGTATTGATATGTAACCAGGGATAAAAGAACAATCTTGATTTAAGACCAAGCCTGATATCAGCAACTAGCCTCCTTTTACATGTAGACAGCCTGAAAGTCGCACACTTCAGCATTCCAAGTGCGGGCCATAAGCTTCTATGGTTCTATTTGGCTTGAATATAAGAAACCATTTCTCTTCCATCTGATATTAAAATTAAAAGATCAGTCTGAAGATGATCGACATTATCAGATTGGACAACTGAAGAAAATCTGCTGACATAAACATCCCACACAATCTCAACTAGACCAATATTTGTTGCAACAGACACCAGGATGTTTTGTGAGATATCCGAGTAAACATCGATCGCACATTAAACCACAATACTGATATGTTCAAAATCACTTTAAAACAAATTGCAGAAGCAATGATATACAGAAAATGACTGGCAGATAACAACCAAGGAAATGGATGTAAAAAACCTTGCCATATTTATAGCATTGTTCAGATTACAAATATAAGAGATACAATATACACAATAACGAGGCAAACCTTATATTTTCTCACTCATGAACAGCATCTTGTGAGATCTTCAGGAGAATCTACAGCACACACCAACAAAAGAACACTAAAATTTCATAGAACCATCTGACCACCTCATGACTCTGATCTAATCTACACTACTTTCTTGTGTTGCATTAGATACCCTAAGGTTAGAAAGCAAAGCATCACGTCCTGTTAGAACAATTTGGAAGAAGTCCCTCACTTGCTTTGACAGAATATCAAGCCCATCGGCAAGCCTCTCTGTTCCTTCAGCTAGATTCGAAATGGAGTCCTGTAATCTTTCACTTTCTTCCTGGTCTATAATTTTTGCCAGTGTACCTATTTCCTCGTGTCCGATACCATCGCTCTGTAGTAATGTTTCTTCTTTCTGCCAACTGCTTTGCAGTAAAGTCTCATCTTTGTCGTTAACACAACTTGTCAAAGCATGTAATCTCTCTGCATATTTTTCAACTGCATCCAGCTCTTTCAATATGGTGACCTTTCTGCTTGAAAATTGACTCCTAATTTCCTCATTCACAACACCTTGCAAGTCACTGAAGGCCTCAGCCCACAAGAACTTGTCAGAAACATGCCAATCCATCGACAGTGCAGAGCAACCTGATAATGCTGTGGTGAAGACATCACAAATAAATATAGTCATAACCAACACTCCATACAAGGCCCTCATCAATACCTTCCCTTTGGCAGAGTTCTTGACCTTCATCAGATAAAGAGTTTGTGCAAGAGTTTGTAAGATGGAAGAACAGTTTTCAAGCTTGGGACTCTTTGAGCTGAATTCCTTCATCCAATCATGAAGAGATGCATTGGCCTGTTTCATTTGTTCGGATGAAGGAGAAGTGCTTGAGAAGTCCAAAACATGCAAGACATATCGCAGCAAGAGTTGCCCTTGATCCAGCCGGGAGAGCTCAGAGCTAAATGCGATGCAAATATCAAGCACCTTTATAGTGCTGTCCAAGTAAATGTCAATCCACTTCTCATCCCAGTCAGAAATGGGAAACTGAAGATCGGTTATTAAAGTTTTTATGTTAGTGTGAGCCTCAGATAGGGACTCCATTGCATGTCTCATCCAAGATAAGCTGAAGACATCCAGAGTATCTTTAGGCTTGAGCTTTTTTAAACTTTCTGCGAAGGTTTGCTCAAAAGAATTCAGTAAGGCAAGAAGATTTGGTGACAGATGAGATCCCTTGGGAAGGATAATCCGAAAAGGATTTCCAAAGGGAAAAAAGGTCCGCTGCCCATCATGTGCTTGACTCATTTTGATTTAACCGCTAACAAACATAGGAAAAAAAAAAAGCAAAAAAAACTTTAGCACAAAAAGAAGGAAAAGCAGTGAGGCTAAAAGCTTGGTTCAAAAATTCTTCTATAGCCTGCCTTACCACCTCTCCAAATAACAACTGAACTAATAAGATAAACTAGATAGGTTCACATCGATCACTAGAATCTTGGCCATGAATTTAGCAAATAGCAAATTACAACAGAGTACAACTTGATCAAATTGCACAACGTGCATCCATAGAAATATCAGTTTATGCTTGACTCGACAAGAACAGAAGCCCTGATAATCAATAGATTGAATTATAAATTGCAGGCCATAAGTCAAGTCAAAGATCATCCAATATAATATTAACATATACTTAACACGTCAGCCATTTTATTAATGACAGAATTCTAAACATGCTTGCACACCTCAATGTATACACGAACAAACAGATAAGTTTGCATATATACATGTAGAGATATAAAAAACATATGACATAGCACAACTGTAACTCTACAATCAATGTAACCGACAGATTTAGACAATCTCTCTGTTGTTAAAATACACATTATTTTCAGGATTTAGGTAGTCATAGCACTGTGATAGCTTTCATGGGTTGATGAGGGCGGCTAGAGCACACAGACATATTATGAGTGGCTACCAGGTCCTATGAGCAATCTTTTGTTTATTATGTTAGTTTTAAATGGAAACCAGCACTTCACAGAATAGCTGAAGACCATAGCTTATAAATTGTTGCAGGGATCACACTCGAGATAACTTATGTAAGCGATGATGAAGACAAGGTGTTCATTGAAAAGAAAAGTCCAATTAATTTTCTTTGTAATGCTTTTCACTTTTATTGATGTAGGTGTATGGATACACGAAAATGATCAAGCACTGCCATCATAAATGGTGAGCATGTGCCATAGTCATATCACCCAAGACATTATTTACGTTGAATCTTTCACGTGCTCGTGAACCCTTGTTCACTTCACGCAAAGTATCAGCAACAGATGGTGGCTGACCGACAAATAAGGTGCATTAGTTTCTCTTGTTCAAACTTTATATCAAACCTAGTGAGAAAATAGTGGCATAGAAAGGAAATCCCAGTTATCCCCTTGTGTTCTGTATTATCTTGAACAACTACTAATATACCAGAATCAATAATCATTTGGCTTGACTGAAACCTAAATCAAGACTGATATCTTTCGAACCTTGGAATGATTGAGAATTCATGGGCCAACGGCAAACTTAAATAAAGTTTGGTGTATCCTGTTGGGGTTTGGTAACAGAGATTCACTGGACAGATGGATAATAATTGGAGATCTCCCCGTCCATTTATTTATCTCTTGCCAATCTCCGCGGTTCTCTTTGTACAATGGATTTAGATTTTATGATATCACGGTTTAAAAACAAAATTAGGGTTTCAAATTAGGTTTAGAGTCAAATATGGCATGACAGCCCCACCATATGATCATCAATCAGCAAAAACTAAAGCTTGATCCCCGGATTAGAACATAACATAACATAGCACTAAAATTAGAAACGAGGCACCGACTGAAAACTACAGATCAACAAATTAAATTGCAAACAAGCACCAAAGAATCACCTGCTATTACCCTTCTATATCGGTCCAATTAAGGTTCTAGACAGTATAAATTAGAATAGAGGAAAAAGAAGTCCTCAAAGAACGCCCAATTCCACAGCCAAAACGGGTAAAGGAAGAGGGCAACGAATACCAGATGACCAAGAACAACATCAAATCGACCCTTTTAAGAAGATGAAACCCACAATTTCCCCTTATTTTCACAGAAATCTTGGATTGATTAAACCAAGGGAAAGGGGACTCATCTTCGGCCCATCGACTTTGAATTATTCTAACAACGCGTAGAAAGACAAAACGAAGCATAAATCTATACTCACCTCCAGAAATAGAAAACGAAGACCAGGAGAGAGAGGAATCGACGAGTTTCGTAGCGGAATCGGAACCCGAACGGAAGCGTCGAGCGAGAAGGAAGTCGTAGCAACAAACGAAAACCAACGGAGGCAGCTTCTGCACCGTTTTTTATTCTCCCTTCAGCCCCTTTTTTTAATATTCTTTCCCTGAGCACCGACCGCCAGGAAAAAGAAATTCCAGACGCGCTGGACCGTTGGCCGCTCGTCCCCCTTTATCATAAAATGATATCCGTACCCTTTATTTTTTTCCGTCCCTCTCTCGGTGACTCAATTACCTTCCAGATATTTTATGGCGGATCTGAAGTTCGAAATTAGGAGAGGTTTGAGAGTGGGTTCGGATCCGGACGCCATCAACGAATTGCCGACAATTGGGGGTCCGCGGACGCTCTAAAGTACAAAAATTCGGCAGGCGCTCAGCCGGTCTAGGATGATTGAGATCCAAAAATTAGATTCCGAAATAATTATTTAAAAACTACATGTAATATAATAATAATACATTATGTCATATAATTAGATCATATAAAATTATAATTTTATTTTTTATTTAAAATTTTGAATAACAAAAAAATATTTTTTAAATAATTATAATATCTTATACCTATTTTATGACATTCTAAAGATATACTGCAAATAGAATATTATAAAGAAAGAAAAATATTTTTATTATTAATTTTTTTATAAAAATTTTTAAATATGAAATTTTTATTTTTTTATAATATTTTGTTTGCATGAAGTTATAATATAATTTTAGGATGTTAAAATAAGGGCTACATGATTTAATTTTTTTAAATAAAAAATTATTTTTATTATTTAAAATTTAAATAATTTTTTAAATGATAAAAATATTTTTTTATAACATTTTATTTGCAGAAAGTTCTAATATTATCATAATTTTTTTAAAATAAAAAAAATATTTTTATTATTTAAAATTTTAAAATAAAAAAATAAAATTATAGATATTTAATATATATTAAAAAATGATAATTATGTGTCTCAATAAAAAAAATGATATACTTTTTCTACACCGAGCTGTACAAAATATTCTCTTAGATACCTACTCACAGGTGGGACAACTTGGTCCAGTTTATGCCTATTGAAGTCTAATCCAACAAAAACAAAAATCTAGAATAAGTTGGATTGGGTTGGATGGATTCATTCAAAATTTTAGATGTTGGACCGGAAGCCTAAGGGTAGAGATTTGGATTAGTTTTTTTAAAAGTTGGATGGATTCATTCAAAATTTTGGCATGGACCGGAAGCCTAAGGGTAGAAATTTGGATTAGTTTTTTTTTAAAAAAAAAAAAGCAAACTGAATAGACATGACTTAGCTAGAGCCAGCTCAATAGAGCTCAACTTCCTCTATAAGTTTAATTCTCTCTTTTTGGACTCCGATCACCTCCGTCAGCTATCGAACCTAGGAGAAAACAAATGGAAGAGGACTTGGAGCAGGGCTCGAGAAGGTAGCATTCAGCATTTGAGGTAGAGTAATAATTATCTCTAAATTTTAGTTAAATTACCTTTCTATTTGAATAAATTGTCCCTTCTGGGAGGAGGTGTTCAGTGGATTCTTCAAACTCTCTTTGCAAACACTTCTCTGCTCCACTACGGGGGAGTCATGCACGCATAGCCAATTTGTGCATCCAAAATAGCTTTTAGGACTTGTTTGGATTCCGAAAGAAGTATCGGGCGACAAGATCTTCTCGGCCTGATGTTTTTTCATAGGAAGAGATTCTAGGCCTCACGTATCCCCACGCAGCTGCATGAATACCATCTCTGGTACGCAGCAAACCGGGTCTCCACGGTAATAGTTTGTCAAGATCACTCGATAGAGACGCTAGATGGTATTCCGTAACAATAAGGTAATTTTTGATTATTGATGATTTATATTTTAAAATAATTTAATACTTGATGATCTAAAATTATCATATTTATTATTCTATAAAAATTTAAAATTATTAAATATATAATATTAAAATTTATATATATATATAGATAAATTGGATTCCATTCGATCAGATCACAGTCCATATTCAATCGAATCTTCGACCATTGAATTAGCGTGCATCTATACACACGCACCTAAAAAAAATAGATACGTGTCTATATCTAAAAAAAAAATTTAGTTCTTCTAAGAGCCTTCATGCTAAAAATAACTAAAAAGAATAATCAGAAAAAGAGTGCTACATCCAAAAAAAAAAAAAAAAAAAAAACAAAGAAAGAAATTCCCTCCTTCTTTTTTTTTTTTTCTTTTAGATTTTTTTTTGGCTTGAAGGCATCTAAAAAAAATTTTTTTTTTTTAAGGTGCAAGCTTGCACCTTTTTTAGGCACGCTTTTTCAGGCACTATTGAAAATAATATCCTAAAGCCAATCGTTAACCTATTAATAATTAAACTAATTTATGTAATTATATATAAATTATTAATTAAATAAAAATTATTCTAACTTTTTTATCATAAATTTTTCATCTTCTAATAAACTTCTGTCTGATGTGATGAAGTTCTTAGAATAATTTAGAATCGACAAAGAAGAATTTGTCACTTAGTCCTTAAAATAGTTTGCGACCAATGATACGTTATTACCAAGGATGACAATGTTTATCGAGTATAGATCGTTATGTGTCATATAGGTTGATTGTCCTCTTAACCAAAGAGTGTGAAGACACTGGTATGACATGCATGTGAGATGTAGAGGTACATCTGCACTGAACGTGATCGACTTTAGAGTTTTTCTACTATCAAAAATTGCTCTGATGGAATATGGACATAAGTATCCCTCCGATCCGAGATCACCACAGTGACTTTCAAGCAATTCACTATGCTTTGGTACCGGACTATCTGAATTTTTAATTCAGTGATGGAAGATTTTTGGGTACAATCAAATACTTGAGGAGTCGGTGTGTGAGTCAAGATGGGATTGACTACTTCTGGACTCAGGAGCTGTGCTCAATAGTATTTCAATTTAGCAAAGCTTTGGCTAGGATAGTCCTTGTGAAAGGTTACAGAACTAATTACTTTGAGACATGATTTAGATGTATCTTCTAGGGTTGACAGTTAAATCCTAAATCATCCTATATACAGAGGTCAAAGAGATGAATTATACGGTAACTATATTCACGTAGGTTCTGAATATTGCGACTGCACCATTCAGCCTATCCGGACATCGGGTATCATTGCTAGATGGTCACTTCAATTAATATAGGAAATTGGTTCCTGTGCTACCGACTTAGGTTCGAATTTATAGGATCACACACGCTAGAGATTCCTACTCGATCTAATGGCTAATTAATGGAAGATTAATTAGTGATTTGATCGCTAATTAATTCAATTTGATTAAATAATTATTTTTTATCAAAATCAATCATTATTACAAAAATGATCTATTGTAGTGCATACTATGGCAGCGATTTTCGTTAACTGCTGCGATAGGTCAGACCTATGGCAGCGATTTTTGTAACCACTGCCATAGATCCGATATATAGCAGCGGTTACAGAAAATTACTACCGTAGGTCGGACCTATAGCAATGGTTATAAAAAACTACTGCCATAGGTCGACCTATAGCAGCGGTTCATATAATCTAATTTATGACAACGATTAATTATAACCGCTATCATATATATATTTTTTAAATATTATATAATTTTAAAATTTAATGTCCATCTTCATCATTCATTATCTAAATAATTATCATTAGAATGTCATCGCAAAAGATCGCCTCGATCCGATGGCCCTAGCTTCATCGATCAAAAAAATTTGATTTCGACGATCATGAATGATGATGCGATGATCTGATAGATGGAGACCTCCGATGGATCCAAAAATCTGCAACAATGATCTCGGTGATATTTATAGTGTATTATCAAAATTTTATTTCAATTGGATATCATTATTTTTGGTCAATTTAGTATAGATTAGTTTCGATCGTTAAATGATAAATAAGTGATCAAAGGATCAAACGGTGTTCGATTATGAGATAATTTTTTTATAAATGATCTTGACTACTACTTTAATTATTTTTTATGGTAGTGATTATAAAATTCAACTCATGAGATAAAGAACGATCTAAAACTATACGTCTCTTGATAACCATTCTGAAACTTCACTGGTTGTTATGTTCGTGCTTTTGCAATATCTGCTTAACATAAAAAGTTTATACGAAAATAATTTAAATTTTACTATCATCATCATATAAAATATTTAAATTTATAACAAAGATCATTTAACTAAAAAATTATCTTATAATCGAATGTCGTTTAACCCTTTGATCGCTTGCTTTTAATTTAACGGTCGAAATCATTCCGTACTAAATTGACCATGATAACGATATCCGATTGAAGTAAAATTTTGATAGTATGCTACAAACATTATCGATATCTTTGTTGAAAATTTTTGGATCCATCGAAGATCTTCATCTATCAGATCATCGCATCATCGTTCATGATCGTCAAAATCAAATTTTTCTGATCGATGAAGCTAGGGCCATCGAATCGAGGCAATCTTTTACGATGATACTCTAATGATAATTATTTAGATAATGAATAATAAAGATGAATATTAAATTTTAAAATTATATAATATTTAAAAAAAATAAGAAAAAAATTATTTTTCACCTATGGCAGTGGTTATCAAAAATCACTGCTATAGATCCATGGCAGCAGTTATAGAACCGCTGCCATGGATCTATGGCAACGATTTTGGATAACCATTATTGTAGATCTATGACAGCGGTTCGATAATCGCTACCGTAGAACTATGGCAGTGGTTTGATAATCGCTACCATAGGTTAGGTTAAAAATTTTTAAATTTTTTCTTTCCTTCTGTGCGCGTTCGATCTCTCTCGCTCTATCTCTCCCCCTCCTCTTCATCGTTGGTAAGGCTCCTTCCCCTTCGATTGGCATCGCCCCTGCTCCCCCCCGAGCCGGCGTCGCCCCTCCTCCCCCCGATCGGCATCGCCCCTCACCCCCCCAGTCGACGTCGCCCCTCCTCCCACCCCGACCAGCATCAACCCTCCTCCCCCAACCGACATCGACCCTCCTCCCCACGACCGGCGTCACCCCTCCTCCCCACCCCGACCGGCGTCGCCCTCCTTCCCCCTCCCTCTTCGGCCCCCCATCCCCGACCGCCCCTCCTCGCCACCCCCACTCGGCCCCCACCCCTCCATCCAACCTCCCTCTGCCCCCAGCGAAACACCCCCTCCGACGAACTCCCATCCGACACTCCCTCGGCCCTCCGCGAAACCTCCCCTCCGACGAACCCCCTCCACCCTCACACGGCCCCTACGAACCCCCACCACCCCCCATGCGCCCCCCATCTGATCCTCCCTCGGTCCCCAACGAATCCCCATCCGACCCTCCTTCGGCCCCCATGAAATCTCACCCCACACCATCACCACCACCATTCAGACTCTCCCCCGGTCGAGTATGAAGCCTCCTTCGGCCTCCTCGTCACTATGCCCCCTCCCCTTGCCCCCCATCCCCGGCCGCCCCTACTCTCTCTCTTTTTCCTCTTTTTCTCTCTTCTCTATCTCACTATCTTGCTTTTGTTTCGCTGGTTACCTCTAATACCATCGTCCTTCTCTAGCATCATTGCTGACGATCCTCGAAGCTTTCGGTACGACCCACTCTCTATAGCCGTAGGTATAATTTTTTTAAATTTTATAGTATTATTTATTAATCATGTATATTTATAATAATTTATAGAATATTTATAATTAATATTATAAATATTTATTATAAATATTATAATTATCTGCATGTCATAGTTTTTGAGCCATGTCGTGGCGGTAGCCTTGGGCCGTACCATATTGATGGCTGTGGAATAGATCTGTCAACGGATTGGGTTCGGATCGGAACCTGAATATTCAGATCCAAATCCAATTTTAATTACTGATACCGAATCCAAACCTGAATATCCGATGGATCTGTACTTGAGAGAGGAAGGGAGGGATCCGGCCTCGCCGCCATCATTGGAAGGGAGGGAGTCCGACCTCGTCGGTGAGGGAGAGTAGGAGATCGAGAGAGTGAGAGAGGGAGAAAGGGGGTCCAACCTCGCCAGCATTACTGGGAGGGATGGGATCCGGCCTTGTCGGTGAGGGAGATCGAGAGAGTGAGAGAGAGAGAGAGAGGGATGGGTCCGGCCTCGCCGACGAGGAAGATCGAGAGAGGGAGAGAGGTAGATCGAGAGATGGAAAAGCTGGGAGGAAGGGGTTCGGCCTCGCCGCCATTGTCGGTGAGAGAGATCGAGAGAGGGAGAGAGGGAGTGATCGAGGGGATGGCATATAGCCATGCCAGCTCAGATACGCAGCCGAGCTGGCTTGGGCCATGATCGAGCCGACTGGGGGAGAACCCTAGTCGGATGTCTCAAGCATAGAGCTGACTGTCTTAGGCATGGAGCCGGCTCAACTTTCAAGCGAATAGAATTTGATATATCATGATGTTATATTAATTAATGTTCATTAACATTGCAAGTCATGATGGCACCGAAATGCCATCTAGCTTTCATCCCTGCCCTTCGGTGGGTTACGCACAGTTCAGCATTCGAGGAGCAATCGGAGCATACTCCATCCACCTCAGCATCGACTGCTCAGGGACCTTCACCGTCGGTATCTACTCCACCGATGGCATCTGCTCCACCGACCGCATCTACTCTACCAGCAGCTGAGCCTCTACCATCACAGGCATCTGAATGTACGTTTTTATTATATTAGCACAACTTTATTTTTTATATAGTATTTGTACACTTATATATTTGCATAACATATTTGCATTACAGGTGTATCATCCAGTCGGATATTTCACGGTCCCACACGTATGGCTTACGTGTGAAACTGCCAGCATCAGGTGATGGTGCAATATGATGCGGAGGGAAGGTCGGTAAGAGAGACCACGTGGGAGATGCATTCCTTTTTTTGAATGCTTGTGGGACGGTCAGACATCATTCTTGTAGAGCTCAAAGACTGGCATTTGATGGATGCTGCTGTCAGAGACCAGGTATAGAAGGAGATATGGATAACTACGCGCATCTTAGTTATATTTATGTATTTTATATGTTTATACTATATATATTTGATTAAAGTAATTTTGTAACTGATTTTTGATAAATTTATGCAGAGGATGTATGACTTTCTCGATCACGAGAGGGTTCGAAATGCTCGACTGAAAAAGATCGAAAAGTTATACCGAGATTACAAGGTCAAGCTCCACAAAGGATAGCTCAAGCACCAACGAGATACTCTGGAGGAGCTTGTTTCCTAGATACAGGACTGTCCTTCGAGTCAATGGAAGAGGATGGTTAGACACTAAAGGAGCCAGGAGTTCGAGATAAAATTTCTAACTTATAAATTTTTCAATACACTTAAAATTTTATTTAAATATTTTTAAATATTTATTATTTATTTGAATACTTGTTAGGCTACCTCTCATTAGAATCGGATGAATCGTGCAGCCTAGGAGTATACGCACACTCTAGGCCGCAAGTCTATGGCCAGTCGTGTGCATAGAGAGGTAATTAATTTTAAATCTTATTAGATAAATTAAATATATATTTTTTATCATCTTTCTGATAAATTTGTTCTTTATTATAGCTGATGAAAGATGGAGTGATGCCCAACCATAGCGAGATCTTTCAATCTAGCTGCACGGATAAGATAGGCAGGCCAATGAATGCCGCGATCGGACATATTTTTGTAAATATTAAATATATTAGTATATATGATTAGTATTATAATATTTTTTATAAAATTTTATTTTAATTTATAATTACAGGATCAGTTAGATACGCTCACAAGTGAGGGCTCGAATACCTCTGAGCCCCATGACCATCTATCTCAAGTCTTGGGGCCTGAGCACTTTGGGAGGATCTGATGCAGACCCGGACATACATCGATGAGCTCTAACTCCCGGTGACGACGATGATGATGATATAGATTTAAGAGACTTTTGATGTATTTTATTTTTTTAAAAAATATTATAATAAATTTTGTTCGATAATAAAATTTTAGTATTTTAAAATAATTTTTATATTTATTATATTTTTTGTATTATATATCTATATTTATCAGATAAAATATATAAAAAAAATAAAATTTTTATTTTTTTAATTATTCAAGATCTACGACAGCGATTTTATAACCGCTGTCATATCCGTGCCAATCGCTGCCATAGATTTCTGGTGTAAATG
Source organism: Cocos nucifera (assembly GCA_006176705.1). Lineage (NCBI taxonomy): Eukaryota > Viridiplantae > Streptophyta > Magnoliopsida > Arecales > Arecaceae > Cocos > Cocos nucifera. Next base: position 1,226,427 of record QRFJ01000136.1, read on the forward strand.
ATGTCAACCGCTGCATTAGACCTATGACAGCGGTTAAAAAATTGCTACCATAGATTATCTATGACAGCGATTTTGTAATCGCTGCTATAGATAATCTATGGCAGTAGTAACATAACCACTGCTATAGGTCGATCTATTGCAGCGATTTATAAATCGCTGCAATAGGCTATCTATGACAGCAGTTTTAACAACCGCTGCAACAACTACTGCCATAAAGCTACGGCGACGGCTGCAGTAGCAATAGTTAGAAAACCACTGTCATAACCTATGACAGTGATTTTTTGGGTGTAACTGCTATCGTAGCCCTTTTTTGTAGTAGTGAATTAAATTGAATTCATTTAAATTTGATCCGATTAGGTTATGAGATGATCTAATCATCAAGGATGTTTAATCTCTGATCTGATCAGAGGTTTGGCTTGATTAATTCTTAATTTGATTAGAATTTAACTAAGCCTAATTAAGCCTAAATAAGTTAGATTTATTCTGATCTAATTGGGTCTAACTAATTTGGATTAGATTAGTTCAATTGGATGTCAAATAAGAGACTAGTTTGACTAGTCTTCCGATGCACCACATCACTCAAAAATTGCTTCATCTATTCTCCATGAGAATCGAGAATTTTCATGAAGAATTTCATGCACAAGAGGGCACACACCCTCTCTTCTCACATTCCACATGGATAGGTTTAATCTAGTTACAAGTTCAATTCAAATAGGACTTGAGTTTGAATGGATAACCACTTAATCTAGACCTCTCCTTCATGCCTCTCTTATTTGTGTGCATCTATAAAATACCTGATTTTATGACGTGCAGATGAGAATGCAGAAAATAGAGAGAACATGTGAGAAAAAGGAGAGAGAGTCTCTTCTCTGCATGAGGAATTCTAGACGCAAAGTTATTGGATGAGTGCATACCCTAGAATCCATCTAGGATTTTGGTTCTAGATTATGAGTAACGAGAGTCATGAGTTCACAGATCTCGAAGAAGAACCTCCTGTATTTCTTATCTAGATTGACAAATCAAAGCATCCGAAGAACTGATGAAGAAGATTGAAAGAGTTCAATCTGATATCAGCCATCAAAGATTCCTACAGCGAGCTAGCACTCGATAGAAACTGATTGAGATCAGGGCCTCATGTGGATCATCCATAGAGGTCAGATGCATGTGTAGCTGCATCATGATGATCAAATCTATACCGAGGAGATTAAATTATAGAGATCATCTACCTACGAAAAGATAACGTATTCTGAACATGTAGAAGCAGTAAAATAGTCTTACTGCACTTGATATTTTATTTTTTCAGATATGCATATATATGTATATTAGATCCTATATATTATAGGGTTTTTAAATTAGATCTATAGTTTTTATTATTAATATGATTAATAATCATTTCTGTTGTGCAATGTTTGAAAAGAATTTTCAAAATCAAAGCTAGAAATCCTGCACGTTCCCTTCAATTGGTATCAGAGCAGCAGGTTCTTTGATGTATGATATATGCATGTTTTAGATTATTTTTAGATTAGATCTAAATAATAATCTGATTTAAAAAATAAAAAATGATGATCATACAGACTATAGGTTGTCCTGCTGTAAGGTTTATCCCTTACAGTGGAAAGATTATCCTAGTACGTTGCAATCTATAATACTAATCATACAAACTTTAGATTAGATCTAATGATTTTTATGATATGTTTGAATATGTTTAATCTGAAGTTTATCATGATTTAGTATTTAGATTAGATCTAAATAGTTTCATGATTTTTTATATAAAGTACATAGATTTAGATTAAACGTGAACACGATCTTAGAAAGGTACTGTATGCCAATCGAGTTGGCTCACTTAGGAATCGAGCTAGTTTGACCAGCATGCCAGCCATGATACACTTTCTGGATTGATGCTCCAGCCGGCTCAATCAGGAACTAAACCGGCTTGGCTTCAATTCGGACCTGCTCGGATATGATCCGAGCCTGCTCGATGGGAATGTTAGGCTTCTAACTTTTTGCCCGAGTCGGCTGTCTCATAAATCAAGCCAACTCGAATTTTATTCGGACCAGCTCGAATGGCATCCGAGCCAGCCCGATTGAGAAGTTGGCTCAATATCGATTGGCTGGTTTTATGAAATCAAACCTACATCTAGTGCTTGTTTATGAAATAAGCCGATCCATTTTTGAAATGAGTCGACCTATTTAGTAAAATAGTACTAGAATGTAGATAACCTTTCAAAATTTGAAAAAGATGTTTTCGAAATGTTGAACCCCAACCCTCAGCCTTAAACTTAATTAAGAATTAAGCATGATTAATAATAATCTAGAATAATGAATTAAAGATCCTAAGACATTGATCATAAAATTATGGATTATCGAGTTAGTCGAATTAGGTTCATTAATTGGGTTAGACCTCAGGTTGTTAAAGAATGGACTAAATTAGAGTAATTGATCAAATCTAACCAAATGTTGATTTAGATTAGGTCAAGAACTCTTTAGACCAAATAACAATAATTGTAGTTGGTCAAGCCCATGTCTTTAACGAGGACCAAATAAACTTGATTCATGGCTTCACGATCAAACCTAAAATTTTTAGGTTGGTCAAAATTGAAACTAATAAACTGGATGGTGCTAAGTCAAGTCTGACAGCTCAGACCAGTAGTTTTTAATTGAAAGCTACTCACACTGATTTAGTCTTTGACGAGTTAATAGCATATCCCTTCTACTGATCTTACTTACCTGGCCATCCTGATGAATTAGATTTTGATTAGGCCACTTAGTGATTTGGGCTCACTCATGTCAATTAGGTAAATCGGTTTGATTGATTTAGATGCTCATAATGTCAGCTTTAATTAGATCCTTATTGATATGATTTGGTGAAGTCAGTGGGAGGATCCAAATTGGCTAGTTAATTTTTTAAAAAATTGATTGATAAAATTCTCTAAAATTATTAGATCTTTAAAATGATAAAGTTATGATGATAACTAAGTTATAGCCTTCCATTAAGTTAAGTGATAATGGATCCATTAGTTTAATAATCATTGAAGATCCAAAGATCTGATGTTTATTGACTAATGAAATTATCATTCATAATATGATAATTTGGTTGTATTTTTTTAATGATGGTCAAGTTGGCCAGCCAAAGTTGGATCCAATCATTCGTTGCTCTGATACGCCAAATGTGATCATATTAATGGTTGGACCTAACTGAATCTTTTCAGTGGAGGTCAAAGCCTATTGATTAGATTTTTGGGGCAAAATTAAAACAACTAAAAGTTGTTTGGTGAAGCTGTTGGTTATGAACCTATCCATAGGTGCACACGGGTTGATCAACTAAAGTTGAGCTCATATGTAGTCTATGTAGATTCTATTATCCACTAAGAAATTAGGAATAATTTCTCGAATTAGAGGTAGAGACTATCAATTCGAACAAAATAGTGGAAGAATCTTTAGACTAAAGTTCAAGTCATTAGAGTAAATAATTCATATACTAATTAGGTTTATGGTTTTTCTTTTGTATAGAAATGGCCACTATCCTGTCGCTCCGATCATTGTTAAACAATACAAACTCATGGGACCCAACTTCGATAGCTGATATCGAAAATTGAAGATTATCATGGAGCATGAACGAATCTTATATATATTGACTGATTCGGCACCTAAGGAACCAGCCCCAAACGATATTGATGCGGTGAAAGACACTTACTAGAAGTGGCTCAATGACCATACCACCGTTCGGTGCATTATACTGGTGGCAATGAATGATGAGTTCAGTCACAGGTTTGAGAATGCCTAGCCTAAGAAGATGCTTCAAATGTTGAATGACTCCTTTGGTACACCTGATGATATTGAAAGGCACAAAACTAGCTGTGCTATTTTCAACGCTTGTATGAGGGATGGGACGTCAGTCACTGATTATGTATTGTACATGATCGAGTTGATTGAACACCTGAGTAAGCTAAAATTTTTTCTGCATGAGCAGCTCGGGAAGGATGCAATCCTGAATTCATTGCCCAAGTCCTTCCTCCCATTTCTTACTCATTTCAAAATGACAAAGCCTGCAGTGAACTACCATGGATTATTAGGGTTGCTACAGAACTTTGAGAAGGATCATCAGCTCCAAAAGGGATCGGTGAATGTTGTAGGAGAAACTTCTTCTGGTCGATCCTTTAAAAAAGGGAAGAAGAATAAGAAGAAGATGTAGCCGCATGCTGGGATGTCTACACAGGATCAGACCAAGAAGCACAAGCCCGATCAAAGCCAGGCAGAGTACTTCTTTTACAAGAAATAGGATCATTAGAAGAGGAACTATCCTCAATACATTGCCACACTGGATCCAATCAGGCCAAGGAAGAAGTAAGCAGTTGCTCAGCATGGTAATTATATGATAACACCTTGTAGCTTCTCATTTTATGATATTACCGCCTGGGTATTAGATACTGAAAGCTCTTATCATATTTGTAATTCGATGCAGGATTTTCAGGTCAGTAGGAGATTTAGTGAATGCGAGAGATTCCTGAACGTTGAAGATGGAAGACAAGTTTCAGTTCTAGCTTTAGGAGTCATGAAACTTATAATCAATTCTCATAGAGTTATTCTTAGTGATTGTCATTTTTGTCCAAATTTTTTATTGAATGTACTTTCTATAGGCCTTTTGGCCAAAAATAGTTATCAGTTTTCAATAAAAATAAATTTTATGATATCATTTTGAATGGTGTTACAGTTTATATTGGATAATTAAATAATAAAATTTATCTATTATCACAGCCTGTTAACATAGTCCAAATCTTCGGTAAATATCCTAGAATAGATGATGTGTTAGATGTCTACCTTTGGCATTGAAGGCTAAGTTACATCAACAAGAACAGAATAAACATGTTGGCTTAAGAAGGAATTCTTAAGATCAGTGATTGTGAATCACTTTCGACTTGTGAGTCTTATCTTCCTGAAAAGATGACCAAATCAACTTTTATTGGAAAGAATGAGCGTGCCAGTGAACTCTTGGATCTAGTACATACTAATGTATGTGGACCCATGAGTACAAGTGCTAGAGGTAGATATTTCAACTTTATAACCTTCACAGACAACCTATCGAGGTATGGATATGTCTATTTAATGAAGCATAAGTCTGAGTCATTTGAAATATTCAAACTATTTCGTAATGAGGTAGAAAAGTAAACAGGAAGAAATATTAAAACTCTTTGGTCTGATCGAGGAGGTGAGTATCTTTTCAGTGAATTTCTAACATATCTTAGAGAAAATAGGATTCTCTCCCAATGGACTCCTCCTAGAACACCATAGCATAATGACTTGTCCGAAAGAAGGAATCGAATCCTATTGGACATGGTTCGATCTATGATGGAGTTTGTCGATCTGCCAAACTTCCTTTGGAGATATGCTCTCGAGTCAGCTTGTTATATTCTGAATAAAATTTTGAGTAAGTCTATTTCTAAAATGTCATATGAGATATGGATAAGACGTAAGCCAGTACTCTCATACCTTAGGATTTGGGGGTGTCCGATTTATGTCAAATGTTTAGTAACGGACAAGCCCGGCTTATGTCAAACATTTAGTAATGGATAAACTTGGACCAAGGTCTGACAAGTGTAGCTTTATAGGGTATCCAAAAGAGATCAAAGAGTATTACTTCTACGAGACTGATGAACAAAAGGTGTTTGTCAACCTTAAGGCAGTCTTTTTAAAAAAAAAGTTCTTTGATAAAGGGACTAATGCCTCTAAGGTCGAACTTGAGAAAGTTTGATAGGTGGAAGAATCAACACAAGTAGCTGAACCTAAACTAGATTTTATTCGATTAAACCCGAAGCCTACTGAACCTGCATCCTTAAGATGATCTGGTAGAGTACCACATCAGTCGGAGAGATACTATAATTTCTTGATCCGAGATGGAGATCTTATTGAACTTGATGAGAATGACGAGGATCCGATCATCTATATGGATGCAATGTAGAGATCCAACTCTGAAAAATGGCTTGAGACTATGAGAAAATAAAGTCCATGAAAGTCAATGATGTATGGACATTGATTGACCCATCCAAAGGGATAAAATCCATAGGATGTAAGTGAATCTTCAAAAGAAAAAAGAACACAGATGAAAAAATGGAGACCTATAAAGTCTGTCTGATTATCAAGGGATATCGTCAATATTATGGTATTGACTATGATGAGATATTTTCTCCCATGGCAATGCTCAAGTTCATTCGGACTATGCTTGTGATAGTTGCATATCTGGACTATAAAATCTGATAAATGAATGTAAAAATAGCTTTTCTAAATGGAGAGCTGGCTAAGGAGATGTATATGACACAATCTGAAGATTTTACATCTACAGATGAGTCTAAAATGTGCAAGCTTCAAAGATCTATTTATGGACTAAAGCAAACATCTCAAAGTTGGAACATACATTTTGATAGAACGGTCAAGATGTATGGCTTTATTAAGAATGAAGAAGAGCCCTGCATATATAAGTGGGCTAATAGTCCAGTAGTTGTATTCCTCATTTTGTATGTGGATGACATTCTCTTAATCAAAAATGATATTTCTGTATTACAAGAAATAAAGATCTGACTATCATCACAGTTCTCCATGAAGGATCTGGAAGAAGCTTCCTATATCTTAGTGATGAAGATCTATAGAAATAGATCTAAAAGATTGTTTAAATTATCCCAGTCTACGTACATAGACATTATGCTAAAGAGATTTAACATGAAAAATTTCAAAAGGGCTATATACCGATAGGCCATAAAATTTTTCTCTTGAAGAGAAATTATCCAACAACATCTCAAGAGAAAGAGTGTATGAGTAGAATTTTATATTCTTCAACAATAGGTTCTATTATGTACGCCATGACATATACGCGATCAGATGTGACATACTTACTAGGAGTAGCGAGTAGATACCAATTTGATCTAGGGGAGAACCACTAGAAGATTTTTAAAACCATCCTAAAGTATTTAAAAAATACTAGGAACCAGTGACTTATTTATGGAGAATCAAACTTAAAATTTATAGGATTTAAAGACTCTAATTTTTTATCTAATCATGATGACAGCAAAAATGTATTAGGATATGTGTTTACCCTTAATGATAGTGCTGTCTGCTGAAAAAGTTTCAAACAGCATACCATAGTCGATTCAGTATGCGATGCAGAGTATGTTGCTGTATCAGATGCTACCAAAGAAGCGGTATGGATGAAGAAGTTCATCATCGAGTTCGGAGTACCATCCTCCCTCGATGGTTCAGTTTTGCTATTCTGTGATAGCTCTAGAGCCATTGCTCAGGCGAAGGAATCCAAAGCATACCAATGGACGAAGCACATTCTGCGTTGCTTCCATCTTGTTCGAAAAATCATGGATCAAGGTAACGTTGATCTTCAGAAGATTGATGAAAAGGAGAACTTGGCCGACCCATTCACTAAAGCCATTGCGATGAAGGAGTTCAATGACTTTAAGTTGAAGATGGGTATATGATACTGCATCGATTGGCTTTAGGCCAACTGGAAGAATGTTGAAAATAGTATTCCAAAGCCAATCATTAGCCTGTTAATGATTGAGCTAATTTATGTAATTATATATAAATTATTAATTGAATAAAAGTTATTCTATTTTTTTCATCATAAATCTTTCATCTTCTAATGAACTCCTGTCTGATGTGATGAAGTCCTTAGGATAATTTAGAATCGACAAAGAAGAATTTATCATTTAGTCCTTAAAATAGTTCATGATCAATGATACGTTATTACCAAGGACGATAATATTTATCGAGTATAGATCGTTGTGTACCATATAGATTGATTGTCCTCTTAACCAAAGAGTGCGAAGACATTAGTATGGTATGTAGGTGAGATGTAGGGATACATCTACACTGAACGTGACCGACTCCAGAGCTTTTCTACTATCAAGAATTGCTCTGATGGAATATGGGCGTAAGTATCCCACCGACCTGAGATCATCATGGTAACTTTCAAGCAACTCACTATGCTTTGATGTCAGACTACCTGATTTTCTAATTCAGTGATAGAAGATTTCTGGGTATAGTCAAGTACTTGAGGAGTCGATGCATGAGTCAAGATGGGATTGACCACTCTTGGACTCAGGAGCTGTGCTCAATAATATTTCAATTTAGTAAAGTTTTGGCCAAGGTAGTTCTTGTGAGGGGTCACAAGATTAATTGCTTTGAGGCACAATTTGAATGTATCTTCTAGGGTTGACAATTAAATCCTAAGTCATCCTATGCATAGAGATCAAAGAGATGAATTATGTGGTAACCATATTCACATAGGTTCTGAATATTGTGACTACACTATTTGGCCTATCTGGATGTTAGGTATCATCGTTAGATGGTCACTTCAATTAGTATAGAAAATTGATTACTGTGCTACCGACTTAGGTTCGAACCTGTAGGATCACACACACTAGAGGTTCCTACTTGATTTAATGGATGATCAATAGAAGATTAATTAATAATTTGATTGCTAATTAACTTAATTTGATTGAGTGATTATTTTTTATCAAAACCAATTGAATTAGATTCATTTGGATTTGATCCGATTAGGTTATGAGATAATCTAATTGTCAAGGAGGTTTGATCTCTGATCTGATCAAAGATTTGGCTTGATTAATTTTTAATTTGATTAAAATTTTACTGAACCTAATTAATTCTAAATAAGTTAGATTTATTCTAATCTAATTGAACCTAACCAATTTGGATTGGATTGGTTCAATAGGATGTCAAATAAGAGACTAGTTTGACTAGTCTTTTCATGCGCCACATCATCCAAATATTGCACCATCTATTCTCCATGAGAATTAAGAATTTTTGTGAAGAATTTTACACACAAGAGGGCACACACCCTCCCTTCTCACATCCCAAATAGATAGGTTTAATCTGGTTACAAGTTTAATTCAAATAAGATTTGAGTTTGAATGGATGACTACTTAATCTAGACCTCTCCCTCATGCCTCTCTTATTTGTATGCATCTATAAAATGCCTGATTTTATAGGCGTGTAGATGAGAACTCAGAAAAGAGAGAAAATGTGTGAGAAAAAAGAGAGAGTCTCTTCTCAGCATGAGAAATTCGAGGTACAAGGTTCTTGGGTGAATGCATACCTTAGAATCTATCTAGGATTTGGGTTCTAGATTATGAGCAACGAGGATCGTGAGTTCATAGATCTGGAAGGAGAATCTTCTGTATTTCTTATCTACATTGGCAAACTGGAGCATCTGAAGAGTTAGTGAAGAAAATCAAAGGAGTTCAATCTGATATTAGTCATCAAAGATTTCTACAGCAAGCTAGCACTCAGAAGGAACTGATTGAGATCAGAGCCTCGTGTGGATCATGAAGAAAAATCCCAATTTCTCGGATCAGGTTCGTTCAGATCTAATTGAATCAAGAGATATATTTTAAAAAATTTTCTCTTTGATTCTAATCAAATCTGGGATATTTCAGATCTGATCCTTATTATTCTAATAATAAAAATAAAATCTAAATAAATTAAATTTAATTTAATTTATCTTGATGTAGGATAATCCTATTATCCATTGATGATCCTGTAAACAGCGGAAGATTCTGGATCTAGCCACGCAAGTGTCTGGCCTCTACCGATATCCATTCGGACTGGATCTAGAGATCCTCTTTTTTTTTATTATGTCTCCAAAAATCAGATCTGAAGGATCTTCAAAATATCTTTTGAAGATCAGCAGTTGTCCTTTGCAGCAGCGCAGCCTTTTAGCTTTCAGTCGCCTTTCTCTCGTATGGATTGCACCAACCAAGAATCCAAACCACTTTAGGACGAGGAGAGGAGAGAGAGAAGATGCTTTGGCATGGAGGAGAAGAGGAGAGGCAGCCTTGGGCATGGGAATTTTTAATTCCTTTTCTAATGCCATTTGAGTTGGGCGCAGGGTCTTATTTATAGACTATCTGTGATCCAACTCCTCTTCTTTTCAACCAATCATAACCCTTTGTGAAATCAGATCTAAATCTGATTGATGGAAATAGAGTCCCTTGGATTCCTCCTTAGATGATGTCTAAGATCAGTCAAACTTGGTTCTTAGGAGAACTCTAATCAAAATTCAAAAAGAAGATGGAGTCCCTATCCAATAGGGACTCCTGGGCGTCTCCAACTTGGGCACACGCCAAGGGTGGCATGCGTCCTCCTCCTTGCTAGGTTCTGGCAGGGGGACAGGTCCCCACCAGCTCTCTAATAGGTGCATGACATGTGGACAGAAGTCAAAGTATCAATGGTCAATATTTGATCGATCAAAGATCAACTTTTGACCAAAGTCAAAGGATGAAAAATGATAGGTGACCAAAAATGGCAGGTATTATCTTATAAAATTAGATAACCCTTTTCTGATCTAGACATGCTCTAGTCAGATCAAGTAAAGGCCTCTGATTGAGCACAAACTTCTTTAGCTCAGTCAAGACAACTATTTATGATAGTAAAAGAAGAACGTTTGGTTCAATCGAGTGCTAGCATGATTTTCTTAAACCTAATTGAATCTCATTCAGATCAATTGAACTGGATTAGTTCAATTGATGATCACTAGATTCAAATCCTTATTTGTGTGACCCACTTAGGTTCAGTTCTATATGATAATGGGATATGTCATGATCTCTATCATCGACATCATCGAAACTCCTTTCGATGGATCAGAACTCTTTTAATTCGGATAGCTAGAATGATCGATCATCTAAATCATTCTAATTGCTCCCAAAATTCATCAGTGACACCTAGCAGTATATGGTGGCAACCCATCAGAGCAGAATGCGAACCTCTTGGTGCAGCTACCTGTGTGATTAAGTTTTTCTATCTTGAGCCCCGATCAGATTAGGATTTAGGTGAACTTATCAAACCCTAGTCTCTGTCATATGATGTAATCATTTGATTCAAGTCCAATGTAAAAATCTAAATAGAAACTTTTTCTATTATTTCACTCTGCCATGGTCATGGGCTTCTGGAGTTGATTCTCATGATCATCATAGGGCTGCTCCTCTACCACCGAGGTAGATAGATTCCATCTTGATGCAATCTAGTTCCTACGATGAACATGCCATAGCCAACATACACCTCAGAATTCCGTATGGCTAGGAGATCGAGTTATGATGTACTCAAACTATAATACCCTCAAGGTGAACTATCGATGTACCTCAGGTCAAAGAACTAGACACACCACTGCAACATTGAGTCAGTCATTGACGAGAAGGTAGACTTCCTAATAACTACTCGAAGTGGTCACGCTCAGTGCTCTCATTCTCTAATGAGTATCTGTACTCTCACTTCGGTATCTCCACACCGTAGACTTAAGACTCATCTACTAAAGAGAAGCGATTATACACCAACCTTCTGGATCAATCACCATCCTCATGATAATCCTATGGTCGGGAGCACTTTATGAGTTAATAATGATTATTCATGTCTTAAATTTTCAACTCTTGAAAATATGAATTATCATTATCATTAACTCAAAGGATGTATCACAGACACTAAATACACATATGTGATAGAAAATAATCTATTTTATTGATTTTAGTCAAAATTATAATTGTGATCTTAGAAGTGTATTACAAGTATTAGCCAATTTTGCCTTCTATGGCACATATATCTAATAGATCATCCATAAAGGCCAAACACATGTGTGGCTGTATCACGGTGATTAGATTTACACTAAGAAAATTAAATTACGGAGATCTACCTGCGAAAAGATAACATATTCTAAACATGCAGAAGCAGTAAAATAGTTTTACTGCACTTAATATTTTATTTTTTTAGATATGCATGCATATATATGTATATTAGATCCTGTATAGTATAGAGTTTTCAAATTAGATCTATAGCTTTTATTATTAATATGATTAATAATTATTTTCGTTGTGCAATCTTTGAAAAAAGTTTTCAAAATCAAAGCTAAAAATCCTATGTATTTCCTTCAGGCACGTGCGTGCAAATATGCGCTGATCCAACGATCAAGAATTCGATCAGATATGAACTGAGATTTGATCGAGCGGAGCTCAGTCCACCTATACATATATATATAAATATACATACATACATACATACATACATACATACATATATATATATATATATATATATATATATATATACATACATACATATACATACATACATATACATACATACATACAAACATATATATATATATATATATATATATATATATATATATATATATATATATATACATATACATACATATATATACATATACATATATATATACATATACATACATATACATATATATACATATATATACATATACATATATATACATATATATACATATACATATATATACATATATATACATATACATATATATACATATATATATAGAGAGAGGTAGACTAGACTTCGGTCGAATACATACATACATATATTTATATATACATATATATACATATATATATAAATATGATGATCCCATCATTTTGATTTATATTATTTTTTTTATTTTAGAGTCATGACCTCGTACTAGACATCTATCTAAAGTATCCATAAGTCGTAGAAATTCATATTTCTTGTTGGTATAGAATTTGGTTGATGTCGGATCGAGCTGGAGTCGAGGAAGACGAAGTCGCAATCCATGATCTGCAAAATAAAGTCTCATTCGGAGTTGGTGGTGGTGGCTTCAGTAGGACCCTTCGATGGTCAAGTTAGCTCTTCTGATCAACAGAAATGAAGTGCTCAGAAAAAAGTTCGGCAGAGTTTCGAAAAAAAAAATAAAGCTTAGAGAAAACGTATCTGAAGGATTCCTTTTTATAAACGGAGCTTATTGTAACTGTCCTGATAAATGACCATCGTAACCATCCTGATAAATGCCAATCATAATCATTCTGATAAATGATAATCATAATTATCCTAATAAATGATAATTATAACCGTTCAGTAGTGGGATCGTCTATAGGAATCCGTCTGAAGGAACAGTCTGGAAGGAGTTCGGCTTCCGTAGAAGCCCGACTGAAGAAATAATTTAGAAGAAGTTTAGCTCGTATAGAAGCCTGACTGAAGAAAAAGTTCGAAAGAAGTTTGGCTCTCGTAGAAGTCCGACTACTGAAAGAGTTCGGAAGAAGTTCGATTTTCGTAAAAGCCTGATTGAAGGAGAAATTCGAAAAAAATTCAGCTTCCATAGAAGTCCGACTGCTGGAGGAGTCCGAAAGTAGTTCGACTCCCATAAAAGCCTGACTGCTGGAAGAGTTCGAAAGAAGTTCAGCTCTCATAGAAGCCTGACTGAAAAAAGAATCTGAAAGAAGTTTGGCTCCCGTAGAAGCTCGACTGAAGGACAAAAATGAAAGGAGTTCGGCTTTCGTAGAACTAGAAGTCCGACTGAAAAAAAAATTTAGAAGAAGTTCGACTTCCATAGAAGCCCGATTGCTAGAGGAGTCCTTAAGGACTTTGGCTCCCATAGAAGTCTGACTGGAGAAAAAATTCAAAAAGAGTTCGGCTCCCATAGAAGCCCAACTGCTGGAAGAATTCAAAAGAAGTTCGGCTCCCATAAAAGTCCAACTGCTGGAGGAGTCCGAAAGAAGTTCGGCTCCCATAAAAACCCGACTACTGAAGGAGTTTGGAAGAAGTTTGGCTCCTATAGAAGCCCGACTGAAGAAGGAATCTAGAAGAAATTTGGCTTTCATAGAAGTCCGACTGCTGGAGGAGTCCGAAAGAAGTTCGGCTCTCATAGAAGTCCGACTGAAGGAGAAATCTGAAAGAAGTTCGGCTTCCGTAGAAGCCCGACTACTGGAGGAGTCCGAAAGAAGTTCGGCTCTCGTAGAAGCCCGACTGAAGGAGAAGTCTGGAAAGAGTTCGGCTCCTATAGAAGCTCGACTGTTGGAAAAATTCGAAAGGAGTTCAACTCCCATAGAAGCTCGATTGGAGGAGAAATTCGAAAGAAGTTCGACCGCTGAAAAAGTTTGATTGGATTCAGAGTTCAGTTGGAGGAGTTCAGCCACTGAATAAGTTCGACCGCTGGGGAAAGCTCGACTGTTGGAGAGAGAATTCTCGATCGAAGTTTTTTCATGATTATCAGCTGCATTAGGCTAAGTATCAGACAGAACTTCGATGGAAGCAGGGTTTATCCCCAATAATAGTTTTTCTACTTTCGAGTTCGAAACTCGAAGAAAAGAAGTACAAAAAGGATGACTGTCGAAGTCCTCTTCAGGGCTCTATGCTAGTTTAGGTTGAAGTTCGGGGGAGATCTTATCTCCAGCCAAGGTTGATGTCGAAGTTGAGGCTCGGGCACAATAAGGCCATTGTTGGGGCCTCTCCTCTCACCTCATCTAAACTGAATGAGGTCTTCAACTTTGCTCACGTTAGGATGAGGTTCTCCTCCTATTTCTAACAAACTGTGGGGGCACATAAGGACCGTTGTCAGGGCTTCTCCCTCCATCTCATCTAAAATGAACAAGATCTTCGACTTTGCTCACGTTAGGATGAGTTTCTCCTTTTGTTCCTAACGGACTATGGGGGCATATAAGGATCGTTGTTAGGGTCTCTCCGTCCATCTCATCAAAATTAAATAAGGTCTTTGACTTTACTCATGTTAGGATGAGATTCTCCTTCTATTCCTAACAGGCTGTGGAGGCATATAAGGATCATTGTTAGGGCCTCTCCCCCCATTTCGTCTAAACTAAATAAAGTCTTTGACTTTGCTCACGTTAGGATGAGGTTCTCCTTCTATTTCTAGTGGGCTGTGAGGGCACATAAGGGCCGTTGTTAGGGCCTCTCCCTCCATCTCATCTAAAATGAACGAGACCTTCGACTTTGCTCACGTTAGGACGCGATCCTTCTTCTGTTTCTAACACGGCCACTTCTAATTGCTTCTTTCTTGTCATCACATAATTTTTGCACCAAAAAATAATAACGTTGGAATGAAGGAGTTTTATTATAGAAAAATTACTGGTAGTACATCCTTAGATTTTTTGAGTTCCAAGGTCGTGGGAGCATTATTCCTCCGAGCTCCTTCAGATAATAAATTTCAGATGGGATGACCTCCACCACCTAGTACGGACCTTTCCAATTTGGGGCAAGCTTTCTCTGGCTCTAAGGCTGAGAGACGGTAACTCATCGAAGCACTAAGTCCCCCACTCTGAATATTTTACTTCTAACTCTGAAGTTATAGTACCAGACCACCTTTCGTCTATAGGCCGCTATCCGAACCTGAGCTTTCTTCTTTTTTTCTTCCAGCAGGTCGAGGTTGATTATGAGGTCCTATCGGTTGTGCTGCTCGTTGAAGGCCACGATCCATGCTGATGGGAGCTTAAGTTCAATCAGGATGACTGCCTCTATTCCAAAGGCCAAGATAAATGGTGTTTCCTCATTTGGCAGCCTTTGAGTAGTTCGATATACCCAGAGAACGTGGTAGAGTTTGTCCATCCAGGCTCCTTTTGCTCTATCGAGCTTTGTCTTGATGCCTAGCAGTAGAGTCTGGTTGGTCACTTCAGCTTCCCCATTTACCTGTGGATGAGCTACCGATGTAAAGTAGTGAAAGATATTTAGATCTTCACAGAATTCGGCGAACCTCATCTTGGCGAATTATTGTCCATTATCGATTATGAGGATTTGGGACAGACCGAATCGACAAACTATTAACTTTTAGATGAAGTCTTGTACATTGATCTCGGTAATTTTGGCTAGAGGTTCGACTTTGATCCATTTGGTAAAGTAGTCGATCGCGATCAGGAGGAACTTTTGTTGCCTGGAGGCCATCGAAAAAGGGCCAAGTATGTCCATTTTTCACTACGCAAATGGCCAGGGTGCACTTAGCAGAGTAAGCTCGGAGGTCGGCCGTCTTTGTATGCTCGCATTCTTTTGATAGCGGTCATATTTTCTAACGTACTCCATAGAATTATGGTATAAGATTGGCCAATAGTACCCTTGCCAAAGTAGCTTTTGCGATAGGGATTTGGCTCCTACATGACTTTCATAGATTCTCTCGTATACTTTTCAAAATGCGAAGTCGGCTTCTGAAAGTCGAAGATATCTCAACAGCAGCAGCTAATACAACCTCTTATACAACCTGCCCTCGTACAAAACATACCGGAAGGTTTGATTCTTGAATTTTTGAGCTTCTTTCGGGTCATGAGGAAGGACTCCCTCTTTGAGGTTGGCAACCAACGGGTCGATCTAGCTTGGCTTGAGTTCTGTCTGCAAAATGACCTACGATTCCTCTGAGCTTAGGTACTTCAGGATCTCAAAAAATACTTTTTTGGACAGCTCGACTGGAGCTGAAGTGGCCAACTTAGAAAGGAGGTCAACTCTTATATTTTCTGCTCTCGGAATCTGTTGAATATCGAAATAGCTAAAGGTCGGAGTCAAGTCCTTTACTTTCTCAAGGTATTTCATCATACTTTTCTCTCGCACTTCATAGCTGCTACTAACTTGGCCGACCATTAATTAAAAATTATTGTACACTTGAAGTCGATCTACTCTTAATTTTCTTATAATTTTTAATCCGACGATCAGTGCTTTATACTCGATCCTATTATTAGTCGCAGAAAATTTGAAGTGCAGTGCATACTCGACGATGACCCCCTCAAGGCTGACTAAGACCAATCCTGCATCTGCTCCAGCAGAGTTGAACGAACTATCCACGTACAGTGTCCAAAAACCTTCGAAAAGGTTGGCTGTCACTTCAGGAAGGTTCGATTGCGACAGCAGAGCGTCGGTCTCATTCTGCTCAAGCTCGACATCATCGAGAATGATACACTCCACTATAAAATCTACTAATATCTGAGCTTTGATCGATGGTCAGGATCGATAATTGATATCAAATTTTGTGAGCTCAATTATCCATTTTATGATTCTTCCGAAAGCATCCATTCGCTGAAGGACTACCTTTATTGGTTGATCCATGAGGATGATTATGGTGTGCCCCTGAAAGTAAGGTCGGAGCCATCTGACAGTAATTAGAAGAAAGTAAATCAATTTTTCTAGCTTAGAATATCTAGTCTCTACATCTCTTAGGATCCAACTTATGTAGTAGATCGGTCGCTGTATCTTCGCTTCCTCCTTGACTAGGACTGCTGCCAAGGCCGTCGGAGAGATCGCTAGGTACAAGAATAATTCTTCTCCAGATTTAGACTTTGTCAACAGTGGGGGTGAGCCGAGGTAGTTTTTGAGCTTCTCAAATGCCAGTTGGTACTCCATCATCTAGCAGAAATTTTTTGGTTGCTTGAAAACTTGGAAGAAGGGCATGCATCGCTCAGCCGATCTTGAGACGAAGTGATTTAGATATGCCACTTTTTCAGTCAAGCACTGAACTTTTTTTATTATCTTTGGAGCGGTCATCTCTTGAATGACTTGGATTTTCTTGGAATTTGCTTCAATCTCGCACCTTGATACCATAAACCCCAAAAACTTTTTAGAGGTCATACTAAAGGCGCACTTGGTCGGATTCAGCTTCATCTTGTGCTTCATGAGTGCACTGAAGATCTCTTCAAGATCGACAAGGTGGTTTATAGAAGCTCGATTTTTGATGAACATATCATCCACATACACCTTTATATTATGATCGATCTGCTCCTTGAAGATTTTATTGATCATGCGTTGGTATGTTGCCCCTATATTCTTGAGCCCAAAGGACATAACCCTGTAACAGTAAAGATCACGGTCAATAACAAAAGTAGTTTTCTCCTCGTCCTCTAGCACCATCCATATCTAGTTATAGCTGAAGAAAGCATCCATAAAGGTGAGAAGCTCATGGTCCGAGATTACGTCTACCAGTTGATCAATCCTAAGAAGAGGGTAGCTATCCTTTGGATAGGCTTTGTTTAGCCTTTTGAAGTCTATACACATCCCTTCTTGCTGTTTGTCTTTTTGACGAAGACCACATTTGAGATCCAAATCAGATAGTTGATTTTTTGGATGAACCCAGCTTTGAGAAGCTTATCTACTTCTTTCGTAATTACTTTTTGCCTCTCTGGGGCATGGCTGCATAGTTTCTCTTTTATTGATTGATACTTTGGATCAATGGATAGCCGATGTTCCATAATTTCGACATCAATTTCTGGCATATCCGCTGGGGCCCAGGCGAAGACGTTCATATTCTTTCTGAGGAAGGTGATGAGTTGCTTCCAAACCTCATTCCCTAAGTTGAAGCTGATCTGTACAGCATGCTCCGCATTTCCATCGTTCAAGGGCATAGATATGAGGTCCTCCATAGACTCGTCCTGCTCCTCGGTAAGGTCATCACGGACATCCAATCCATCAACAAGATAAGGGTCGGATTGTTCTTCCTTATGCAGGGTGATTGAGTAGTAGTGCCTTACCAGAGTTTGATCTCCCCTGACCTCTTCGATCCTATAACTCATCGAAAACTTCATCTTCAAATAATAAGTTGATACCACTACCTAAAGTGCATTTAGACCAGGTCGACCGAGAATAGCATTATAGGCGGACGGAGTCCTTATGACTAAAAAGTCGACCTGTGCCTTAGCCAATTTTGGGCTTTGCCCCGCAGTCATGGCCAAATTTATTATGCTCTCAACTGGTACGGTATCGCCAGTGAAGCCTATCAATGGAGAGTTCATAGGCTCCAAGTAGTTATTGAGTAAGAACATTTTTTAGAAGGCATCATAAAACAATACATCGATCGAGCTTCCATTATCTACTAAAATATGGCGTACATCATAATCGACAATATTTAAAGAGATTATAACCGCATCATTATGATAGAATTGGATCCTCTAAGCATCTACCTCAGTGAAGGTTATGGGTTCTTCATTCCTCCATTTCTTCATTGATCCCTCGGATCCATTGGCCTCACCTTGCTGAAGTCCCCTCGAGATCGTGTTGATGATGTCGAAAGGCGGTCGATCTTCTTATTGATCCTTCTCCCTTGATGGCTCAGGCTGCGGTAATATCCTCGATCGATCTTCCCATCCTTCAGACCATCGCCATAGAAATTGGCATAATCTACCTCGTCTGATGAGCTCCTCAATCTAATCCTGGAGTTGGATACACTCCTCAGTATCATGACCGTGATCACAATGATAAAGGCAGAACTTGATAGGATTACGCTTGCTGGGGTGAAAGTGCATCCTTTCCGACCTCGGTAGTTACTTTCTGATTTTCATCGGTACTTAGATTTTTGAAGTATTAAGGGAGCCATAGTTATGAAATCTCCGTTAGAGAAAATCTCACCGTACCCTTCTATCCGGGCTTCCCTACCTCCGAGCCCAGAGGGAAGTTCGGACTTGCTTTCGCTCAGAGGGAGTTCGGGAGCGCGGCCTAGCTTCGCTCGGCTTTCCTTCCTCGATGGGTTTGCTCGGCTCGTAGATTCATCGCTTACCAAAGGCTTCATCATCCCTGGCTTTGAAGGCCTCTTCAGCTCGAGCGTAACCTTCAGCCCAAGCTAGTAGATCGGCAAAGTCCTTGGAGTACTTCTTCTCCAGGGAGAATAGCAAATCATTCTTCTGGAGGCCGCCTTTGAGTGCAGCCATTGCAACTGATTGATCCAAGTTTCGGACCTTCAATGCAGCAGCATTAAATCGATTGACATAAGTTCGGATGGATTTCTCCTCCTTCTGCTTGATGTTCATCAGAGAATTCGAACCTCAATGCGGACGTCGACTGCTGACGAAGTGAGCCGCGAACTGATAGCTCATTTGATCAAAGAAAAAGATGGTACTCAGCTTAAGTGCTGAGTACCAATTTCTGATGGCTCCCTTGAGGATGGATGAGAAAGTCCGACATAAAATAGCATCTGACGCACCGTGGAGCAACATCATTATCCGAAAGGTCTCTAAATAATCGATCAGATTGGAGGTTCCATCGTAACTCTCGAACTACGGGAGCTTGAAGTTCGATGGGATTGGTTCCTACATGATCCTTTGAGAAAAAGGAGGGTCAGTGCGAATATCATTACCGTGTGAGGAGGGAGTATGACGGAGCTCTTCGATTCATCAACTCATTTTTAAGAGCCTTTGATCTAGAAGATCTTCACGATCATTGTTCTCCAGGGTTTTCTGGTGGAATGGGCGCGAAGCTTCCTCCTGGGTCGAGTCATGGTCCGAGCATGGGTCTTCCATCCTCTGCTTTCCCTTTTTGAAGATCAAAGGCTAGGTAGCCGAGGTCGGTCGTTCTCAGATCGGACCATAGGGCTCTAAAGAAGCTTGCTCCGATCGAACTGGTACCGAAGTCTGTCGATGTATGGCCTGCATCACCTCCGTGAGGCTACGAATCTGCTGGACCAGCAGATTGAACTGCTCCACATCCACCATAGCTGTAGGTGGAGCTTGAGTTATCAGAGCTGGAATAGATGTATCTGGATGGAATCTGGCTGCAGAGGCCATTGATCGTCGGGTCGAAGGTTTCTAGAAGACATTTTTTCTGGAAAGAACTCTAGAGAGAAAGAAGAGAGATCGTTGCTGAGTACTCCTTTAAAATCAAAAGAACCTAACGAACAGAGGCCCTTCCTTTAGCGTCAATTCTTTTGGTGCAGAATTTGGTTGATGCCGAATCAAGCTGGAGTCGAGAAAGATGAGGTCGCCCTCGATGACCTACAAAATAAAGTCCCATCCGGAGTTGGTGGTGGTAGCTCCGGTAGGACCCTCCGACGGTCAAGTTAGCTCTTCTGATCAACAAAAATGGAGTGCTCAGAGAGGAGTTCGACAGAATTTTGAAAAGAAAAAAAAAAGCTTAGAGAAAACGTATCTGGAGGGTCCCTTTTTATAGATGGTGCTAGTTGTGACTATCCTGATAAATGACCATCGCAACCGTCCTGATAAATGTCAATTATAATCATCCTGATAAATGACAATCGTAATTGTCCTGATAAATAATAATTATAACCGTTCAGTAGTGGGATCATCTATAGGAATTCGTCTGAAGGAACAGTCTGGTAGGAGTTCGACTTCCATAGAAGCCCGACTGAAGGAGGAATTCAGAAGAAGTTTGGCTCGCATAGAAGCTCGACTGAAGGAAAAATTCAGAAGGAGTTTGGCTCCCATAGAAATCCGACTATCGGAGGAGTTTAGCTTCCTTAGAAGTCTGACTGAAGGAAAAATTCGAAAGAAGTTTGGCTCCCATAGAAGTCTGACTGCTGAAGGAGTCTGGAAGAAGTTCCGCTCCCCTAGAAGCCGACTGAAGAAAGAATTCGAAAAGAGTTTGGCTCTCATAGAAGCCCGATGAAGGAAGAAAATCGAAGAAGTTCGGCTCCCCATAGAAGTTCGATGCTGTAGAAATCGAAGGAGTTCGGCCCCATAGAAGCGACTACTAGAGAATTCAAAGAAGTTTTGCTTTCGTAGAAGCCTAACTGCTCGAGGAGTTTGGAAGGAGTTCAACTCTCATAGAAGCCGACTGAAGGAGAAATTCGGAAGGAGTTCGGCTCCAGTAGAAGCCTAACTGCTGGAGGAGTCCACAATGAGTTCGGCTCCTGTAGAAATTTGATTGAAAGAGTCTGAAAGAAGTTCGGTTCTTGTAGAAGTCCGACTGAAGAAAAAATTTGGAAGAAGTTTGACTTCCATAGAAGCCCGACTGCTGGAGTCCGAAAGAAGTTCGATTTTCGACTGGAGGAGAAATCTGGAAGGAGTTCGACTGCTGGAGAAGTTCGATTGGGTTCGAAGTCTAGTTGGAGGAGTTCAATCACTGAATGAGTTTGGCTGTTAGGAGAAGCTCGGCTGCTGGGGAGAGAATTTTCGATCGAAGCTTTTCCATAATTACTAGCTGCATTAGGCTAAGTACTAGATTGGACTTCGACGGAAGCATAATTTATCTCCAACATTTCTAATGGTCATTGGGGCTTGGTTATCCATTTTACGTAGATGATTCAACATGGTTTAGCAACTTCTCAGTGCGTAATTGTATTCAAATAATATTGTAGTGTTCACATGTTAATAGTCATTAAATATTATAACATTCGGCATGATGATTGTTATACTGCACTTAGCATCTTAGGCATACTATCCATGGTCGGGGAGAGAGGAGGAGAGGGAAGAGTCATTTGTCTTCACCATTTATGTTGGTGCGCTCTTCCTTCACGCGTCCCTAAATATAAAACTCACATGGGCCCCCTCAAAAAATAAAGTAATGAAAGAGCTAGATTGATTATTTTTGAATCTAGCTTAAAACCCGCAGCTGGAGGATTCTATCTTCTGTCGCAGAGCCAAAAAATATATATATATATATATATATATATATATATATATATATATTTATAATATTTTTTAAAAAAATTATTCTATCTGATGCCATACTTATATCAACTCTTAGCTGTTTCTCTCTCTCTCTCTATATATATATATATATATATTTAAAATTCAAATTTCTGACCAAACATTCTAGCCGAGAATAGGGTCTCTCAAGGCTGACTAAGACCAATCCTGCACCCGCTCCAGCAGAGTTGGACGAACTATCCACGTACAGTGTCCAAAAACCTTCAAAAAGGTTGGCTGTCTCTTCAGAAAGGTTCGATTACGACAGCAGAGCGTCGGTCTCATTCTGCTCAAGCTCGACATCATCGAGAATGGTACACTCTACTATAAAATCTACTAATATCTGAGCTTTGATCGATGGTCAGGATCAATAATTCATATCAAATTTTGTGAGCTCAATTATCCATTTTATAATTCTTTCAAAAGCGTCCATTCGCTGAAGGACTGCCTTTATTGGTTGATCTGTGAGGACGGTTATGGTGTGCCCCTGAAAATAAGGTCGGAGCCTTCTGACGGTAATTAGAAGAGAGTAAATCAATTTCTCTAGCTTAGAATATCTGGTCTCTACATTTCTTAGGATCCAACTTATGTAGTAGACCGATCGCTGTATCTTCGCTTCCTCCTTGACTAGGACTGCTGCCAAGGCCGCCGGAGAGATCGCTAGGTACAAGAATAATTTTTCTTCAGATTTAGACTTTATCAACAGTGGGGGTGAGCCGAGCTAGTTTTTGAGCTTCTCAAATGTCCGTTGGTACTCCATCATCTAGCAGAAATTCTTTAGTTGCTTGAGAACTTGGAAGAAGGGCATGTATCGCTCGACCGATCTCGAGACGAAGCGATTTAGATATGCCACTTTTTCAGTCAAGCACTGAACTTCTTTGATTATCTTTGGAGCAGTCATCTCTTAAATGACTTGGATTTTCTTAGGATTTGCTTCAATCCCGCGCCTCGATACCATAAATCCCAGAAACTTTCTAGAGGTCATACTAAAGGCGCACTTGGTCGGATTCAGCTTCATCTTGTGCTTCCTGAGTGCACTGAAGGTCTCTTCAAGATCGACAAGATGGTTTATAGAAGCTCGATTTTTGACGAACATATCATCCACATACACCTTTATATTACGATCGATCTGCTCCTTGAAGATTTTGTTGATCATGCGTTGGTATGTTGCCCCTACATTCTTGAGCCCAAAGGACATAACCCTATAACAGTAAAGATCACGGTCAATAATAAAAGTAGTTTTCTCCTCGTCCTCTAGCACCATCCGTATCTAGTTATAGCTGAAGAAAGCATCCATAAAGGTGAGAAGCTCATGGTTCGAAGTTACGTCTACCAGTTGATCAATCCTAAGAAGAGGGTAGCTATCCTTTGGATAGGCTTTGTTTAGCTTTTTGAAGTCTATACACATCCCTTCTTGTTGTTTGTCTTTTTGATGAGGACCACATTTGAGATCCAAATTAGATAGTTGACTTTTTGGATGAACCAGCTTTGAGAAGCTTGTCTACTTCTTTCGTAATTGCTTTTTGCCTCTCCGGGGCATGGCTACATAGTTTCTCTTTTATCGATTGATACTTCGGATCAATGGACAGCCGATGTTCCATAACTTCAAGATCAATTTCTGGCATATCTGTTGGGGCCCAGGCAAAGACGTCCATATTCTTTCTGAGGAAGGTGATGAGTTGCTCCCGAACCTCATCCCCTAAGTTGAAGCTGATCTGTACAGCATGCTCCGCATTTCCATCGTTCAAGGGCATAGATATGAGATCCTCCATAGGCTCGTCCTGCTCCTCGATAAGGTCATCACGAACATCCAACCCGTCAACAAGATAAGGGTCGGATTGTTCTTCCTTATGCAGGGCAATTGAGTAGTAGTGCCTTACCAGAGTTTGATCTCTCCTGACCTCTCCGATCCTATAACTCATCGAAAACTTCATCTTCAAATAATAAGTTGATACTACTACCCAAAGTGCATTTAGATCAGATCGACCGAGAATAGCATTATAGGCGGACGGAGTCCTTATGACTAAAAAGTCGACCAATGCCTTAGCCAATTTTAGGCGTTGCCCCGCAGTCATGGCCAAATTTATTATGCCCTCAACTGGTATGGTATCGCCAGTGAAGCCTATTAATGGAGAGTTCATAGGCTCCAAGTAATTATTGAGTAAGAACATTTTTGAGAAGGCATCATAAAATAATACGTCAGTCGAACTTTCATTATCTACTAAAATACGGCGTACATCATAATCGGTAATATTTAAAGAGATTATAACCACATCATTATGAGAGAATTGGACCCTCTGAGCGTCTGCCTCAGTGAAGGTTATGGATTCTTCATTCCTCCATCTCTTCATTGATCCCTCAGATCCACTGGCCTCTCCTTGCTAAAGTCCCCTCGAGATCGTGTTGATGATGTCGAGAGGCGGTCGATCTCCTTATTGATCCTTCTCCCTTGGTGGCTCAGACTGCGGTAATGTCCTCGATCGATCTTCCCATCCTTTAGACCATCGCCATAGGAATCGGCTTAATCTGCCTCGTCTGATGAGCTCCTCAATCTCATCTTGGAGTTGGATACACTCCTCAGTATCATGACCGTGATCACGATGATAAAGGCAGAACTTATTAGGATTACGCTTGCTGGGGTGAGAGTGCATCCTTTCCGACCTCGGCAGTTACTTTCCGATTTTCATCAGTACTTGGATTTTTGAAGTATTAAGGGGGCCGTAGTTATGAAATCTTCATTAGAGAAAATCCCACCGTACCCTTCTATCCGGGCTTCCCTACCTCCGAGCCCAAAGGGAAGTTCGAAGTTGCTTTCGCTCAGAGGGAGTTTGGGAGCACGGCCTAGCTTCGCTCGACTTTCCTTCCTCGATGGATCCACCCGGCTCGTTGATTAGCTGCTTACCAAAGGCTTCATCATCCCTGGCTTTGAAGGCCTCTTTAGCTCGAGCGTAACCTTCAGCCCGAGCTAGTAGATCGGCAAAGTTTCTGGAGTACTTCTTCTTCAGGGAGAATAGCAAATCATTCTTCTGGAGGCCGTCCTTGAGTGTAGCCATTGCAACTGATTGATCCAAGTTTCGGACCTTCAATGCAGCAGCATTAAATCGATTGACATAAGTCCAGATGGGTTTCCCCTTCTTCTGCTTGATGTTCATCAGAAAATTTGAACCTCGATGCGAACGTCGACTGCTGATGAAGTGAGCCACGAACTGATGGCTCATTTGATCAAAGAAAAAGATGGTACTCGGCTTAAGTGCTGAGTACCAATTTTTGATGGCTCCCTTGAGGATGGATGAGAAAGTCTGACATAAAATAGCATCTGACGCACCGTGGAGCAACATCATTATCCGAAAGGCCTCCAGATGATCGACCAGATCGGAGGTTCCATCATAACTCTCGAACTACGGAAGCTTGAAGTTCGACGGAATTGGTTCCTACATGATCCTTTGAGGAAAAGGAGGATCAGTGCGAATATCATTATCGTATGAGGAGGAAGTATGATGGAGCTCTTCGATTCATCAGCTCATTTTTAAGAGCCTTTGATCTAGGAGATCTTCACGATCATTGTTCTCTAGGGTTTTCTGGTGGAATGGGCGCGAAGCTTCCTCCTGGGTCGAGTCATGGTCCGAGCATGGGTCTTCCATCCTCTGCTTCCCCTTTTTGAAGATCATAGGCTAGGTAGCCGAGGTCGACCGTTCTCAGATCGGACCATAGGACTCCAAAGAAGCTTGCTCCGATCGAACTGGTACCAGATTCTGTCGATGTATGGCCTACATCACCTCCGTGAGGCTACGAACCTGCTGGACCAGCAGATTGAACTACTCCGCATCCACCATGGCTGTAGATGGAGCTTGAGTTATCGAAGCTGGAATAGATGTATCTGGACAAAATCTGGCTGCAGAGGCCATTGATCACCGAGTTGAAGGTTTCTTGGAAGGCATTTTTTTTGGAAAGAACTCTAGAGAGAAAGAAGAGAGATCGCTGCTAAGCACTCCTTTAAAATCAAAAGAACCTAAGAAACAGAGGCCCTTCCTTTAGCGTCAATTCTGTTGGTGCAGAATTTGGTTGATGCCGGATCGAGCTGAAGTCGAGAAAGATGAGGTCGCCATCGGTGACCTATAAAATAAAGTTTCATCCGGAGTTGGTGGTGGTAGCTCCGGTAGGACCCTCCGATGGTCAAGTTAGCTCTTCTGATCAACAAAAATGGAGTGCTCAGAGAGAAGTTCGGCAGAGTTTTGAAAAGAAAAAAAAAGCTTAAAGAAAACGTATCTGGAGGGTCCCTTTTTATAGATGGTACTTGTTGTAACTATCCTGATAAATGACCATCGCAACCATCTTGATAAATGCCAATTATAATCGTCCTGATAAATGACAATCATAATTATCCTGGTAAAAATTAATTATAACCATTCAGTAGTGGGATCGCCTGTAGGAATTCATCTGAAGGAACAGTCTGGCAAGAGTTTGGCTTCCATAGAAGTCCGACTGAAGGAGGAATCCAGAAGAAGTTTGGCTCGCATAGAAGCCCGACTGAAGGAGAAATTCGGAAGGAGTTCGACTCCCATAAAAATCCGACTGTCGGAGGAGTTTAGCTTCCTTAGAAGTCTGACTAAAGAAAAAATTCGGAAGAAGTTTGGCTCCCATAGAAGTCCGACTGCTGGAGGAGTCTGGAAGAAGTTCCGCTCCCGTAGAAGTCCGACTGAAGGAAGAATCCGAAAAGAGTTTGGCTCCCATAGAAGCCCGACTGAAGGAGGAAAATAGAAGGAGTTCGGCTCCCATAAAAGTTCGATTGCTGGAGAAATTCGGAAGGAGTTCGGCTCCCATAGAAGCCCGACTACTAGAGGAGTTCCAAAAAAGTTCGGCTCCCATAGAAGCTTGATTGCTCGAGGAGTTTGGAAGGAGTTCAGCTCTCGTAGAAGTCCGACTGAAGAAGAAATCCGGAAGGAGTTCGGTTCCAGTAGAAGCCCGACTGCTGGAGGAGTCCAGAATGAGTTCGGCTCCTGTAGAAGCCCGATTGAAGGAGTCTGGAAGGAGTTCGGCTCCCGTAGAAGTCCGACTGAAGGAGAAATCCGAAAGAAGTTTGACTTCTATAGAAGCCCGGCTGTTGGAGTCCAGAAGAAGTTCGGCTCCCGTAGAAGTCCGACTGAAGGAGAAATCTGGAAGGAGTTCGACTGCTGGAGAAGTTCGATTAGATTCGAAGTCCAGTTGGAGGAGTTCAACCACTGAATGAGTTTGGCTGTTAGGAGAAGCTCGGCTGCTGGGAAGAGAATTTTCGATCGAAGCTTTTCCGTAATTACTAGCTGCATTAGGCTAAGTACTAGACTGGACTTCGATGGAAGTAAAATTTATCTCCAATATTTCTAATGGCCATTGGGGCTTGGTTATCCATTTTACGTGGATTTGATTCAACATGGCTTAGCAACTTCTCAGTAATTGTATCTCAAGATATTTATGTAGTGTTACACAATGTTAATAGTCATTACAATATTATAACATTCGGCATGATGATTGGTTATACTGCACTAGCATCTTAGGCATGCTATCCATGTGCCGGGGAGAGAGGCGGAGAGGGAAGAGTCGTTTGTCTTCACCATTTATGTCGGTGAGCTCTTCCTTCACGCGTCCCTAAATATAAAACTCACATGGGCCCTCCCTCTAAAAATAAAGCAATGAAAGAGCTAGACTTCATTATTTTTGAATCTAGCTTAAAACCCGCAGCTGGAGGATTCTATCTTCTGTCGCAGCAGCCAATATATATATATATATATATATATATATTTAAAATTCAAATTTCTGACCAAACATTCTAGCCGAGAATAGGGTCCGAGCTTTCGAATACCCCTTAATTTTTCTTCATGTTCCATGCATTCTAGGTAGATGTTTGAAATTAGGTGAAAAGAGGTGGGCCTGCTGCAATTCAATTCCAGGAGCGTGTTTTTTCCCCTCCACTCAATGAGATCGCGGTGCCTTGCCGTTCTCTTTCATTTCCTCATCCATGACACCCAACGTCCTATAAATTATATCATTATCAACGCGTTTGGTGCCTCTGCTTGACTTTCTCTCTAACACATTAGATTTTTTTTTTTTTTTTTTGGTATAGATTTGAGGATGCTTAATTCGGGTGGTGCGACGACCATGACCAAATCAATTTAATCCAACTGGAGATCGGAAAAAAAGAGATTCTGGGATTGTTTCATTCTTCACGAGTCTGCACTAATTTTACAACATTTGTGATCTTCTAATAGTACTTAGATCCCTTGAGATATAGCTTCGATCTTTCTTCTTGGTCCCTCGCCTTCCACACCCACCTAAGTAACGGACCTCTCGTCGCCGCCATCCCAGCCAATAACTCTCTCTCTCTCTCTCACTAGGTGGACGGATCGGAGGGCTGACAAAGATCATGAGGGAGACAAGGGCGTGACATGGGATAGCGAAAACAAAAAGGTATGGAGATATTCGATCCAACCAGAATCCGCCGTTTGAGCAACTCGGCTTATTGGGCCAGCCTGATAAATCTAGTGAGAAGTTGGCCCAGTCCTGGCCATTCTCCTTTACTAAAGTGGGCTGAAGGCCAGCCGAAGTGCTAAAATATTTTCAATAAATAAACTTGAAATTGTCTTGAAGCTTGCCTATGACGTGGGCATCAAGTGGGGCTCCTCGGAGGAGAAGATACTAAGGAAGATTGAAATTAAGAACGGAAGATTGGAACATGTACATTTTAGGGACGTAGTCTGACGTTTAAGGAATCAAGGGTATTTAAGGTATATAACTTCAACACGGCCTCTTCAAAATCTTTCATGTGGAATATTTCAAGGACCTTTTTTTTTTTTTTTGGGGGTGAACGAGAGCTTTTAAAAGAATAATAATAAAGGAAAAGAGGGAAGGTGGATTTCTTAGCGAATGATGCGCAATTTTTTTCTTTTATAAAAACGATAAAAATATTGTTGTTTTGATAAAAAAAATTGATTTCACTGAAATCTATTTTTGTTAGTTGATGTAATGCATCAAGTAAACACTTCATATTTCTGGGGGACTGAAGGCATGGATAAGCTACGTCGGGCGCTTCTACACGCCATCGTAGCCCAAACTCCATTATTAATTGGTGGGCGACTTTAGTGCAACAAGCCTAGTGGAGAAGATTTTTTTTTTTTTTTTTTTTGGGCGAGCCAAACGGAGAAAGTTGACTTAATTGTCAATATACATTTATATTCAGTGCTTGCACTCCTCTTTGGCAGTTTCAACGGTCCGACCTAGAACTTTGGGCGGCATTCAAAAATCTCTGATGTGAATAAATTCTTTTTATCGCTTCTACGAAACGGTCAGTGCGGTGCAAGCTGCAAATTATTCCGGAAAAAAAAAAAAATGAAGGCTAATCTTTTGCTATCAATTTTAAAACAAGCCACACAATGGGCTTTTACACTAAATTTGGAAACCATGCCTGCGTCACCTTACTTCAACTAAATTTGAACTAGCCAAATACCGTGTTGTATAGATAATTTCTACAGTTTGGGTTATAGGGATCTGCAAGCCCATTAAGTTATACCATATAAAACTTAAAAAACTGTCCACTTTGTGAATGGAGCAATGCTACTGCTAAATATCAAGATAATGCTGCAGATTAGATCATGGAATTTGTTTTTAATACCTTTATCTGTTGATTTTGTATGCAAAGATTTTGGCTAGAAAATATATATATATATATAATATTGAACTTATCATTTTGATTGATTTGATCTAACATATTAGCCAATCAACACAATCTCACTGTATCAGTACAGTATTTTTTGGTCCCTGTTGTGCCACATTAAATGGATCTCTGACAATTATAATACCAAAATCAATGTTTCAGAAAGATGCCTGACTGTTGTTTCACTACATGGGCTGATATTTTCATAATTCTGTTCTAATTGGCTTAAATCTCAAAATATCCCAGTCATTTAAATTTTCTCTGCGTCCCTTCTTGGCCGAAGTAAACTGACATCTTGGTTCACCAAGATATCAACTGAGTGATTTGCCGTTGCTCCACAACGAGGCCTTCTAAGATTCGATTTTTACTCTTCAAGACGGTTCTGAATACCTCCTCTGCTCCTACACCTTCCCAAGCAAATGGCTCGATGAACTAACTGGCTTATGAAGGACGGAACCAAGGCAACCACTTGCTCTCATTCTGTATCCTCCTCGGAACTTTTTATGTCCATGTGCAAACCTTTGCAAGATACGCCGCTGAATTTGTTCTTAGCCTTCGTTCCTTCTTTCAAACTTCGGAGGAATGGTTATGTTCCCATTCATTGCTCTTCGCTTCAAAAAATTCTCTTATGACCATATGTTCGTAGAAGACCAGAACGGAGGCTTCTACCATCCTTCCTTTTGTTGCTTCCCTTCATGAATCTTAGTTGTCTTTAAATTAGAAAACAAATGACCATGCCATTCATGTGCCAAGACCAAAGCATCAATTGGAGTTGCAAAGCCACTGCTTTTGATCATGCAAGTTAGCGGACAATTATAATAAAAGATCGGCAGGGTAGGTCTTGGGGAACTTCTTTGCTTGGGAGAGCCCATGTGAGGCATTTTATACTCGTTCTCCAAGGAAAGAGAGGTGGGTGGCTGTCGGGAAAGTTTATTCATAGTAAAATAGGCGGTGTTGTCTCGCATGATCCACAATGCTTTCCGCCCATGGATTACGGGAATGAAATCTCGATTTCTTATTTGTCTTATATTTTTTTTTGATGATATTCTTGTTTGTCTTATAAAGAGCATCATTGTGGAACTTAATTAAAGGATCCTGATTAAAAATAACTTAGTCCAAAGGTCTGGGATTCTAGTGGCTGCTCGTAACGGGGATGCAATCCCTTTTAGCTCATTGCTAAGGTGGCTTCCGGGGTGGTGTGGAAGGAGAGGTGTTGTGGTGCAGAAACTATAGTGCTAGACCTCGCCTTCATCTTAGCTTCATCATTAAAACATAGAAAAGGACCACCACGAGATATTGTCCTGAGTTGAATAGAAAAAGGTATCATGGGATTTCGGCTACACCAAGCTTTTAGTTTCTTCCTCGCCGTTCCTTTTTTTTTCCCTCCCATGTGGCTTTCTATGTCACAAAAGGCATCCTTTTGACTATAATTAAAAGAGGCTCCATCATGTAGTGGAGAAATTATTGAACCAGGTCCATCACCTCTGCACTGGATCAATCCAGGCACGAACCAACACGTACAGAAACAGGAATGCTCTAGAAAGACAACGATGCACTGCCAAAACCCACCATCACATTGATGGCCTGTCCTTTGGCTCAATAGAAACACCGGAGAATAACTTTGTCTCGTCCGGCCATGGGAGCTGTTTCATTGCTGAAGCCATATTTGTGGCTGAAGTTTTTATGCTGATGCTAGTAATCCATATGTCAAAGTGTTTAGGCTGCTGTAATATAGCAAAAGAATCGTTAAAAGAACCCGGAGACTTCAACAACTTGGCAATAAGGTTATGCCAATTCAAGTCCGCTAGGTGAAAGAACAACATGGCAAGACCAGGAAAGAATCTAGTAACTGTGCTCTTAGCGTAATGACTAGGTTAAGCTAATTACGGGCACTTTGACTAAGAGAGATTTATATTAAGTGGCGTTATAAACATGCTGCGAATGGCTTTTCTTGGACTTGTCTTGTGTCTAGATGACATGAATAAAGATTAGAATCAAAGAGGTTGAAGATGCTAGCATCTTGGCTCTAATGTTATGCTACTTCAATTGCTCTGGGAAAAGTACAGCTCTGTGAGCCAAGGAAAGAATGAAATAAACATTCCCTCAAAACTAGAAAAAGAATCGAGTAAATAGTAATAGTCTCGGATTCTTTCTATTAGGTTAAGCTAATCACGTGCATTTTGATTAAAGCTCTACATTTTGGTGCTAAGTACTTTGGTTGATAAGACAAGGAAGGAACAAAGTAAAAATAGAGCTCTTACATTCTTGTCATTAGGTTAAGCTAATTGCACGCACTTTGAGAAAGATTGACCCGGTTTTTTGGCACCAAGAAGTGCTTGATCAAGTGCTATGGTTAGTGGAGGGGTAAGACAAGAAAAGAATCAAGCAAACATATATAGCATATTTTAATGTAAAATTTGTAATTAAGTTTAATTAATCAGGTGCATTATGAGTGAAAAGTGACATTCCAGGGTTGCGGAGGATTTGCACATTTTCTAAATTGAGAGAGAGAGGAGGAGGGACAGATTTGTAGTGCAAAGCTGACGGTAAACTACATGAGCGACTGGGCTTTTGGAGCAATCCAATGCTTTGGGTGATTGTGTGATGGCAAAGAAACACCAGAATCTTGTTAGAAAACTCAAAAACGCAGGAATTTGGCACCAAAACTATCATAACAAAAATTACCAACTGCCCAAAGTGAACTCTCCATGTCTGAATATGTTAATCAAGCCTAATCATGGGCACTTTAGTTTAAAGAAAGATGCAATGAAGAGAGGGGATCGAGCACATCTACGTTAATTAATTAAGCCTAATGATGGGCATTCAAACCATCATAACAAAAATTACCAACCACACAAAAAAGTAACTCTCCACATCTGAATATGTTAATTAAGTCGAATCATGGGCACTTTAGTTTAAAGAATTGATGCAATGAAGAGAGGGAATCGAGTAGGAACGGTTGAGACTAGAAGTGGTGAGCCAATCCACCAAGAGAGCCATCTCGTACGCTTCACGACAATGACACATGGGCACTTTGTATTATTTTTTGTTGGGTTCTAAAGGGAATAGAAGCTTGATTTGTATTAATATATTGATGGTGTCGAGGTTATGATGCGATTGCTTATGCTTCAAAGATCATCAAAAGACCCGAAGCCTACATACAATGCTCATTTTTACGATATGCCCGATGGCGAATCGTTTGATAAATTTATTATAGTTGTTTATAATATAAGAAGGGACCTTTGGTTGCAGGAATAGGGAGTGGGGCGAATCCTCGCCCTTTTCTTTTGGCTTCTGAAGAGAATGAATGCTGTTTGTCCCACACATTCAAAGCGGAACCGACTGGAAAGCCATGATTAGAACAAAACAAGGAGGAAAGGGACTAAAAGATGCTCTCAAGAGAGCATGGCTAGGAATCATTTGGTGGTCTAAATGAGATTGGCACATTTCATGATGTGAGCGTGCAAAGGATGGAAGAGAGAGGAGGAGGAGGTGGACTTTATTTGTGTCTCCACTGATTAAAAAAAAAAACATCCAATTGACACATGTGAGGGATAGACTCTGGACGAGTATTTAACGTCTCACTTTTTTCAGTTGGTTGTTTAAATTTCACTCTTAATCTTAGTGGTGCCTACAAGTTTAAAATGAGATACTGATATAGTTACTTACAATTTCATCAAAAAGAAAGTTATACTTATTTATTAGTGTTATTTATGTACCAAATGCTCTGAAAACAAAGTACTTCTTTATTTACTAGGATTTGAGAGATTAGAGGCACTAGGGAGAGGGCTCCACCTGTTGGGTGGTCATTACCCGTGGACCTCTCTATAAAAGAAAAAAAAAAGAAAAGCTACAAGTTTTTTGAATAGTGAACTTGAATCGTAGGGAGAACTTCTAGTATTACCCTACTATCCCATTATTGAAGTGTAATACTTTTTAATTATTAATGGACACTAAGGAATATATCACACAAATGCACACACATACATGTACACACCCTCCCCTCACACTTCTGGTGCCCCCCTCTATATTTGAGAGTTTTTAGGTTTGAATTTCGGTGGTAGAATTCTCAATGTATTTCTTTAAAAAATCACTTATATGCAAAAGAATTGATGGAGTTTTTTTTTTAAAAAAACAAAAAAACTTTCTGAATTGATGTATAGACTACTATGAGTAGTCAAATGCAGACCAACATCATCCAATTATATAGAATTTAATAAAGAAATAAAGAAAATCTTGATTTA
This sequence comes from Cocos nucifera, assembly GCA_006176705.1. Classification (NCBI taxonomy): domain Eukaryota; kingdom Viridiplantae; phylum Streptophyta; class Magnoliopsida; order Arecales; family Arecaceae; genus Cocos; species Cocos nucifera. The sequence continues at coordinate 1,260,533 of QRFJ01000136.1, forward strand.
GGTCGTGTATTTTTTTTTTTTTCACCTTTCTAGCAACATGAATGCTAAACAACCAAAGGTGAAGTCAGGCAAACTTCTTGGAGATGGCAATTTCAATAGCTGGTGTAATGAGAATAGGGATAAAATCTATAGCTAGAAACCATGGATGTGACGGTTGCCTGCTAAAGTGTCCTAACCTGTCTCTCTTGTTAAATGTAGTGCAAAAAACTTAGATTTGTAGCATCCAATCAAATCATCAACCAATATCTGATTTTCTTAATCAAAGTGGATTCAATGGTCATTTTACCATCACAATGGGAGGTAATCGACCATCCAAGTATAAGATCCTAAGTTTCATATTTTTGGTCAAACCATAAGAAGATAAATGATTGGGATACAAAAGACTTAATCCTAGTTTTTTTGACAAATTAATTGGGCTACTTGTTTACAGGCATTGAAAAACAAATTGTGGCAAAAGAACTTGTGTGCACTCTCTTGTTATATATCCCTTAATCATTGGGATTACACTACAGATCATCATTATTTTCGTCCACTTTTTCTTTCATTTCTTTCTATTTAGTCAATGCAGGGAATGAAGATATACACATCTCTATCAGATATATCATATTGTCTCTATTAATTTTTTAAAGTAAATCAAATAAATTAAATCAATTGAGCATAATTATATCATCTCTATCGATTCAAGGTTGCAACATACCGCTGCTAATTTAGTCACATCTAATTGCTCCACGGTTGCATTTGACCATATTCATGAAGTTGTAAAGCTATTTGAAGATTCTCCAACCCACCTGAAAGAGATTTAAACGACAACATCCACCATATGATGTAGATGGCAAACACAAACCATTTTAACCCAAGTGGTTTGCCGGATTGAAAACCATTTCAAATTTTTAGAGATACCTTTCTTTTGTTTGGTGAGCAATAATTGCCAGATTTATTTTTCTAAGTATATGCCTAAACGAGAAACCTAATAGTCATGCTTTCTAGAGTTTTATACAGATCCACCATAAGTCCACTATAAGAGGATTTTGATATTATTTTAGTTCTAATAGGAGAAAATAACAGACTTGAAGATGATCGGGGTAACAGCCACCACGCGGCTTCCCAAAACTACTTCAATAATAGACGAGGGTACTGTTGTAAATTCCTTACTTGTTCATTTTTCTAGTGAATTATTTGAGAGCTATTACGTTGTCATTAGCCGGGAGCGAATGCAAGGCATTGACCCCTCCCACCTCCACCAATCTCCTTATATTCACACCCTTCCTCCTCCAAGGCCTCCAACTCCCTGCCTTTCTCCCTCTCTCTCTCACACACTCTTTCTCTCTCTCCCAATTTCTACTGCAGGATTGAAGGCACCCAAATGCGAGCTTTGCTTCGATCTATGTCAGGTTTGAGTGTCCTTTTCCGTGAACATTTGTTCTTCTAAATCCTCCCATTTCAAGATCGTGACTTTGCGAGACTTGGATATCTTTCTTCTCATTCCTTGACAAATCCTCATTCTTCAACCAAAATCGTGAGTCATAGAACAAGCAACTCTCGTTTGTAGGCTTCATTAAGCTGGCTCTCTTCTCTCTCATTATTCCTTAGAGAAACGTTTATAAAAACCTTCAGATCATGTAATTTTTGCCTCCTCTTCCATCATCACACCCAAAAAAATCTCCAAAAAAAAAAAACTCTTAGCTTTATTTATTATGAATCCTTGAAAGGTTCCATCTCTATTGTTATCAATCCTGGCCAGAATTCTACCATTCTTATAGCCATACCTTTATAAAAACCACCAAATCATGTAATAGTTCCCCTTCCTAGGACCCCCTTGTTCCTACAAAAAAAAAAAAGACACTCATATTCAAAAAAACCAAAAAAAAAAAAAAAGGTTGTTTGGTGTAGCTTTAGACAATGGCAGAGACGGAGGCCGGAACGCCGAACGTGTCGGCGCCGCCAACCCCCGGCACGCCGGGGGCGCCACTCTTCTCGTCGGTCCGAGTCGACTCGCTGTCCTACGATAGGAACTCCATGCCGCGGTGCGGCAAGTGCTTGCCGGTGGATTCCTGGGCATCCCCTGGCACGTGCTTCACCGAGTTCCCCAAGCCCAACGTGTCCCTCACCCGCAAGGTACGCACGTGTGTATCGACGTATTACCAGGCCTTCCTCGCATCTAATTAGCTTATGCAATATATTATGTACGTTAGTGGTAATAAATCATATGCTTACCGTACTGCATTCACTTGCTTTTGGCTTTGCTTAATCGCCGACTCGTGAATTATATAAGGTTTTAGTTACCGACTTCTCCTAGCCGTTTATTTTTTGCTTTTGGCTATCCTTGCGTTTAGGTCTAGAGGCCTGCTCGTGTACCGGATGATCTCAAGTGAATATAATATTCCGTATTAGTTGCTATATCATTATTATTTTCGTTATAATTATTATCCTTTATTATTAATTACGGTCCTAAGCGGCCAACTTTCTGTTCCGCCTTTGCGTGGTTTGCTTCACCTTTGGTGAGCGTAAGAGATTTCCTCTTGGCTTACCAGTGTGAGAGCCAGAGGCTCGGATATGTTGTCTTTCTACCGGCCTTCCCTAATTTCGAGATAACCAAATAAAACTTCCGTAAGACAACATCTCTGAGCCTCCGGTTTGCCCTGTGTACTAAGTAATCCTGGCTCGCCTATTAAACGTTGTGAGCAATGGAAACCTTAAACCAAGGGAGTGACATTTAGGGGTATTTGGTTATGGAAAAGGAGGAGAAATCTTCCGTTGAAGGATATCCTTATAAAACACCCAAAGGATCGCGGAACAGGAACCAATACCGTGCGGATGTGTAGGTGGGCGCACATGGTATAAATTTATTCCATTAAAATGGTATAATAGACTTTTATCATTAAAAAAAAAAAGAAAAAAAAGAGCTGTCCCTATCCTCTTCAATTACTATATTATTCTTAATTATTTTATAAATATTAAAAGAATAAAAGGACAATTTAATTTTCGTAAAAGAATCCAGACTATTGCGAAACCGAAAGCGCATTTCGTGCGCTTATCGCCTGCATTTATCCATCCAACCAATAATCGAAAGTTCTTATGCCCAAACATAGATGTATCCTTTCCATAGTACAAGATATATATCTTTTAAAATCTATTCTGCAGCCAAATATCGTCTCCTGTATGGGTTTTCATAAATTTTTCTATCTTCTGTGGAACATATATGGCCGCCCTTTTCCAGGGAACGGCAGACTCCAATTTCTCGATGTACTTTTATATAAGAGGACGATGGCTCTAAGTCAACCAACAATGGGTGGCCATCATTTGTCATGTTTTCCAGTCCCATCGTTGCACCTGTACAACTTATCTCTTTAAAGCCATTTTAAGGACGGAAATTCCTCAACAACCCCTCAGCACGAGGAATAAATTATTTTGCTGCACTATGTCGCAACTCATGGCGCATCTTAAAATTGGGATATGATATGTGAAGCCCGTAGCTTCTGCTCACCTTTTCTTGCCCTTTCTTTTGCTCTTCTGGCCCAGCGTGCCTGTAGCTTCCTCAGTAACAGTTGTCTTCTTCTTTCTTTTGCATCTGCTAAGCTTTCTACCTAGAAAAAAAAACTGCTGGGTATCATCAGATTGCAGTGGATGCTCTTTGTTTCCGCCATCCACCGCGCAGCGACCTCAATAACATTGCCTCAAAAGCGTTCGTACATAGGTGCATCATCAATTTTGGCTTTTCTTCACTGGAATCTCTAGAATGACATAAATCAAGTCATGTCGCTGAATCAAGATAACATCCATACCATTTCCCTCGTCCTAATATGTCTCATTAAGGTGTGGGCTAGAATTTCTTTTGCGAAAAAATGTAGGCTAGATTATTCTAAGCGCATGAGTAGATCTGAAGCCTTAACATCTAAGGTTTGATACCGGCTAGACGAGTGGGAATGGGCCATCACTTGCCATGGCGTTGACAAAGGTGAGATGAAGTAGGGGTGAAAGTTTTACCCGGGGTGAAAAAAACAAAGAAGGGTTGAAGAGGGCATCGGCTGGACTAGGCCGCCCCATACGAATGCGTGTAGCAGCGGATAAGTTAATAAATGGGGCCAGCTTTCGCCCGCTTCCATGCACGATGCTGTTCCCCAGCTAATCAATCCATCCTTTTTTTTTTATTTCTCCCTGTGGCTACTTGATGTTCAATAATGCCAAATGTATCTGGATCCCGTATGTTCTGATATTTATTTGTTTGAAGCCTGTGTATGATGTCACCTCCTCACCTTATTGTAATTAGAAAGATGCTTGTAATTTTGATTTCCAAGACTTTGTCTTTGCTTTCTGTTGATCAAGAAAGCTAGCTCCTATAAGCTTTTGCATCATTTTAGCCGCCATTATTTGTTAAATTTCATACTTCTCTTACCCTTTCATCTATTCACACCAAGGGGTGGTCCGTACTGTATGGTTGGTTTGGAAGTGTAATCAGTAGGAATTATAAATTAGAATATGGTGACGCTAGTTGCTATTCGAATCAAAGGAATTCTAAGTTAGAATATGATGGCCTTTTGCCATCGGAAAAGAAGATCAGATTTCTCTAGAGAAGGGATCCTACAAAACGCTTTTAGGTTGTCAGATGTCCTTTCTAATAAAAGTTGAAGAGCGGTCCAAACAACAACAACCGGAGCAGGGATCGCTGTAAAGAGCGGTCCTCAGGCCTTGCTCCTTTGGTATAAAGCTGCACGGTATGGACCGTATGGCCATGTTTAAGTGGGAAAAAAACAGTATCCTACGATTGTTTCCTTGTTTTGGGCTCACAAGCATTTTGTTCGGTTGGATTTGTTTAGCATGAGCATGTCTAGAACGATAACTTTCGTAAGCACCTCTTCTATTAGTTGTAATTAATAGTCTAAAATTTGGACCTCGATTGAGGTTTCATTTACTGGTCTAAATTAATATTATATCCAAACGGAATGGTAGTTTTTTCGTCATGTTTGTTTTTAATGGATAAACTTTTCTTCTGTCAATGTCGCGATCCCAGCATAGGAGTTCTGATTCCCAGCACCTCTCCCCTGCTGATAGAAGAAAACTTTTTTAAGTCTAGCTGGGAAGACTTGGAGGTGAGGGCAGCCATCCTATGTCACGATCTTATAATGGGTTGGAGCCGTGCCGCATAGCTCGAGTTTGGACTTATGTTTGATGGGACAGAGGAAAAGACCGCATGCTTCGAATCGGAGCTCAGAGCTTGTCTAATTCCAGTTAGGTTGACCTAAAATATTTCTAGGCCATCGGCTGGGGGGGTGCATGCGCCGATCTGCGGTGTATATTTAAGTGCATGGTGATTCGAGTGGGGACAAAGCCTACTCAACCTTTTCAATAGATGCCCAACTAGGGCCCCTCCAATTATTTCCTTGTGGACCATGCCCTGCTTGCCGTAGATGAAGCGACGTTTGCCAAAGGCTCGCTAGCTTCGTAGGCTCAGCTAGTCTGTGCTCCAGTACTATTTCTTTGGTGTCTAAGAAGAAGTGATCAAAACATTCCCTATATTTCAAATTATACAAAACTTTATGTTTATTAATTAAACAAGTTATAATCAAATTGTAATAACATTCTATAGATTAATGCACTCGTACCCCTCCTCCATATTAGATAATATTATTAGGCTCGCGTCCAACCCTATTCTCAACAGCCATGGATTACGTTTAGTAGCCGGTATCGTACACTACCATATTATCATATTTAATATATTTTTTAAATTAATAATTTAAATTATTTTTTATAAGATAATCTAAATTATCAATAAAAAGGATGACTTTGGTAATATGACAATAATATGTTTAGATGGAAATATTTTTATAAAAAAATTATATTATAAATATAAATATATATTAAAATATAATATATTATATATAATATATATGATAATATATATTATATTATATATTTATATTATAAATATAATATATGATATAATAATATTATTATAATAATATGATATTATATTTTATTATAATAATATATTATAATATATATTATAAATATAAATATATATTAGAATATAATATATTATATTATATATATTTTTTTATGTACGGAATATGATTTTTAATAAATTTAATTTAAAAATATTTTAAAAATTTAATAATACATAATCAGTAATTTAATTATCATAATAAATATATTAATTAAAATTTTTAATAATTTTATTATAATATTATTTATATATATTAAATATAATAATTATTATTATTGGTTGCAAGTAATTTAGATTATCAGATAATTTAGATTTAGATCCATAGAATTAATGCATCAAACGCAAACTTAGTTCCGTAGAATTAATGAAAGAGGATGCTGGATGCCTCCAAGAATTTGGTCTACTAATCCTTGGTGAACGTTTGATGGCAATGGCAGCTTGGAGCGGAGTTCGTGGGCACCTTCATTCTGATATTTGGTGCCACCGCAGGCCCCATCGTGAACCAAAAGTACAACGGAGCCGAGACTCTTATTGGCAATGCTGCATGCGCCGGGCTTGCGGTCATGGTGGTCATCCTCTCCACCGGCCACATCTCCGGCGCACACCTCAACCCCTCCCTCACCATCGCCTTCGCATGCCTCCGCCACTTCCCCTGGGTCCAAGTCCCCGCATACATAGCTGCCCAAGTCTCAGCATCCATCTGTGCTTCCTTCGCACTCAAGGGCATCTTCCATCCTTTCCTCTCCGGCGGCGTCACGGTCCCTTCGGTCACCACTGCCCAGGCGTTCTTCCTCGAGTTCTTCATCACCTTCAATCTCTTGTTCGTCGTCACTGCCGTCGCTACAGATACTCGAGCCGTAATCCAATTTCCTCCTCCCATTTCTATTCTCTTTAATTCCATTTCACTTTCTCTAATTAATGTCTCTTCTTGTTTACTTTTAGGTAGGAGAACTGGCCGGGATAGCGGTTGGCGCTACGGTTATGCTTAACATCCTTGTCGCTGGGTAAGTGCCTGGAAAAAAAGGAAAACTAAAAATCAATTTGAAACCTACTTGATAATGTAAAAAATATCTCTTAACTTATTTCATTTTCTTAATGGAAGTGGAATAGAAACAAAATGTAACAATTGTTTGATTGGGTTAGGCCATCGAGCGGTGGATCGATGAACCCGGTGAGGACGCTGGGCCCGGCGGTGGCCGCTGGGAACTACAAGCAGGTGTGGATATATCTGGTGGCGCCCACTGCAGGGGCCATCGCTGGAGCTGCCACCTACACCCTTGTGAAGCTGACGGACGAGGACGGTGTGACACCACGCTCGGCGAGAAGCTTCCGCCGCTAGACTCGATCCGAGGCTGCACTATATATATATATATATATATATATATATATATGACTATCCTATTCGGCTATCGTATTCGCTGTGCTGCTGCCGCTACTTTCTTTGGTTCATGCATGTGTGCTTGGTTGTGACTTTGTGAGTGATGATATATAATAAAAGCGTGATGATGGTCGTTTGCTTGTGATGGACGACTGTGGGACAGCTAGCTTGGTGGAAATGACGGCAAGTCCACGCTTATCAGCAAAAGGGTAAGGGGAAATGCGAATGTGATGGCGTGGAGAGTGGTTGTGCTGTGGCTGACGTGAAGCTAGCTGTCTCTTCGTGTCGAGAGTGTGATGGCGAAGCGAATCTCGTCAGGGGGTAGATGACCGGGAGAGGTTCGGTTTGTCAGTGGTCCTTGGTGTGGTTGTGAGGAGCCCTCGGAATAAAGTGTGTGTGTGATCTGCGTCCTGGGATGTATTTGTTGAAAACTGCTCCAGTTATATATATATTTATAGTTGGATATGTTGGGTCTGAAAGCCTTCGAATACTTTGTTTATCGCTTTATTCTGTTTGGTTTGATTCGTTTGCTGGAGGTGGTGTTGTGTTCCGAATTGCCTTTGCTTTTTAGCAGGAGGATGACGGTAGCTGCAGGACAGAGTACAACTGCCTCCCTAATCGGATGGCTTTGGCACTTGCAATCTTCCGATGCCAGGCTTCATTCTCTGTTTGGCAACAATTATGGCTTTCACTCCTGAGATCTCAGCTGAGGTATTCGTTTGTGTGCACACCGAGATAGACTGTTCAAGGCCTCGAACGACACTTATGTTTCCGATCTATGTTTAGTCGTTTGCATTTTTTTTTTCTTTCTAGCGGCTGTCCATATAAAAAAGAAAGTAATGAATCTTGTTTTTAGCATAAAAGTACCTAAAGCCGGTTTAAGATAGCTTCTTTTTTTTTCAAATTAGTCATACAATTTATGGCACTGTTAGACTTTGTAAAACTATAGATTTACCCTTATTTTTTTGACAATTTTATTGAAGTAGATGAGAACCAATCTTTAAAGAAGCCGATCAGATAATTATTTAATAATTGTCAAAAGTCCGCTTTGACAAACTGATAGAGTTTCAAATATATAATAGAAGACAAGAGATCCATGGAAAAAAGTGTAGTCGGGAATAGGATCTCGTTCCATCATCACGGCTAAAGAGACGACGGCCCACCTAACCTTGGACCGTTTCCAACAGATCTAAATCTGATTTTTAAGCATAAAAAACCGAAACGGGATCACGTTTTTATCGACCCATTCCGAGTCCAATATTTATATAACATAATATATATTATAATCTAACGTTATATATATATATATATATAAGGTAATATAGAATATAATAAAAGAAAATTTTTCTTCCTCGTCTCATCCTTTCCGTCTTTCTCCCATCACCTTCTGCACCCCTCATCCTCCTCCCACCACCCCAGCCTCCCCCGTCCTACCTTCCACCAGCTCCTCCTCGCACCGCCCCGGCTGCCTCCCATCCTACCTTCCCCTCCTCCTCCTCCTCCACCTCCCACTACCCCGACTGCCCCCCATCCCACCTTCCCCTCCTCTCCACCTCCTTCCTCCTCCCCCCACCGCCCTCCATCCCGCGTCCCCCTCCCCTCCTCCAACCATGCGACCATGCAATTGTAAGCTTTTTTTCTCTTTCTTTTTGATTTAAAAAGGTAACCACATTTACAGCCATAAGGAATCAGAAAAGCCGTTCTCCTGCGACAGCATTTTGCCGAAAACATACTGAATCAGATCTCTTACATGGAACGTGAGAAGATTAACAAGTGGTATGCACATTAAATCTTTCGTTCATAGACATTTATTGCGATCATTCAGTAGCGATTTTACTGAAAACGTTCTAGTTCGACAAATTGTGCTAAACTGTTAATGGCTCAACCGGTCACTTGAGTGAAAATTTTATCTCAAGCTTTGGAAGGCATAGGTTGGTCGGCAAATGGAAAAAGTATAATCCCAAGGTAGAATGGCATTTTAAATGCATCCCCCTTGGAGGATCCGATTGCCCATTTTTCAGAAACTATAGCCAGAATTAACAATTGATCACTCCCTTAGGTCTATATCGATATATCTCTATCCTCGCTAGTAAATAATTTCTTAGGCAGTTCAATAAAAGTTTCAGGGACCTCTGAATCACAAGCACTCATATTTAGACCCGAGCTTTGGGCTACGCTACGGCCACAACCCAATATCTGATAAGAACAGGTCCAAGGAGCCACGCGGAATCCCACGGTGGATAACACGCCACATTACTCCCATGTATTGCACCAATTCCCGATTGCGCTTATCCACCGCGCATATGCTACGGGATTTGCCTATAAGAGTAACTCTTTCTACATCGCTTGTTAACGTTTGAAATTTTGAATGATGAAAATATTTTTTTTTGAAAAATTATGACATTTATTCATAAAAATCATGACATTCTTTCACAAAAATCATGGCATTCTATAGAAAAAATAGTATTTTATTCAGAATGCCATAATTTTTATGAATGAATGTCATAATTTTTATAAATAACTATCATAATTTTCATGAAGAGCATATTCATTATTTTTTGTCTCCATGTCATATTATGACATCCATTCATAAAAATTATGATATTCCTATAGAAAATATAGTATTTTATCTAGAATGTCATAATTTTTTTGAATAGGTATCATAATTTTTGTGAAGACATGTTATAATATAGTAGAAAATAATAATAATAAATATATGTAAAAAAATATTATGACATCCTTCCATAAAAATTATGATATTCATCCATAAAAATTATGACATCCTAAATAAAATATTATATTTTATGCAAGGATGTCATAATTTTATAAATGGATGTCATAATTTTTGTGAATGTATGTCATAATTTTTGAAAAGGAGCATTTTCATTATTCAAAAGTTCAAATGCTGCAAGACATTAAATATCCATTGAGAAGCATGACTATGTATTCATATTCTACATTAATTTTTTTATACATGAAAGAATTACTCGGTCCAGCAATAATTTCTCAACAGGTCTAATTTCACTAAGAACAGGGCCCATCATCCCGAAATTTAGGTCGCCAATTTCGGCCTAAACATATAGGACCGGGCTGCTTTTTGTGGGTAACTGCTGAAGTTGAGCCTGGCCTGGCTGGAAATCCATATTTTGGGCTGCCCGGTACACTGAAGAGCTGTTTGGTAAACACAGGTGGGGAGATAGCCAACAAAATTTTCTAAGAATTAATAATGATAGCCTCACCATCAAAATTTGATGATATACATTAACTATATTTACGTACATCCATATCCACCTTATTAGCTGTCTCCGAATTAAACTTCTTACACTTGCTACTTGTAATAATCTTTTCTTTCTTTTCATCGTCTTTTTTTTATTTTTGTGCTGCTCCTTTTATCATTAATTTTTTTGTTGCTCGATTAGAGCACACTGCCACGGTGAAAAAAATTACTCTTAAGCTCGAACCCAAAATTCAGGTGTACAGCTAATTAGTTTTATTTTATTTTTATTTTTTTTAAATAGAATTACAGGAATAGATAGTTTATCGGGCAATGTACAATTGTACGAGATAATAAAATTTAGTTATCAATAATTATTGGATCTTAGAATAACTCCCATGCATTTTGCTCGGGAGGGCAAAAAGCTGGAAAATAGGCAGTATTTCTTTTTCTTCCTTTATATTTTGTTTCCTTTTAGAATGTATTTGGTTTGTCATCCTAATAGGATTTAAGTACTAAATGAGATTCCGGATTAGATTCTAGGGAATTGGAATATATACTTGCATTTTTTTCTAAAATTGAAATGAAAATAAAGCTTTCTCTAATTAAATAGCTAGAATAAAAATTATTTATTTCTATTTTCTTTCTAAAATTTAACTTCCTCCAATTAAATGTCAACAACTTACGGTTTCTTGCTCTGTTCCTTTTGCCTTTTCATAATCTTATACATTAACCGAGCATGATGACTAATGATGAAAATCGAGGACCTACTTTACTCAGAAGAAAGGAATATGATCATTTAATGGCCAATATGGAATTTATAATGGAGAATAAGAGGCCAATCGATGGTAGCATACAGGCCACCATAAAATATTATAGTCACAAAATCTACAAAGCAATGCCTAGAGAGAAAAATATTTTAAAGATATATGGGATAGATTTGGATAAAGTCGGTCAAATTTTGGCTCAAATCTGATTATATCAAAACTAGATAATATGGATTCTACATCGATGATTCAAATCATTGGATATGATCTACTACTTCAAAACTGCTTGTATATAAAAATTCATATGATTTGAAAACTCATAACTTATGTATCAAATATCAAATGATCAAAAAATATATCTAATTTTATTTTATTTAGACTATCAAATTTTTAACTACTTGATATATAGATTAGGGATCTCCAAACCATATAATTTTTTTTTTATGTATAAATAGTTTTAGATAATAGATTATATTCAATGATTTGGATCATTAATATAGAATCTTTATTATAAAATTTTAATATGATCATATTTAAATTTAATTTAAATTTGATCGATTTAATTCTAGTTCAATTCTCTTTCTTTATATATATATATATATATATGAAAGTAAAAAATTAAAAAATCAGATAACTTAGGAAAGGTCAATATTTTTTCCCCCCGTAAATAGTGTCGGGGGTACCCCAAAAAGGCCACCACCCCTTACGCCATGTAGGGTAGGGAATTGAGCGAGGATCATGTTAGTTTGTGCTGCACCATCCCCACCGAAAACTGACCAAACAGCAAATTTAAATTTATCAAAACCTCCAAAATATCAAGCATCATACAAGATAAATTTTGGGATTCTTTCCACCAAACTTGCGAGAATTATCTTTAGCTTTATTTTAGTCCGACCACACTTGTAGTGCGTTCAAATGCCCTAGTGAACTGAGAGACCTTGACATCGAAAATTCCAGGTAAGCACGTATTTAGGTGGCGACGAGTTACAAGCCTGAATGGACGGCCCTTCTACGATCAAAAGTTTTTGGATGTTATTTTAGCATTGCTTTTGGTAAAATAATTCAAGTTAAATCTCATAAGACAAGAATCACAACAAGTCTAGGAACGTACTTTCCCTAATGCATGCATGATTGATTCAGTTGCACCAAAATCCCTGAAGACTTGCATAGATGTGCGCCATCCCGTCCCTCGTCCGGTGCTCACCGTAAGCAATTGCACCGAATCCACCATCTCTATTGCTCTCCACTGAAACGCTTTGTCTCCCAAATGCACCAGTTGCCACCAAACGAGCACCCACCTTTCTGCGTTGATGTCTCGCAGTTCCCAGTCCCATTACCGTTAAATTAGCCAGAAGAAAAGGATTGCTGGTGGCTAGAATAGCCCTGGACCCATTTGAACTATTTCTCAATGGTCCAGTTCCAAGGCCGATCCAAGCAGAATGGTAGTAGTATAGCCAGTGACAAGGAGAGTTGCTTTCGCGTGCATCGCTCGACATCTCTAATCGCAAAGGGATCTCTCTGCATCGCTCTAGCTTTTTGAGAGTGGAAACTACTAGCTTTCCAAAATCAAAGAAAACTGCCGTTAAATGAGAGCTAGCGAAAGAGTACAAGGCCATGTAAAGCAACCCAAACCGTGCACCCATTGCAACATACACGTGCAGGAGAAATTGGTCGAACGGGCCTCTGTGAAAGCTGATTTAGCTGCCGACGCGTGGCTTGAGAGGGGAAACGCAGTGGACTTGCTTGCTTCCGGTTTGTGACACCCGTCGAGCTCCTAACCCATTTGGATGTTGAGCTGTCCGGCCAGCCAGGGACAGGAGTGGGAATCAGGGTGCGAAGAAAGGTTCCTTCCACCAGATGGGTTTGGGTTGTATCTGGACGCATTGTTCTTTCTTTCACGACATGCACCATCAGACATACCTCACACAGGCCTCAAAGCACCCCAAAATCTCTTTTTCATCTGCTTGCATAGATCTTGTACCGGCTATCATGCAATCCAACGGTACATATTATGAAAAATGATGAACCATTCTTTCGCATAAAAGATACAATCCGAACCCCTAACAGATGAAGTTGACACAACGAAAATATGGCCTATGGGGCAGCTTCACTGGGTAAGTTTTGGATCTAAGAATCTAGTATTTATAAGCCAACGAGGGGACCTCTAATGATCCTGCTACAAATAAGCTAATTCACGCTTGGCCTGAACATGGGATAGGGCCGAGTGTTCGGCCCAAGGCCGAGATCAAGGAAAGCTTAGCCCAGTATCTGGTTCATTTAAGAGTGCTAGCTTTTGCACGTAGCCTGTAAGATCTGTGTGTAATAATCCAACTCCAGAATAGAACAGAGTCGCTACATCAAAATTCTGGCCGCAAATTCTGGATTTCATAATTTGATAAAGAAGTGAGAGGCAGGATTAAAAAGGATTGGACTAACAAAGAAATGAAGAATGTGGTGATTAGATCGGATAGGAATCTGATTGTTAAGGACAAATTAAATCAAGGAGCGCGGTATTCCAGTTTAACTTATGAAGGTAATTCAGATATAATAAACTTCTGGCATGCAAGTAATTAATTATTTTCCCATCATGGAAAAAAATGATAGATATGAAGACTCTAAATTTAATATGGTGAAGTGATGGATTTGGGTACTCTGTCAAGTCAGCTCTGCTTACCTACTGGACTCGCTGATTGCTGGTCCAAGATTGGTGACATCGATCCAAGCTTAACCCACGGTGACATCCTGACCGAATTTACCCCATATGTGGGGTTGTATACCGGCTGAAACGGTCCCAGTTGACAGGATTTGGATCTCGGTTCTTTTTGGTTTGGCTGATGTTAGCTAGGTACCTTCTGGACGCATGGGCATCAAATGACTCAACCAATCCTTTGAACTAATACCGACAACTGAATAAAGAGCCTTAATTGCCAGAACGTGAAGGGAACAAGCTATGGGTGACGGGAACAGAAATAAAGCCCCAACGTTGATGGAAAGAAAAGGTTCGAACTTGAAAACGCGGTCTAGTCTGGTAATGAAACGGAAAGTAAATGGCCCATGGACCACACATGAAAGATACCGGGAGGGAAAGAGAGAGTATTGAGAAATATAGTTCCAAAAATCCTAGCAGCTTCTTTCATCAAAAATAAAGTAAAGAAAAAGAAAAAAAAGAAAAAAAAAAGAAAAGGAAAAGAAATAGATCACCAAAAATAAGAATTTATCAAGCCTTTTCATCGAAAACCTACTTGTACCTGCAACGAGAACTACAGGAGGCAAGGGAGTGATCCAATGCATTTTTCTAGCTTTTACGACCCTCTCTGCATAAGTTTTCTAGGCCTTTTCACTAACTGAATTAATTTTATCCTACAATGAGCGCGTCACATGTGGTCCAACCACGTTGTTGCCTGCAGTCAATCAAAGTGACTCGTTTCGACCGAGATGCCCACGATAGCTAGATGGCTAAGGTGGTAACTTCTCTCTCTTTTCATTCCATGCGTTTACAAATGGAAACAAGCCATAGATCACCCGTATGAATCTATCAATAAAATTAAATATGAATCTATCAATAAAATTAAAGTCCTTTTCTTGCAAAATTGATTCTCGGCTGTTTTTTTTTCTTTCTCTCACGAAATTCATTTTGCTGCTCATCCATAAATATCGGACAGGAGCTTTGCCCTGCTAAAAAAATTAGGCACCAGCAATGGAATGACAGACAAGGGCAATCCACCTAAAAAACGAAAAAAAGGGAAAAAGAAAGACCAGAGCAACAGCTCCTTACATGCACGCTGTTGGGGATAAATCATACTCCCATCGAAGTCAAGCCTAATGCTTAGCCAAATGCAATCCATAATCATGGAAGAGCTTCAGCGGCCAAACCTTAGCCGAGCTCCTCAGCGGCCGAGCTCCAACCGAACCATTTTAGTCGGACGAACACCTCAGCAACCGAGCCCCAGCCAAATTCCTACAGGAGCCGAACTCCTCCCAGACTTTTTCTTCGACTGAGCTTCTCCAGAATCTGGACTCCTCCCAGACATCTCCTTCAATCGGACTTCTATGAAAACCGAACTCCTTCCGGACTCCTCCTTCAGTCGGATTTTCATGGGATCCGAACTCCTCCTTCAGTCGGACTTTTACGGGAGCCAAACTCCTTCCGGATTCTTCCTTCAGTCGGACGCCTACAGGAACTGAACTTTTCTGGGATCCCTCCTTCATTCGAACGCCTACGAGAGCCGAACTCCTCCTGGATCCCTCCTTCAGTCGGACGCCTATAGGAGCCGAACTCCTTCCGGATCTCTCCTTCAATCGGACTTCTACGAAAGCCGAACTCCTTCCAGACTCCTTTAGTTGGACTTCTACAGAAGTCAAACTCCTTCCGGACTCCTCCTTCAGTCGAATCTCTATAAGAGCCGAACTTCTTTCGAGCTTCTCCTTCAGTTTAACTTCTACAGGAGCCGAATTTCTTTCGGACTCTTTCAGTCGAATCTCTATAGGAGCCGAACTCCTTCCGAGCTTCTCCTTCAGTCGGACTTCTATAGGAGCCGAACTTCTTTCGGACTCCTCCTTCAGCTAGCATTCCTTTCGGATAATTCTCTCTAGCCATATTTCCTTAGGAAGTCCGAACTTCCCTAAAATTAATATACGTTAAAGCTCTTCATCCCTCCATGCGGCCTCGAGCGGCTCAGTATCGGATGGTTGCGGCTATCACTATCAGTCCGCTGCCGGCGACAGCGATCCACTATCGGACGGCGATAACTGTCACCATCAATCTACTACAAATGGTGCCCTCCTCCATGACAGACTCCACCAGACCTCGAACGGCCTACTATCAAGCGGCTGCAGCTGTCACTATCAATCCACTATATACTCTGTCTATAAAAAGGGATCCTCCAGATATATTTTCTCTAAGCTCTCTTCTTTTTTCCAAAACTCTACCGAACTCTTACCTGAGCACTATATTTCTGTTGGCCAGAAGAGCTGACTTGATCGTCGGAGGATTCTACCGGAGCCACCATCACCGACTCTGGATGGAACTTTATTTTGCAGATCATCGATGGCGACCTCATCCTCCTCCGCTCTAGCTCATCCTGATGTCAACCAAATTCTGTACCAATAGAATTGGCGCTAGAGAAAGGCTCTCTATCTTTGAGGTACCCTTGTTCTTAAAGGAGTGCTCAGTCGATCCTGCTGACCTTCTTCTCCAAGGTTCATCTCCATCCTCTTCCTTAATCCCAAAAGATGCCTCAAAAGAAGATGACTATCCGAAGATCTACCGCTTCTACCATCAGATTTGAGCCGGATCCATCCATTCCTGCTCCATCACCGATACTTCAACCTCCTCCTCCTCCACCGACGATCATGATAGATCTAGAGCAGTTTAACCAGCTGATGCAGTAAGTTCAGGGCCTCACCAAGATGGTGCAGGTCATGCGACAGCCCTTGGCGGTGACTCCATCAGGCAACCCACCATCAAAATATCGAAAATCGATCCCAAGGAAGAGCACTTGGACTAGCATACCTGGTGCCCCTGAAAAAGAGAAACAGAGAGCAGATGATCCGTGTTCGAATTATGATTCTTCTCTGAAAGAGACCCTCCCCATCTGTAGCTAGAAGCTATCCAAGATTTGCGATCGAGACGACATCCTCGATCACAAACTATGGAAGATGGATCGATGGATTGAGGAACTCCGCCATGTCATCCCAGCTCGCTGTGACGATATCTGCACCGATCCCTCTTTCTCTCTCTAAATTATGCAAAAATCTGTTCCGTCGAACTTCAAGCTCCCTCAATTTAAAAGCTAAGATGGAACCTCTGATCTTGTTAATCATCTGAGGTCTTTCGGGCCATAATGCTACTCCATGACGTATCATATGCCATATTATGCCGAGCTTTTTTATCTACCTTAAAGAAAATGGTAAAAAATTGATACTCGATGTTGAAGTCATGTACGATCTTTTCTTTTAACCAGATGAGCCATCAGTTCGTGGCTCACTTCGTCAGCAGCCGACGTCCGCACCGAAGTTCATATTTTCTGATGAATGTCAAGCAGAAGGAGGAAGAATCCATCTAAACTTATGTTATCTGATTTAATGCTACGGTGTTGGAGGTTCAGAACCTGGATCGATCTATTGCAATGGTTGCACTCATGGGCGGCCTTCAAAAGAATGATTTATTGTTCTTCCTAGAGAAGAAGTACCTTAGAAATTTTGCCAATCTGCTAGCTCAGATCGAGAGATATGTCCGTGCAGAAGAAGCCTTCAAGTTGAAGAATGAAGAAGCCGCAGGAGAGCGACGGACGGACGAGTCTAATAGACCCGTCATCAATGGAGGGCCAAATGAAGTTCGATCATGCTCACAGACTCCCGCCGAGCGTAAGCGAGCCCAAACTCCTTCTCAAGCTCGTCATCAAAGAAGCTCCGATAGAAGAACACAAAGAAGTTCTTCCTCCAAAAGGTTCCACAACTACGCCCCTATTAACACTCCTAAAACTCAAGTTCTGATGAAAATTAAAAATTAGCTATCAAGATCAGAAAAATTACGATCTTCTCCAAACAAGCACAATCGAAGTAAGTACTATCTCTACCATCGTGATCATGATCATGATACTGAAAAATGCATCCAACTCCAAGACAAAATCGAGGAGCTCATCAAGAGGGATTGGCTGGTTCGATTTCTCAGACGTCAGTCTGAAGTAGGAGAAGATCGGCTAAGGGCGCTGCCATAGCTAGAACCATCAATGATGGAGGAACAATAAGGAGATCGGCCACCTCTTGACATCATCAATGCTACCTCTGAGGGGGCCTTGGTACTTCGACGAGCCACCATCTCTAAGTCTCAAAGTCAGGGAAAGCTAGCTCCAAATTGGAAAGGCTCGCATGAAGTAGAGAAGGTCGTCTGACATGAAACTTATCACCTAAAGGAGCTCGGAGGAACAACGCTCCTACGACCTTAGAATTTAGAAAAATTGAGGATGTAATATCAGTAATTTTTTTTCAATAAAACTTCTCTCTTTCAATATTTTCATTTCTTAGTGCAAAAACTATGTGATGACAGAAAATAAGCAATCAATAGTAGTCATGTTAGAAACGGAAAGAGAACCTCATCCTAACATGAGCAAGTTGATGGCCTCCAACCTCGATTGGAGATAAGATCTCCCCCGAGCTTCTATGTCAATAGGAGATGAGATCTCCTTCAACCTCGGTTGGATATAAGATCTTTTTCAAGCTTCAAAGTCTACGCCAATAGGAGATAAGATCTTCTTCAACCTCGGCTGGAGATAAGATCTCCCCCGAGCTTCAAAGTCTATGCCAACAAGATAAGATCTTTTTCAACCTCGGTTGGAGATAAGATCTCTCCCGAGCTTCTATGTCAATAGAAGATAAGATCTTCTTCAACCTCGACTGGAGAAAAGATCTCTTTCGAGCTTCAAAGTCTACGCCAAATAAGATCTTCTTCAACCTCAGCTGAAAATAAGATCTTTTTCGAGCTTCTATGTCAATAGGAGATAAGATCTCCTTCAATCTTGGCTGGAGATAAGATCTCTTCCGAGCTTCAAAGTTTACGTCGAAAGAAGATAAGATCTCCTTCAACCTCGGCTAGAGATAAGATCTCTTCCGAGCTTCTACGTCAATAGGAGATAAGATCTCCTTCAACCTCGACTGGAAATAAGATTTTCTCCGAGCTTCCAAAGTCAATGTCAATAGGAGATAAGATCTTCTTCAACATCGACTGGAGATAAGATCTCTTTCGAACTTCAAAGTCTATGTCAATAGGAGATAAAATCTTCTTCAACCTCGGCTAGAGATAAGATCTCTCTCAAGTTTCAAAGTCTATGTCAACAGGAGGTAAGATCTCCTTCAACCTCGACTAGAGATAAGATCTCTTCCAAGCTTCTACATCAACAGAAGATAAGATCTTCTTCAACCTCGACTAAAGATAAGATCTCCTCCGAGCTTCAAAGTCTATGTCAACAAAAGATAAGATCTCCTTTAACCTTAGTTGGAGACAAGATCTCCTCCGAGCCTCAACTTCAAATTCAACCTCTGCTGGAGATAAGATCTCCTCCGAGCTTCAACTTCAACGGGTGTAGAGCCCGAATAAGAACTTCGGTAGTCGCTTTTTTGTACTCTCTTTCTTCAAATTTCAAACTCGAAAGTGGGAAGAACTATTGTTAGGGATAAAATTTGCTCCCACTGAAGTCCAGGCCGATGCCTAGTCTAATACAATCAGTAATCATGGAAGAGCTTCAGCAGCCAAACCTTAGCCGAACTTCTCAGTGGTCGAGTCCTAACCGAACTCCTATAGGAGCCGAACTCCTTTTAGACTTCTCCTTCAACTGGGCTTCCCCAGGATCCGGACTCCTCCCAGACATCTCCTTCAGTCGGACTTCTACGGGAGTCGAACTCCTTCTGGACTCCTCCTTCAGTCGGATTTCCATGCGAGCCAAACTTCTTTCGAGCTTCTCCTTCAGTTGGACTTCTATGAAAGCCGAACTCCTCTCAGATCCCTCTTTCAGTCGAACGCCTATGGGAGCCGAACTCCTTCCGGATTCCTCCTTCAGCCGAATGCCTACGAAAGCCAAACTCCTTTCGGATCTTTCCTTCAGTCGAATTTCTATGAACTCCTCCTTCAGTCGATTGAGTTTCTTTCGAGCTTCTCCTTCAGTCGAATTTCTACGAAAATTGAGTTTCTTTCGAGCTTCTCCTTCAGTCGAACTTCTACAGGAGCCAAACTCCTTCCAAACTCCTTCTTCAATCGGACTTCTATAGGAGCTAAACTCCTTTCAAACTCTTTCAATCGAATCTCTATAGGAGCCGAACTCCTCTCAAGCTTCTCCTTCAATCGAACTTCTATAGAAGCCGAATTTCTTCTAGACTTCTTCAGTCGAATCTCTATAGGAGCCAAACTCCTTCCGAGCTTCTCCTTCAGTCGGACTTCTACATGAGCCAAACTCCTTCTGCATCTCTCCTTCGGTTGGATTTTCATAGGAGCCGAACTTCTTTTGAGCTTCTTCTTCAGTCGAACTTCTACAGGAGCTGAACTCCTTTCGTATCTCTCCTTCAGTCGAATCTCCATAGGAGTCGAACTCCTTTTAGACTCCTCTTTCAGCTAGCATTCCTCTCGGATAATCTTCTCTAGTTATATTTTCTTTGAGAGTCCAAACTCTTCTGAAATTGATATACGTCAAAGCTTTTCACCCTACCATGCAGCTCTGAGCGGCTTAGTATCGGACGGCTATGACCATCACTATCAGTTTGCTGCAGACGATAGCGATCCACTACCGAACGATGATGGCTATCACCATCAATCTACCGCAGACGGTGCTATAGGTGGTGCCCCCTCCATGACAGACTCCATCAGGCCTCGAGCGGCCCACTATCAGGCAGATGCAGCTTCACTATCAATCCGCTACAAGCTTCGTCTATAAAAAGGGATCCTCTAGATATATTTTTTCTAACATCTCTTCTCCTTCCTAAAACTCTACCGAACTCTTACCTGAGCACTCCATTTCTGTTGGCCAAAAGAGCTGACTTGATCGTCGGAGGATCCTACCAGAGCTACTACCATCGATTCCAGATGGAACTTTATTTTGCAGATCACCAACGGCGACCTCATCCTCCTCCGCTCCTGCTCATCTTGATGTCAACTAGATTCTGCACCAAAAGAATTGGTGCTAGAGGAAGGACCTTTGTCTCTGAGGTATCCTTATTCTTAAAGGAGTGCTCAGTCGATCCTACCGACCTTCTTTTCCAAGGTTCATCTCCACCCTCTTTCTCAATCCTAAGAAATGCCTCAAAAGAAGGTGACTATCCAAAAATCTACCGCTTCTACCATCAGATCTGAGTCGGATCCATCCATTTCTGCTCCATCATCGGCACTTCAACCTCCACCTCCATCGACGGTCATGGTAGATCCGAAGCAGTTTAATCAGTTGATGCAGTAGGTTCAGGATCTCACCAAGATGGTGCAGGCCATGCAGCAACCTCCGACGGTGACTCCACCAAAAAACTCGCTATTAGAATATCAAAAATTGATCCCAAAGAAGAGCACTTGGGCTAGCATACCGATTGCCCCTAGAAAGAAAAAATAGAGAGCAGAGAATTCGTGTTTGGATCATGATTCTTCTCTGAAGAAAATCCTTCCTATCTGTAGCCGAAAGCCATCCAAGATCCATGATCGAGATGACGTCCTCGATCACAAACTATGGAAGATGGATCGATGGATTGAGAAACTCTGCTATGTCATCCTAGCTCACTGTGATGATGTCTATATCGATCCCCTTTTCTCTCTCTGAATTATGCAAGAGCCTGCTCCATCGAACATCAAGCTCCCTCAATTTGAAAGCTACAATAGAACCTCTGATCTGATTGATCATCTGAAGGCCTTTTGAACCATGATACTACTCCATGGCATACCAAACATCATATTATGTCGAGTTTTTTCATCTATCTTAAAAGAAGCGGCAAAAAATTGATACTCGATGTTAAAATCAGGTACGATCTTCTCTTTTGATCAGATGAGCCATCAGTTGTGGCTCACTTCATCAGCAGTCGATGTCCGCATCAAGATTCAAATTTTTTGATGAATGTCAAGCAAGAAGAAAAATTCATCCGAACTTATGTCATCCGGTTTAACGCTGCAGTATTTGAGGTCCAAAATCTGGACCAGTCTGTTCTAATGACCGCACTCAAGGATGGCCTTCAAAAGAATGATTTGCTATTCTTCTTGGAGAAGTATCTCAGAAATTTTATCGATCTGCTAGCTCGGGCCGAGAGATATATCCGTGCAGAAGAAGCCTTCAAGTTGAAGGATGAAGAAGCCATAGAAGAGCGACGGGCGAACAAGTCTAATAGACCCACCATCGATGGAGGACCGAATGAAATTCGACCATGCTCAAAGACTCCCATCGAGTGTAAGTGAGTCCGAACTCCTTCTCAAGCTCGTCATCAAAGAAGCTTCGATAGAAGGGCACGAAGAAGTTCTTCCTCCGAAAGGTTCTACAACTACGCCTCTCTTAACGCTCTTAAAACTCAAGTTCTAATGAAAATTAAAAATTAGCTACCAAGATCAGAAGAATTACGATCTTCCTCAAACAAGCGCAATCGAAGCAAGTACTGTCTCTACCATCGTGATCACGACCATGATATTGAAAAATTCATCCAGCTTCGAGATGAAATCGAGAAGCTCATCAGGAGGGGCCGGCTAGGTCGATTCCTCATATGCCAGTCTGAAGCTGGAGAAGATCGGCCAAGGGCATTATCGTAGCTAGAACCACCAATGACGGAGGAACAACAAGAAGATCGACCGTCTCCTGGCATCATCAATGCTACCTCTAAGGGGGCTTGGTATTTCGACGAGCTGCCATCTCTAAGCCTCAAAGTAAGAGAAAGTTTGCCCCAAATTAAGAAGGCCCGTATGAAGTAGAGGAGATCATCCGGCATAGAACTTATCGTCTGAAGGAGCTCGGAGGAACAACGCTCCTACGATCTTAGAATTCAAAAAATTTGAGGATGTACTATAAGTAATTTTTCTTTAATAAAACTTCTCCATTTCAATATTTTTGTTTCTTGGTACAAAAACTATATGATGATAGGAAAGAAGCAATAAATAGTGATCATGTTAGGAATAGGAGGAGAACCTCATCCTAACATGAGCAAATCGAAAGCCTCCAACCTCGGTTGGAGATAAGATCTCTTTCGAACTTCTACATCAATAGAAGATGAGATCTTCTTCAATCTCGACTGAAGATAAGATCTCTCCCAAGCTTCAAAGTCTACGCCAACAGAAGATAAGATCTCCTTCAATCTCGACTGGAGATAAGATCTTTTTCGAGCTTCAAAGTCTACACCAATAGAAAATAAGATCGTCTTCAACCTTGATTAAAAATAAGATCTCCTCCGAGCTTCAAAGTCTATGCCAACAGAAGATAAGATCTTCTTCAACCTCGACTGAAGATAAGATCTTCCTCGAGCTTCAAA
The DNA here is from genome assembly GCA_006176705.1 of Cocos nucifera. Classification (NCBI taxonomy): domain Eukaryota; kingdom Viridiplantae; phylum Streptophyta; class Magnoliopsida; order Arecales; family Arecaceae; genus Cocos; species Cocos nucifera. The sequence goes on from QRFJ01000136.1 coordinate 1,283,806, forward strand.
GTCTATGCCAATAGGAGATAAGATCTCCTTTAACCTCGGTTGGAGATGAGATCTCTTCTGAGCTTCTACGTCAATAAGAGATAAGATCTCCTTCAAGCTCGACTGAAGATAAGATCTCTTTCGAACTTCAAAGTCTACGTCATTAGAAAATAAGATCTCCTTCAACCTCGGCTATAGATAAGATCTCTTTCGAGCTTCTACGTCAATAGGAGATAAAGATCTCCTTCAATCTCGGCTGAAGATAAAATCTCCTCCGAGCTTCAAAGTCAACATCAATAGGAGATAAGATCTCTCTTTCAAACTTCGTTAGAGATAAGATCTCCTCCGAGCTTCAAAGTCTACGTCAATAGGAGATAAGATCTCCTTCACTCAATTAGAGATAAGATCTCTCCCGAGCTTCAAAGTCTACGTCAACATGTTTTAAAATCTTCTTCAACCTCGGCTAGAGATAAGATCTCTCCCAAGCTTCTACGTCAATAGAAGATAAGATCTCCTTCAACCTCAAATAGAAATAAGATCTCCTCCGAGCTTCAAAGTCTACGTCAATAGAAGATAAGATCCCCTTCAACCTCAGCTGGAGATAAGATCTCTTTTGAGCCTCAACTTCAAATTCAATCTCTGCTGGATATAAGATCTCCTCCAAGCTTCAACTTCAATGGGTGTAAAGCTCGGATAAAAACTTCGATAGTCATCTTTTTATACTTTCTTTCTTTAAATTTCAAACTTGAGAGTGGGAGGACTATTGTTGGGAATAAATCTCGCTCCCATCGATGTTCAGCATGATGCTTAGCCTAATACAATCGATAATCATGAAAGAGTTTCCATAACCAAACCTTAGCCAAACTCCTCAATGGTCGAGCCTCAATCGAACTCCTTCAGTCAGTCGAACTTCTCAATGACCAAGCTCTAGTCGAACTTCTATAGGAGTCGGACTCCTCCCAGACTTTTTCTTCTACGGGGCTTCCCTAGGATTCGGACTCCTCCCAGACATCTCCTTCAATCGAACTTCTACGAGAGCCGAAGTTCTTTCGGACTCCTCCTTCAGTCGAATTTTCATGGGAGTCGAACTTCTTTCGAACTTCTCTTTTATTCAGACTTCTACGAGAGTCAAACTTCTTCCAAATTTCTCCTTCAGTCGGACGCCTATGGAAACCAAACTCCTCTCGAATCCCTTCTTTAGTTGGACGCCTACGGAAGCCAAACTCCTCCTAGATCCCTCCTTCAGTCGGACACTTATGGAAGTTGAACTCCTTCCAAATCTCTCCTTCAGTCGGACTTCTATGGGAGCCCAACTTCTTTCGAGCTCCTCCTTCAGTTAGATTTCCATAGGAGCCAAACTTCTTTCAAGCTTCTCCTTTAGTCGGACTTCTACAGAAGTCAAACTTCTTCCAGACTCCTTCAATCAGACTTCTACATGAGCCAAACTCCTTCCAAACTTCTTCTTCGGCAGAATCTCTACAAGAGCTGAACTCCTTCCGAGCTTCTTCTTCAGTCGAACTTCTACAGGAGTCAAGTTCCTTCGAGACTCCTCCTTCAGTCGAATCTCTATAGGAGCCGAACTCCTTTCGAGCTTTTCCTTCGGTCAGACTTCTATAGGAGCCGAACTCCTTCCATATCTCTCCTTCAATCGGATTTCCATAGGAGCCGACTCCTTCTGAGCTTCTCCTTTAGTCGAACTTTTATAGGAGCCAAACTCCTTCCATATCTCTCCTTCAGTCGAATCTCTACAAGAGCCAAACTTCTTTCGGACTCCTCCTTTAGCTAGCATTCCTCTTAGATGATTCCCTCTAGCCGTATTCTCTTTGGAAGTCTAAACTCCTCTGAAATTAATATACGTCAAAGCTCTTCACCCCTCCATACGGTCCCAAATGGTTCAGTATCGGATGGCTGTGGCTGTCACTATCAGTCCACTATAGACGATAGCGATCTGCTATCGAACGACGATGACTGTCACCATCAATCTACTGTAGACGGTGCTACAGACGGCACCTCCCTCTATGATAGACTCCATCAGACCTCGAGCAGCCCGCTACCAGATGGCTACAGCTGTCACTATCAATCCACTACAAGCTCCATCTATAAAAAAAAATCCTTCAGATATATTTTTTTTAAGCTCTCTTCTTCTTTCCAAAACTCTGCCGAACTCTTATCTGAGTACTTCATTTCTATTGGTCAGAAGAGCTGACTTGATCATCGGAGGATCCTGCCGGAGCCACCACCAACGACTCTGAATGAAATTTTATTTTGCAGGTCACCGACGGCGACCTCATCCCCCTTCGCTCTAGCTCATTTCGATATCAACCAGATTCTGCACCAACAAAATTGGCGCTAAAGGAAGGACCTCTGTCTCTGAGGTATCCTTATTCTTAGAGGAGTACTCAATCGACCTTGTCGACCTTCTTCTTCAAGGTTCATCTCCATCCGCATCCTCAATCCTAAGAAATATCTCAAAAGAAGGCGACTATCCGAAGATCTACCGCTTCTACCATCAAATCTGAGGTGGATCCATCCATTTCTGCTCCATCATCGGTACTTCAACCTCCACCTCCATCGACGGCTATGGTAGATTCGAAGTAGTTTAACCATCTGATACAGCGGATTCAGGGCCTTACCGAGATGGTGCAGATCATGTGACAGCCTTCGACGGTAACTCTATCAAAAAACCCATCATCAGAATGTCGAAAATCGATCCCAAGAAAGAGCACTTAGGCTAGCATACCCATCGCCCCTGAAAAGAAGAAATAGAGAGCAGAGGATTCATATTTGGATCATGATTCTTCTCTAAAGGAGACCCTCTCCATCTATAATCGGAAGCCATCCAAGATCTGCGATCGAGACGACGTCCTCAATCACAAACTACAGAAGATGGACCAATGGATTGAGAAACTCTGCCATGTCACCTCGGCTCGTTGTGACGACATCTACACCGATCTTTCTTTCTTTCTTCGAATTATGCAAGAGCACATTCCGTCGAACTTCAAACTTTCTGAATTTAAAAGCTATGATGGAACCTCTGATCCGATTGATCATCTGAAGGTCTTTCGAATCATGATGCTACTTCTTGGCGCATCAGATGTCATATTATACCGAGCTTTTTCATCTACCTTAAATGGAGCGGCAAGAAATTGATACTCGACGTTAAAGTCAGGTACGATCTTTTCTTTTGATCAAATGAGCCATCAGTTCGTGGCTCACTTCGTCAGCAGCCGATGTTCGTGCCGAGATTTGGATTTTTTGATGAATGTCAAGCAGAAGGAGGAAAAATCCATCCAAGCTTATGTCACCCAATTTAATGCTGTAGCATTAAAGATCCAAAATTTGGACCAATTTATTACAATGGCCGTACTCAAGGGTGGCCTTCAAAAGAATGATTTGCTGTTCTTTCTGGAGAAGAAGTATCCTAGAGATTTTGCCGATCTGCTAGCTCGAATCGAGGGATATGCCCATGCAGAAGAAGCCTTCAAGTTGAAGGATGAAGAATTCATAGAAGAGCGGCAGACGGACGAGTCTAATAAACCCGCCACTGATGGAGGGCCGAATGAAGTTCAGCCATGCTCATAGACTTTCACCGAGTGCAAGCGAGCTCGAACTCCTTGAGCTCATCATCAAAGAAGCTTCGATAAAAGGATGCGAAGAGGTTCTTCCCTCGAAAGGTTCCACAACTATGTCCTCCTTAATGCTCCTAAAACTCAAATTTTGATAGAAATTAAAAATTAGCTACCAAGATCAAAAAAATTACGATCTCTCTCAAACAAGCGCAATCAAAGCAAGTACTGTCTCTACCATCATGACCACGGCCACGATACTGAAGAATGTATCCAGCTCTGAGATAAAATCGAGGAGCTCATCAGGAGGGACCGACTAGATCAATTCCTCAGATGCCAGTCTGAAGCAGGAGAAGATCGGACAAAGGTATTATCGTAGCCAGAACCACCAATGATGGAGGAACAACAAGAAGATCGACGGCCTTCCGACATCATCGATGCTACCTTTGGAGGGCTTGGTACTTCGATGAGCCATCATCTCTAAGCCTCAATGCCAGAAAAAGCTTATCCCAAATTAAAAAGGCCCGCATGAAGTAGAAGAGGTCGTCTGACACGAAACTTATCATCTGAACGAGCTCGAAGGAACAACACTCTTACGATCTTAGAATTCAAAAAATCTAAGGATGTACTACCAGTAATTTTTCTTCAATAAAACTTCTCTCTTTCAATATTTTCATTTCTTAATGCAAAAACTATGTGATGATAGAAAAGAAGCAATCAATAATAGCCATATTAGGAACAGAAGGAGAACCTCATCCTAACATGAGCAAGTCGATGGCCTCCAATCTCGATTGGAGATAAGATCTCCTCCGAGCTTCTACGTCAATAGGAGATGAGATCTTCTTCAATCTTGACTGGATGTAAGATCTCCTTCGAATTTCAAAATCTATGCCAATAAAAGATAAGATCTTCTTCAATCTCGACTGAAGATAAGATCCCCCCCAAGCTTTAAAGTCTCTGTCAATAGAAGATAAGATCTTCTTCAACCTCAACTGGAGATAAGATCTCCTCCGAGCTTCAAAGTCTACGCCAACAGGAGATAAGATCTCCTTCAACCTCGACTGGAGATAAGATCTTCTTCGAGCTTCTACGTCAACAAGAGATAAAATCTCCATTAACCTCGACTGAAGATGAGATCTCTTTCGAGCTTCTACGTCAACAGGATATAAGATCTTTTTTCAACCTTGACTGAAGATAAGATCTCCCTCGAGCTTCAAAGTCTATGTCAACAGGAGATAAGATCTCCTTCAATCTCGACTAGAGATAAGATCTCTTTCGAGCTTCTATGTTAATAGGAGATAAGATCTTCTTCAACCTCAGCTGGAGAGATAAGATCTTCTTTGAGCTTCAAAGTCTACGTTTAATAAGAGATAAGATCTTCTTCAACCTCGACTGAAGATAAGATTTCTCCCAAGCTTCAAAGTCTACGTCAACAGGAGATAAGATCTCCTTCAACCTCGGCTAGAAATAAGATCTCTTCCAAGCTTCAAAGTCTACGTCAATATGAGGTAAGATCTTCTTCAACTTTGGTTAGAAATAAGATCTCTTTCGAGCTTCTATGTCAACAGAAAATAAGATCTTCTTCAACCTCGACTAGAGATAAGATCTTTTCCGAGCTTCTACGTCAATAGGAGATAAGATCTCCTTCAATCTTGGTTGAAGATAAGATCTCCTCTGAGCTTTAAAATCTACGTCAACAGGAGATAAGATCTTCTTCAACCTCAATTGGAGATAATATCTCCCTCTAGCCTCAACTTCAAATTCAATCTCTGCTGAAGATAAGATCACCCTCGAGCTTCAACTTCAACGGATGCAGAGCTCAGATAAGAACTTTGGCAGTCGACATTTTGTACTTTCTTTCTTCGAATTTTGAACTCGAAAGTGAGGGGACTATTGTTGAAAATAAATCTCACTCCTATCGAAGTCCAGCCTGATGCTTAGCTTAATGCAATCGATAATCACAGAAAAGCTTCAGCGGCCAAATCTTAGCCGAACTCCTCAATGACCGAGCCCCAGTCGAACTCCTCAATGATCGAGTCCCAACCGAACTCCTATAGGAGCCAGATTCCTCCCAGACTTCTCCTTCGGCTAGGCTTTTCTAGGATCCGAACTCCTCCCAGATATCTCCTTCAGTCGAACTTCTACGAGTGCCAAACTCCTTCTGGGCTCCTCCTTCAGTCAGATTTTTATGGAAGTCGAACTCCTTCCGAGCTTTTCCTTCAGTCGGACTTCTACGAAAGCCAAACTCCTCCTGGATCCCTCCTTCAATTAGATGCCTACGAAAGTCGAACTCCTTCTGGATCTCTTCTTCAGTCGGACTTCTATGGGAGCCAAACTTCTTCCAAACTTCTTCTTCAATCAGATTTTCATGGAAGTTGAGCTCCTTCCGAGCTTCTCCTTCAGTCAGACTTTTACAGGAGCCGAACTTCTTTCGAACTCCTTCTTCAGTCGGACTTCTACAGGAGCCAAACTCCTTTCGAACTCCTTCAATCGAATCTCTACAGGAGCCAAACTTCTTTTGAGTTTCTCCTTCAATTGGACTTCTACATGAGCCAAATTTCTTCCGAACTCCTTCTTCAGTCGAATCTCTACAGGAGCCAAACTTCTTTCTAGCTTCTTCTTCAGTCAGACTTCTATAGGAGCCGAACTCCTTTCATATCTCTTCTTCAGTCAGATTTCCATCGGAGCCGAACTTCTTCTGAGCTTCTCCTTCAGTCGGACTTCTACAGGAGTCAAACTTCTTTCGTATCTCTCTTTCAGTCGAATCTCTACAGGAGTCGAACTTCTTTCGGACTCCTCCTTTAACTAGTGTTCCTTTCGGATAATCTCCTCTAGCCATATTTCCTTTGGAAGTCTGAACTTCTCTGGAATTGATATACATCAAAGCTCTTCATCCCTCCATGCGACTCCGAGCGGCTCAATATCGAACAGCTGCAGCCGTCACTATCAGTCCGCTGCAGGTGACAGCGACCTACTACCGGAGGGCGATGGCTGTCACCATCAATCTGCTGCAAGCGACGCTACAAACGATGCCCCCTCCATGACATACTCTACTAGGTCTTGAACAGTCCGCTACCAGATGGCTGCAACTATCACTATCAGTCCGCTACAAGCTCCGCCTATAAAAAGGAATCCTTCGTATATATTTTCTCTAAGCTCTCTTCTCCTTCCCAAAATTCTGCAGAATTCTTGCCTAAACACTCCATTTCTGTTGGCCAGAAGAGCTGACTTGATCATCGAAGGATCCTACCGGAGCCACCACCACTGATTTTGGATGAAACTTTATTTTGTAGGTCACCGATGACGATCTCGTCCTCCTTCACTCTAGCTCATTCCAGTGCCAACCAGATTCTGCACCAACACACGCATTACCGTCCATAGAACTGTACAATTTTAATGGAGTCATGCGAGAGTGTCACATGTCTCTCTAACTTTTGTCTTATAAAAACTATTCATTAGTGTCATTCATCCGATATCTATATAAACTAGCACGTCTTGGAAGAAGTAAAATGGAAACTAATTTCTATCAACTTAAATTACGTAGCCCATCTTAAATAGGTTTGGGTTATACCTTCCATATAAAAAATATGATTGATCTTTTTTTTTTGGCATAAACCGTTGCATCATATTTTGCACAACAAATATTATTTTTTGAAAGCTGTGTAAATTATGATCCTATATTTCATGATGCGATAAGAGATCAATCATTCCTTTTCGCATGAAAGATACAATCCGCACCTACCTAAAATTGTGGCTCAAACCACTTCATTTGAACTTTGTGTTGGCCCGATCCCTTAAGTTCATCCATCCACAAGTAGACTCAAATCTCCTATATGTGATCCAATCTAGCTCATAAATTGAGTCCATCATATCATTCTCATCAAAACAGGCCATTTATATGACGAAATTATTAGATAGAATCATTCTATCGCATATAGGATATAGATAAATCTATAAAAAATCCACACATCAGCATTTCCTTATTAAATGCTAGCTAACCATTCCTCGTTAAATGTTGTCCATAGCTAATTATAGTTTAGTAGAGAAAAAGCCACAGCTATTCTTGGTTTCCTACTAAATGCTAACCATGATTAATCATGATTTAGTAGAGAAAAAAGTGCTAATCATGGCTAATCATGTTTTAGCAAGAAATCCATTCCTCATTAAATGCTAACCATGACTTATCATGCTTTAGTAGTGAAAAAAACCACACGTCAGCCATTCTTGGTTCCCCATTAAATGCTAATTATGGCTAATCATCATTTAGTGGGAAATAAAAAAGTACTAATCATGACTAACCATGATTTAGTAGGAAATAAAAAGCACTTGGTGACTTTTCCTCTATTAAACTATAATTAATCTTGATTAGCATTTAATGGAAAATCTCTGATGGTAGTTTTCTCTGCATTTAATGGAGAACGGTCAGCTAGATTTAATGGGAGAATCAGGAATAGTTGATGTATTGACTTTTTATAAATTTTTTATCTATATTCTACTAAATCATGGTTAGTCATGATTAGTATTTTTTTCTTTACTGAATCATGATTAGCCATAACTAGCATCTAACGGCGAATCAGAAATGCCTACCATTGTTTTTTTTCTACTAGGTTGGACAATATTTAATAAAAAATAATTAACTAGCATTTAATAGAAAAATCAGAAATAACTGATGTGTATATTTGTTTATAGATTTATCTTTATCATACGTGATAGATCCATTCATCCCCCACTGACACAGCTGAGACTTTCAGCGCCAGCCAACATTAACATCTAAATCCTTCTCCGCATCTAAATAACACCGCTTCTGGATCTTCTACCGCTGTCTGTGCAACTACGACCATCCATCCTCAACCACTCTCGCACATTTCAAATCCAATCTCAGATTCTCTGAAACTAAACCCTGCTGCAACGCACTCCAAAATTTATTCCTCTATTTTATTTTTTATTTTTTATTTTTTGGTAACAACAAAATCTATTCCTCCGCAACCAGAAACCCCCAGTTTTCACACCGACAAACACCGCCCTCCACCCACATCAACGAGAGATTAACGCACACAGATTAAGAGAGACAAAATGTACCGCAGAAGCCGATGGTTTCAAATTTTCCGATGAATCCTGTCTCATGGTATCACCGGGTTGAACTCCCGGCAAGTGGTGGGCGGCTTCCGCCTTCCCCCCTCGCTGAAAAAAAACTCGGGCGGGCACCGAAACAAACAGTTGTCCGCCAAACTCACCATCCCGCTCCCTTCCATCAATCCCCCTATCGGGCTCGGGATCGGCCCGAACAAATAATTCTCCGATAAATTTAACCGGGCGAACGGCACCGCGCCCCCGGCCCGGACCACGTACTGGGTCGGGATCATCCCCGTGAGCCAGTTGTCCTCCAGCGACAACGCCGAGAGACGGGGCATCGAACCAAGGAACGTTGGCAGGAGCCCACCGAGGCAGTTGTGTTCCAGGTCCAACGCGATGAGCTGGCTCCCCAGACCGCCGTCCCACGGCACCTGAACCGACTCGAGCCGGTCGCAGGCCAGGGTCAGTTGTTCGAGAGAGGGGTGGTCGAACGCGGCCCCCGGGAGGGCCGGGAGCGTCCCCCAGAGCCCGTTGTGGCTGAAATCCATCACATGGAGAGCCGGCAGTGCCGCCACCGCCACCGCCACCGCCGCCGCCGGGATCTCCCCCTCCAGGCGGTTGCTCCGGAGAGAGATCTCCATCAACGACGCCGGGAACCCGGCGGAGAGGGCATTGTCGCTGACGTCGAGGAAGGGGAGATTTTGGATGGGACGGAGTTCCGGGATCTCGCCGGCGAGGTTGTTCGCCTGGAGCTCCAGACGCCAAAGGGCGGGAAGCGCCGCCAGGCACGGGGTATCCTGCCGGAGAGGAGGGCGTTGTCGAGGTAGAGCTCCTCGAGGGCTGGGGCGGGGGATCTCCCCAGAGAAGGCGTTGCAGGAGAGGGCGAGGAGGCGGAGGCGAGGGGGGCGGCCGGGGAATGGCGCCGGTGAGGCCGTTGTCGGCGAGGTCGAGAGACTCGGGGGCCGAAGGCGGCGGCGCAGGGGTCGGCGGCGGCGGCGAAGTCCCAGGAGTCGAGGCACAAGCCGTGGGGAATGCAGGGTGGGTCGACGCCCCGCTTCACGGCATTCCAAATTCTAGCAAGGCATCACCATGCAGTAATCAGCCATCACATCAATGTTAAGCAGCTAGATTTCTAATGCATGAATTTGTAAACATTCCATGGAACGAAGAATGCAACCCATAAATCCGTAGTTCAGTCTATTAACATCGGACAAAAAAAATTTAGCCTAATGCTTTCTACACCGCACGTGAAAAAATATAGTGGAGTGCATCTGATAATTTTATTAAAATATATAATCATATTTTTTAATATATATTTAATATCTTATGATGTGATGTTTAAAATTTTAAATGATAAAAATATTTATTTTTAAAAATTATAATATTTATTTATAAAAATTATGATATTTTTATAGAAAATATAATATTTAATTTAACGTATCATAATTTTTATGAATGAATATCATAATTTTTATATAAAAATATCATAATATTATTTCTACATATATTTATTATTTTTTTTATTTTTTATATTATATTATAATAATTTTATATAAAAATTAAGATATATATTTATAAAAATTATGATATTTTAAATAAAATATTATATTACAAAAAAGTCATAATTTTTATGAAGAAATGTCATATAGTATCTTAAATAAAATACTATATTTTTTATAGGATATCATAATTTTTATGAAGGGATGGATATCATAATTTTTTAAAAAAATATTTTTATCATCCAAAATTTTAAATGCTGTAGAATATTAAATATATATTAAAAAATGATGACTACGTATTTCAATAAAATTATCCGATATAACCTACATTAATTTTTCTATACCGCATATGGTATAGAAAAAATTACTCTAGCTAAGATTTGTAGCTGGAGATGGATATGAATGGTCCTCTCTCTCTCTTTTAAATAAATAAAAAAAAATTTCATCAATTTATTAATAAAAAATTATATATAAAAAATATATAATTATATAATATAAAAATATTCTTAAAATGAATTAGAATATATTAAAAAAGATAAGTCCCTCCACAGCTTTTGATGCCTCTTCCCTTTCTTTTTGGAACAAAGCAGCTCTCACAGTTGAATGTCCCTGCTCGCTGGAGGCTTTCGTCAGAGAGCACCGCTGGCGCTGTGACGGGCACAATTCCATGCATTCTCGTACCATTATTGGTTGTGCCCTAACAGGTGGTTCCATCATGCCGAGCGCAGGGTTGCAGCATTGGTCGTAAATGGAACGCCGAAAGAGTAATTGCCCCACCCCCCATGTACAAATACAATTATCCTACCAATGTCTGCTAGCGTATGTCACAGTTACCCGTGGAGCAAGCATGTACCCTTGTTCTGGCTGTTATAATAGTATTTATTTGATCCCTCCGTTGTCTGTATAAATAGTATCTTTAAAATATTTATTTAATAAAATATACAATCGATCTGATGGTGAAAAATCTCGTGCGCATATACGAATGAGCTTTCTAAAATCCAATCCTTAATCCTTTCTACTCTACCATTTGAATCAATAATTAGCATAGTATGGAGCCGAGATAACAATAGATTGACTAAATAAATAATTAGGATGGAGGGCATTAACAATGATCATGTTAACTTATCAAAAAAAAAAAAAATGATGTTAACTAAACAATGATCTCAAAAAATTATCTAATAAATAATTAGCAAGGAATTCGAACTTGCATTCTTCAGCAAATATCAGCTTTAATCCAAATTAACTAATCAATGGATCCCAGAAATTTAAAATAATAGAAATGGACCGGCAATAAATATCAGATTTAACATAGTAATCTTTTAAAGTTAAAATATCTTAATAGGATTCTGACTCATGAATTTTTTAGATAATTATTTGTTAAAAAATGTTGAAAGCAGTTGGTGAGATACCTCCAGATCCTAATATCAAAACAAGGGATTATAATCTGGTGTGCATGCGGGGAGTCTTTCTCTTTTAACAAATTCATGAAGTGTTTTAAATTCTAACCTAATCTGTAACACCGAATACCATTGACTCTATCACTACACCAAAAGTGTTCTTTAGCTATCCTTTTCCAAAGGTGGAAAGAAAAAAAAAGAGCATCTAATATTATTGTTTCAGAAGCAACATCAATATTATGCCTCTAAAAATATATTTCATGCTCCAACTGATTGTAAACACCGTAACAATATAACATCTGGCTCTATAATTGGCATTTTTTAGGGGCCGTTGCTCTTTTTTTCTTTTTCTTTTTTTTTTTTGCGTCTAAAACTGATGCCATAGCAAGAAAAAGTGGCCGGATGGAGGACTGCACGTCTCTTTGGAATCTTAATTTTAAGGACGGTATTTCCTTTTCACCAAGATATTTAGATATTTCTACGAGCTTGGGCTAGAAATTCCATAAGAATCAGACTTGGCCCGTCCAACATTATATATATATATATATATATATATATATATATATATATATATATATATATATATATATATAATAAATTATATACACAAAGGGAAATACTTATTGTGATTTCTCTTTTTCTCTTTTTAGATCCATCCAGATATGATCCATACTAACACGTATTTGATTTTATTTTACATATTTTAATTAATCTAAACTCTGACTAAAAATAAATTTTCAATAAAATAATAAAAATATATTTGATGATTGGATAAATTTGAGCCATATTCAACCATCGTGAATACCATCCATCTTCAGTCTTTACGATTGATTCAGATACTATCTCTGATGGATGAGGTATATTATAAAAGAGCGTCTATGAACTTGGTCTCCTATTCATAGCTTGTGAGATCCTCCTCATTAGAAATACTCAAAGTAGGATTAGAAAAATCAAGGCACTGCTCGTCATTCACGAGAAGCATCTAAATATTTTTTTTTGTGATTATAAGTTGCAGATTATTGTAGTTACAGACTTTGGATCGAGAATTTATTCAGAACTTAAATAATAATGGCTGAAAGTATAATTTTTTATAATAAAATTTATAATTTCTTATAGTAAGTGATATTAAAGCCATCTCTATGCTATTTTATTCGGTCAATAATCTGTATAATTTTATATGCTAAATTTTAGATTTATTTTTAATATATTAAAAATTATTTATGAATAAAATGAATAATAAAATAAATGAGGCATCTGTTTATTTTCATAATCGATTTTATGATTAGAGAGATCTGAATTTGTTCTCATACACCATAAAAATTTATATTTTTATTTATTTATTTAAATTTACAAATTTATAATTTATTTTAATTTTAAATTATTATTTAAATAAATAAATAGAGCTGATGGATGGACCTTTCGTCGTGTGCCCTCCTCCCAATATGGTGGCCGAACTCTGAGATGGACGGACATTCCGCATGCCGGCGTCATGCACCCATGCACAACTATCTCCGGCAATCACCCGAAATTTAAATTAAAAAAAAAATTTCTAGGGAGGCAAGGCCTCCGGGCTGTAGACCGATAAGGAGAGGATGAAGAAGAGGGCCCGACATTGTGCCCTCTTCCTCTCTTAATTTGGTGGCAGGACCTCTGGTCCGTGTCCCACCCCTGGTTGCCGACTGCATGGCCAATGACCGACGGTTGTCCTCTTGATCGTCGGGATAAATAGGGAAAAAGATCCGGCGTAATGGCCGGATGGGTTTCCGGCGACCGTCCCATGCTCCTCCTCCCATCATTGTGACCGCCAGCCAAGGATAAGGGAGAAAAATTCATCGGCTTATTCCCAAGTTCTCATCGTCGATCTCCCATCAAGACCGATCACCGCCGGCTTACCGATGGTCGGTTGTCCTTGATGGAGTCGGGGCCCGTCGATCGAGATCTTCCGACGGCCGTCGATCGACATTTGGAGGGGAGGAGCGCCGGTTTTGGGCTTCTTAGTCGATCCCTCATCAGGTTTTGGGCTTCTTAGTCGATCCCTCATCAAACGACAAACGGTCGATCGACTGGTTCGCCGGCGTTCGCGACGATAGGGAAAGGCCGGTCATTGGTGAATGGTCGGCCGGTGTCTTGCTGGCAGTAGATATGGGAGGTATGATCGTCGACCATGGAGTTTCTCTGGGTCTTTGATCGTGAAAAAGGGAAGGGAGAAAGAAGAAAGGGATTTTGGGTTGCGGGTTTTCGGGTTTCGAGTTTTGACCCGCAAATCCGGATCCATCAAACACTAATCCTAACCTTTTGATAACTGACTAAACCAGGCCACATTCAATTTGTTTAATCTGGTTCGAGAATTTTGCAATAAAGTCCCTGGTAAAGTATATATTTAAATAAAGTTCTTTCGGTGGTTGAATGAATCAGGTTTAAAGGATATTTGCAATTAGATCCCTTATAAAATTATATATTACGTAAAGATCATTTTCTATAATTGCATGAATCAATTCATTTGCAATTTAATCCCTACCAAAGTAACAAATCGCATAAAGATCCTTATAAAATTATGCTTTAGCCCCTATAATAAAGATTATTACATAAAGACCCTTGGGTTATTGTTTAGTTTTTGTAATAACTTTATTATATAAAGATTTTTTATTAATTATGATAAGATCTTGCTATATGGTTCAATTGTAAATAAAAAATTGTAAGCTTATTGTTGTATTTTTGACAATATGCTCAAGCCATATAAAGTAAGTAGATTTGTTATATTCAGAAATAGTCATAGTATCCTGATATAATAAATATCATATAAAAATTATAAAATAAAGTATAATAGCATGTGAATAAAATTATGATTAAGTCATAAAATAATTTGCTTTATCCATAGGGAGTTGTTATTTTTATAATTTAATTAGAATAAGATAATAATTTAAGTATTGAGGATAGGATTTTTTTCTAGACCCACAGGTATGAAATTTTTTTATTTTTGATATCTACGTTACTAGTCTTATTAATAAAGCATTAACTATAAGAAATCTGATCTTTTGCGACAAAATTTTTTCATCATTGATTTTTTGTTATAAAAACTATTAGCGACGAAAATTTTCGTCACTAAATAATCGTCGAGAAAGCCTCGTAGCAAAAGATTTTAGCAATGAAAAAAAATATTTCATCACCAAAACTATTCAACAATGATGGAATGAAAATTTAGTATTAGCGACGAAAAAATTATTTCATTATAAAAATATGGTGATGAAAAAAGTTTAGTCATTAAAAAATATTTTTTTTGCGACGAAAAATATTTTATCGCTAATTTTTTACGATAAAAATATTTCATCGCTAAAATAAAAAAATTTCATTGCTACTTTTAGCGACGACATTAGTTTCATCACAAAAATTATTTCTTGCAATGAAATATAATTTTGTTGCAAAAACTATTTCTCGCGATGAAATATTTTTGTCGCTAAAATTACTCTTTAGCGACAAAATTAAATTTCGTCGCTAAAATTAGTGCCAAAACAAAAAAAAATGGGCTCTAATTTTGTTGGAATTTTTTGTTTAAATATAAAAAATATTTCAAATAATCTGTTCAAATCTAAATAATATTTCAAAATATACCGCATATCAAATATGTTTAATACACTATCATATCAAACAAAACATAACATAAATACAAATAATATCCATCTGATCCATACATAATTAAGTTTTATATCAGTCATTAATAGATACAAAAGTATGAGTTCATACACCATTTAAGATATAAAAACCTACAAACTATGCATCATCAATGTCATTGGCCTCGTTCTCTCCTCCTGGTGTCGATCCCTGACCAGATGTATGTCTCGATGGCGGTGCAGAGGCAACATCATGCGGCTGTAGATCTGCTAACTCAGAGGCATCAATACCGAGCTATCCTGTCATTGCACCTACAATCTTCTCGAGTGTTTAGCTACGATTCATCCAGTAATTAATTTGATCTTGCATCGAGCTCATCAATGTCTTAACTACCTCTGGCACTGCGGCATCATCAGTCCATCCGGATTGGTCGGATGATGAACTGCAATGTGATTTTTCTAAATGCATACCATGCCCAGACCCTAGCTGCTGCCCAAGGACTACATCCAAGATCGCATCGTCGATCATGGAACAAATAGGCTGTGATCCAGCATCACTATCAAATCCAATATCCCTCGTCGCCTACTCTCTCAACTGCAATATTTTTGCCTTCACAATAAACCAAATAATATTATCAGTTTGTTTCAAGGACTTCAAAAGAATTCAAAATATGATATGATACTTACATGACGTTGCCTCGCCTCCTCAATCACAAATTGGCTGCTTTTGTTCTGATAGAATTTTTCATAGGCATCGACCCTGGATAGTCCCTATTCAAACAAAAGAAAAGAAGAAAAATGATATCAAAATAATTTATACATTCAATAAGAACATCCTATAGCATGCAATTGCAAATGCAGTTACATACCATCCTCTTCATTCCTTGTGCAAATGATGCACTCTCTTGTGTGTGAATGGAATCAATCTCTCCTATTCATCTTATTCGCCTCCGATCGTCGCTTAAAAATATGTAAAGTTATAGCCAAAGAAAAAGAATAATAATATCAAAATAACTTGAAACATTAAACATACCTTAAATGCCTCACTCTCAAAATGCTTGCACAACCACCGCCAATCGTCACTAGACCCGATCCAGTTTCTATAAGACTGGATTACAGGGTCAATCCCCCTTGCTGTAGATCATTGCAATATGTATGAAGCCTACATCATCGATGCCTATACCTATTTGCAGCCATTTTATGGATACACCTCGCCACTTCTTCGTCGGTGCAATTCTCGAACATAACCATATCCTATACATATGAATAAGACTGTCAATAGATGTGTTGTGGAAAGGATATAAATACATATTAACTTACCTTGATATGAGAGACAAGAGCATCGTGGAATCGAGAGATGACATGCTTGAAACTTTCGGCGGCCCACGAAAAATGATTCCACATCAACAAACTGATCTCATTAGTGACTATACTCGCCTCTAAGCCAACCTGATGATCCTGAAATATCTGAACTTTTGGCTTTTTATTGTGCGTATGCATATATTTCTCTAAAACTAGATTTCTACTAGATCCACACATCGTGCAGTGCTGTTGTGTGCCTGCACATGAAAATTCATGAAATGAGCATATATCATCTACTAATGGATGTATACAATAAAAAAATGATGTGCAAAATTTATAAATGTAAGAGAGGTATACCTACAGAGAAATGATGCTATGGTGCCATGACCTCCTGCTGGACTAGCTCCGATGGAGCACCAGCCTGCTCCAAGAACTCGGGTGGCTGAGTCTCATCCAAGTCCTATGACTTGTTGCATAGAAAGCTAAAATGAGGATGTGTGTCATGCTGTGGGGCCCAACGTCTGCTCGATGAACGTCCACGCCCAGAACTAGTCATGATGCTGTAATGGTTAACATACTTTGAATAAGCACATAATCATAAAAACTGAAATACTATATAATGTAACATAAAAATAAATTAAATTACTTAAATATATTAATTGTTATTCTCAGAATCTAAACTATATTCATATAGTCGTCCTCAATAGGACTCGTAGAAGGCATCGAGCCAAAAATACTATCATCATCATCATTCATGAAGTCATCACCCACATATGATTGTGAATATAAATTATTATTGATGAAGTCATTATCCACATTTGATACAGTTCTCCAGAGTTCTCCAGATACACAAGCACTGAAACCATGCTATGTACCTAGAGAACATGATCGAAAATGCCGATGAAACTCTCCGATGTAAAAGCACATGGTATGCAATTTAAAATTCACTCATATGCCCAAACTGTCCATAAGGACAATTCGAGAATAGCATGCATAACACCAATGTTTTTTTCATTAAAGGACAAACATTGGCTCAAGCACGCTATCCTCGAATGGGAATTCTATGATTTATGCATTTGTTATGTTATGATTAATATATGATTAATATATAATATTATGTGCCAAATTCTGACATATTCTCAAGATTTGCCGCCAGATCTGAAGTAATTCCATATCAAAGATACAATGTTGAAAAAGAAAAAGCAATGAAGGCAAAAGTAAAATCTTGGAGCCATCTCAAATCAAGTACTATTTTTTTTTTTGTAAACACTTCTCAAATACTTGCTTAATGTTTGTTTTACAAACAAGTCTCTGAATCTAGAAAATAAATGCAAGATTTACATGCTAATGTCATCTTGAGAAAAATAAGAGAGATTTTTTTCCTCACTATGGCCTTCTTTATTTGAATTATAACATTAAATTATGAGTGATGCATAAATGAATTAAGGCAACACTTAGATGTTCTAGAATGCATGGTTTCAGACACAGGATACCATGATACATGCTTATTGTATGATTGATGCTTAAAAGGTTCTTAATCTAGGATTGTTTCATAAAACTATATTTGATAAGTGTGGACTTACTTGATAAGCCATTGAAGCATAAATTGCAAGTAGGTTATTGATGGACTTGGTAATTTCCAAAGACCACCAAAACATGTTGCATTTGGTTAGATCAAGTTTGGAACTGTCTAATACCTAGCTTTTGTATTTTAAGTAATTTGATTTGTTATGTTAGAGAAGTATCTTTGGGCTCCAATATAGGAAGATGATGAGCAACAAAAGGCTTGACTTAGCCATTGACCTACTAAATACTGCTACAAGGTTGATATAAGCAAAGCTCTAAGTATAAATTTCTAATATTTTTTCCATCAAAATAAGTGCCCATATAGTACTATATCAAAAACAGTGTCCACTTGCTACACACCTAGCGAGAAGTCTGAGCCAAAAACAAAAAACTTAAACTACACATGTCCAAAATGGATCTCTCCCTTGGTTTGAAGGGACATGCATATGAATCTCCACTTTTCTAAATAGCAGAGTAGAATGGTCGGCAAAATAGTTATCTTCTGTGTTATCAAAAAAAATAGTTATCTTCTATACACATGGCTGGAATTCTTTTAACCACTACTTCTGAAACTTCACCCAATAACTCCTATTTTTACCTTTAGAAATTAATCTTTACCCGACAACTTAGTCTATTAAATTGAGGAAAGATGGAAAGAGAAATAAGTTAAACTAAAATCAACACTCAAAGAGAATAATGAACTTAGGATTTGTGCCTAAATAATCATTTTTAGCAGTAAAATTTGGGGGTAATGTGCCTGGATTGTGGGCTTCCCTATAAGCAGAAGTCCTCTGGAGCTAAATTTGATTCTTTAGAGTTGTTTATGAGCACTGTAGCTAGGCTATTACTGCTCAATAGAAAATGATATCTGGATTACCCAAGGCGAAGGAGCCATTAGGATTAAAGATGATTTAAAACCTTTTAAGCCCGGCATGCTCATGCTCTGGGTAATAGACAGATGGAAGTGAAACAGGGAGCGCGAGTAAAATGGAGGAGAAAGCTTACCCTAAACTTTGTCGATCGATCGACGTGGAGGGCGAGATGCGGCTCGATAGGCAGAGAGAGCAGAGAAGAGCACGAGTGAGAGAGCTACGAGATGGAGGCCGATGGTGTCATAGGATTTATTAGAATAGGAGCTAGGATTTGGAGTGAGAGATGATGACGATGATGATGGTGGCATAGGGACAACGATGATGGTGGGCGGTGGCGTGGAGGAATGACGATGACGATGATGGCATAGGGGCGACAATAATGGTGAGTGGTGGCGTGAAGAAACGATGATGATGGCATGGCTCAACAAAGCAAGAGAGAGAGAGGGAGACTCAAAGAGAGAGGGCACTCTATGTGATGAATAATCATCCTGACTTGGCAAAGTGAGAGAGAGAGAAGGAGACTCAAAGAGAGAGGATGCTCGGTGTGATGAGGCCTGATTTAGGGGCAAAATAGAGTTAAAATCCTATTTGTTTTGACGATGAATTTCTTTCGTCGCAAGAAAGCAACTACGTGCGATGATTTTTTTTTTATCACAAAAATTAATCTTTAGCAACAAAATAATATTCATTATGAAAACTATGTCTACGATAAAATTTTTAGCAACAAAATTCATCGCAAAAGATTATTCTTTAGCAACAAATTTTTTTTCATTGCAAAAACTAAAACTCTAGTGATGAAATATTATTTTCGTTGTTGAAGGTTAATTTATGGTGATGAAATTTTTATTTTCATCGTAAAAAATATAAGAATTTTGATGAAATATATTTTTCATTGCAAAAGATAGCTATTTGCAATGAAATTTATATTCATCACTAAAATTTCATCATAAAAGATTAAATTTTTTATAGTGATTAGTAAATTCTATGCGTGATACACCTCTACCCATAGAAAGGTTAGAATTTAATACTATCAAAGTTAAATATAAAAAAAAAATACTTTAGATAAAGTTTAATTAATCTTATTATTTGATGATAAAGTGAGTATGTATTATTTGCAATATTAATTTTCATAATTATAGATAACAGCATAGAATAAAAAATTTAATGGATTAATTTTTTTAGAATAAAAAAAAATATTGCTCACATTAGGTTGTGCTAATCTTGACTTGGTGTATCAAGTTGATGAAGTTTCACTACTTATGGATGAAAGTATATCATAATAGAAGAGCTTTTTAAGAATTGTGAATCATTCAATGGACTCAGTTTGTTCTATAAAAAATTTAACTTAAAGTGGCATATTAGGAGATCATATTACAAGGCTCATATTGTCATATATGCTGTAAAATAGTAATCAACAAGTTCTTAAGATAAAAGGTAACATTCGTGAGTACATTATAAATGAGAGACATTGCAATATAGTTAATTTAATATTAAAGTTTTTATATTAAATATCCTTTTAGTCAATTTTATCCTTACTACTTTTCTATCAGATCAATCTCTTTAAGATCTTCTATAGTATATACAATAAGAAATGGATAGTTAAAAAATTACTAGCCAAATATGTGTATAAATGGAGAAGAGATTGAGTCAAGAGAAAATAAAGAGTGTAAACTTTGATTCACATTAAGCTAGTAGAAAAATAGATAAAGAAAAAGATGTACCTAAAGTACCGAAGGTAGAAAAAAAAATTATTATGGCATCAGATAAAGTCATTAATAAAATTATTAGATACTTCTTCTGCAAAAAAAACAGACATCTAAAAAAAATCTACAAAAAGTATAAAAGATGGCTGCAAAAGAAAAACATTCTTTACTATTTTGTACATTTTGAATCCAATTTAGTAAGTATTCCTTATTCTACCTAATGGACTGATTTTAGTGCACTTGTGCATATTGCTAACAAATTATAAGATTTTCTATTAAGAAGGTCTCTGACTGAAAGTGAATGATTTATTCTCATTAGAAAATAAAAATATTTATTTATTAAGATAGTTAGATGCTAAAGAATAGTCTTAGATCCTGGAGTAGATTTTTATTTTAAAAATATTTTTATATTATGGCATCAAATTTGAAAAGAATCATAAGGCTAGTGGAGAAAATGATTTTTGGATCATCAAAGTTCACTGGTTTTATAACATATGATAATAGTATAAAGATAAACTAGATATACATATATAAGGATGCCAGAAGAAGTGAAGAAACTTTGAAATTTATTTGAAACAAAGGTAGAAGGATAATCAAAAAAAGTAATTAAAGTAGTCAGATATTATTAAGGTGATGAATATTATGGTAGATATACTAAGATGGGACAATAGTACTCTAACACATAATGCCTAGTACATCATATCAAAATGGCATAGATTTTATTATCCATCTTCTACATCATAGATAGTAGAAAATTAATAAAGCTAGATTCTAGAGATTGGCATATTTAGTGGAAGTGGAGGTCCTTAGGATATTATCTTAAGAAAATATCGAGCCTATAAAGTAGACTAAAGTAACAGTTCTTATTATTATTCTTGGGATAATATTTAGAAAGAATTATCACTTCATCAAGCTCCGCTCTATGATGTTTTTTTTGCCAAAGAAGTAACTATCCAACCACCATCATAAACAGATCAAGTGACAATTCTCTAGAGATCTATTAAAGTAAGAAAATCTACTATACCTCTAGTTTATATTATATATCTGGTTAATATGGGTAAAAGGGTTGATGACCTTAAAATATTCTTACAAGCCATGAGTGGTGTAAACATCTTCAATGGTTGGATGCCTTAAAAGAAGAGCTAGGCTTTATGGATAACAACTATATCTAAAAATAAGATTAAATGATGATATAAAGTCAGACTTATGGTAAAAAGGTTTACACAAAAAAAAGAATTAACTATTCTTTTAGAATTATCATAATCCTAGTAGCTCATTTTTTTTATCTAGAGCTATATCAGACGGTTGTAAGAATAGTCTTCCTTAATGATAATCTAAAAGAAG
The DNA here is from genome assembly GCA_006176705.1 of Cocos nucifera. Classification (NCBI taxonomy): domain Eukaryota; kingdom Viridiplantae; phylum Streptophyta; class Magnoliopsida; order Arecales; family Arecaceae; genus Cocos; species Cocos nucifera. The sequence continues at coordinate 1,305,715 of QRFJ01000136.1, forward strand.
AGATCTATATAGTATAATACATGAGAAATTTTATGGTTAGTGGACAAAAACATATGATTCGCAGATTAAAAAAATTTAGTTATGAACTTAAATTGACCTCCACACTATAGTATCTCGATTTTCATCGAATAATCATTATTTTTGGGCTTAACTCTATATACCCGAAGGTTAGTGGAAGTAAGTTCATATTATTCTGCTTGCTAACAGTAATTTAGGTTCATTTAAAAAATTAAATAATTTTTATCCTTGAATTTTAAGATGTAAGATATAAATGAAGTCACTTTAATTATCAGCATTCAGATTTACATGGATAGATCTTTAAGCTATTTGGACTATCTTACAGGACCTACATCTTTAAAATACTAAATTTTAGATAAAAAAAATATTTCTCTGTGTGTGTTCATAATGTAAAGGGTGATATATTGAATAAAGCTTACTATCAAAGAATTAAGATAAAAATAAAAAAAATAAAGTTCATAACTTATGCATCTAGTATTGAAAATCTATGCACATGTTCATATGGGTGCAAACATTATTGCATCAATATTTATACATAATTAACATGATCCTAAATTAGAGCATAGAAAAGTTGTTAAGAAAGTCATGCATTATCTATAGAGTATAAAAGTTTACATACTCATATATAGTCGGTCTGATCATCATAAAGTAATAGACTATTAGAATTAGAACTTTGATGGATGCACCAATCATAGAAAGTCTATTATTGATATATCTTTCTATCTATAAGAGATGCTATGTCATGAATGTATGTAAAATAAGATTTTGTTTACTATATTCATTATGGAAACAAAGTACGTAGCCTATATGAGACTTTCTCACAAGCTATAAGGTTGCAGAATTTTATCACAGGATTTAGAATTATTAACTCTATTAGCAGATCGATAAAGAGGTACTGTGATAATATCTTTTACAAGTATGATTCTCCTACAGTATGAAGAGTGCAAGCATCCGTAGGTATATTGGTATTAAATACTTGGCTCTTCATGAGAGAATAAAGAACATAGTATCTGTAAAACATATCATATAGAGCTGATAATTGTAGACCCATTGACTAAAGTATTTATTCTCGAGATTTTGAGGATCGGGTGGATCATATAGGGATACAGCTCATTTAGTAGTTGATATGTATTGGATGCTATGTATAAAATCATCATATTGAATTTTGTAATTTAGTTTATTTTATACTGATCAGTATTTATCATATGATATAAAGTTGACCAAGAAATAGACAAAGTTTCGTCTATTCATAAAGCTAAAGTTCTAAATAAAGAACTTGATTATGAGGTATCACTAGTATTGTGATACATGGAAGATCGTATGTTGTTTGATAACATATTTACCGCTATGATTCATACTGATGATTATTTTATAATCAAGTATACAGTATATATCCTATGGAGGAATTAAGTTTTTAAATGTGGCCACATCAATTTTTTAACTATCAGATCCAAATAAATTTTCGTCAAAAATTTTTTAAAATACTTTAAATAATTAAAATAAAGATACTTGTGTTAGGTTAGGCCAAGTGGGAGATGTTAGGTTGAGCACACAAGCTTATTGAAAAAAAAAAATTTATGAGATGTTATGCCTTTTTTCTACTCAAGTCCGTGCGCTCGTCAATCATCATGGACAGTGTTTGTCTGCAGAGCTACATCGTCCGTAGTATAGAAAATATGTTTGATACTAAAAGCATGGCATTATCACTGTTAAGGCCAAGAACTCCTCCATATCATCGGTGGCCTTGCCTTTGTACTTTTTTTAGATGAGATCAACTTCTTTTTTCTTTATCTCTTTTTTTATTTTTTACTCTGATAATTATGAAATTCAATCTTTTAATTGCACATTTAAGTGTATCCTATAAATAATCTAAAATCTAAAGAAGATTTGGCAAAAAAAAGTCAGATATATTTAGGATTATACAGATCTTCAATATTTATTTATTTGCCATATAATATATTTCTCTAATTATAAAAATCTAAAATGAGATTTAAATATTTATGACTACAAAAAAAATTGAATTAGAATTTTTAGCACAAGATCTGCTTTTAGTTCTTATCAGTTTGGGTTTTCCATATTTTATTTTATTCATTTATATATGTTTCCTCTCATGCATTGCATGCTCCTTTTGCTAGTTAATTTATAATAGTTTGCTACTAGAATTGGTTCATATGGCAAGCAAAGATAAGAGCAACCATAAAAGGACTTGACAGTGGAGCCACATCACACTCTTATATTCATTTCCTGTTAATTAATTGTTATTTGGCAGTGGTTGTGTTAGTCATACCTTCTCAATTTTCTTGGCATGCAAAGGGATCGGTAATTAAAGTCTGGACCGGCAGTGCAAACGAAGTCTTTTCATCATGGTTGAGTGTGGAGTGCATGGAGGGACCAGCAATTGAATTGTCGCAAGAAGGATAGCGATATGACCTGATCTTTAAATAGAGTAGGTTCGAAGAAGCTTTACTGGCACCATTCTGAAAAAAGATATGACCTAAGAGACTTTACGTGCCAAGTAGCAAGTGGCATGATACTATGGAAGAGTTAGATGGGGATTTAACACCCCCCCCCCCCCCCCCAAATCTGCATTGCGTGGGAGCTTACGTCATAATATCTGATAGAGCTATGCATGTCAAAATGAGCCTGTTAATTGGTTTGGGTTTGGATAAGATCATGTTCAACTGCAATTAAACGGCTCTTTCAGACGTTTAACTCAACCGCCGGCAAAGACGCGCCGAAAAGTTAAACCTAACCCAACCAAACTTGTACTTCTCTACTCAAACCGATTTAGTAGCAGCTTGGAGGTTAAGTTTGGTTATCTGGGTCTAGATTAGGGGTACGGTGGAGCAATGAGGTTAGTGTCAGTCAAAAAAAGTTTAATTTGCTTTGCATCCTTATAGTACGGATACCAAATGAAAGTTCTAGCGAACCGGTTGAGATTGCCGTGGACAAGTCGGACGAGGACCCCGGGCTCCATAAAGCATTAAATTAGGGTGCCCAGCATGAGATCGCTCCCACATAATTGCGGCCTGTGTGGGCTACCTCCAACATGGGCCCACAGGAGAGTTGGCATGGACCAATCTTGCCGCAACTACAAGGATGGAAAATATTTTCTACACCATGGGTGATATAGTCCTACGGCTCTCGTACGGAGTCGAAGTAAAAAAAAAAAATTGGGGCGCCACGCTTCGACCCCACACGAGAGCTAATCATCATGAGTGGTATCCATGAAATTACACCGCCATCGATGTAGAAAAAAATTTCCTATAAAAATTTGCTCGACAAGAATTTGCACCTCAATAGATGGCTGCCTATGAATTTGGTGAAACATATGGATGCATGATCATGACCCGACCTAATTTCAACATTAGGTCATAATTTTGGAGGGTTAACCAAACCCATTAGCTGATTGAATCGAGTCAAGTCCATGAAAAGGATTTAGATTCAATGGGTCGTTTGGTTAGGTTGGGGCCAAGAAAAACCTAGAATCAACTCGAAATATTAGGGTGCAGTTTGGGATTGCAACGGATTGGATTTGCATCCCCGCTCAAGTATTTTGCTATTTTTTTATTGCTAATATATTACAATTAATGGTTAAATATAAAATTATTATTATAAATTTTTAAATAAAACTAAAAAGAGTCAAGTTAGACTTGAATTTTCATTCAAATTTTTAGTGTCATCTAATTAATCTATCTTGAGTTTACATATTATTTTTAGAAATATATATTGATATACTTTCGGAAATTATAAAAAAGAATCCACCAAAAAAAATAGGATCAATTTCTTATTGATTTAAATTAGATCCTGATGATGTATAGACCAGATTTGGTCTGGCTAGGTTATATATATATATAAAAGACCCAGGCTCGATCTGGATTTTAAATCAGGTCTAATTTTTGGGTCTGACACAATCTATGGATCTTGAAATACGGATTGGTCGGGTCCAATTGGGTTGAACTGAATTGAATCGTGGGCCAACACAAAGGTATGCCCGTCATGTCATATGTATATGTATATATATATATATATATATATATATATATATATATATATATATATATATATATATATATATATATATATATATATATATATATATATATATATATATTTTTATTTTATTTATTTTATTTATTTAATTTTTTGAGAAAAGGGAGGAGGCAATCTCCATCCAAAGTAGGAGAAACAAAAGCAAGGTAAGTTGCAATACACGAGGGTAGGACGACGAGGGAGATTGAAGGCAGAGTCAACTTGGTGACGCGAGAGACAAGGTATGTATTGCAGGATTCCAAGAGGCCGGTAAGTAGCTAGATAACCACCCTCGAGCACCGTCCCTGTCTTAATCAAGACTGTTGTTCCGTTCACACCATATGGTCCAACTGACAGCTAGTATCGACGCTGCGCAGTCTTGCCACAAGGGAAGGAGATTATAATGAATGGAAATTTCGCTCCAAAACGCTAAATGCACCAATTAAATGCAGTTGGTTCGCTATGTGGTTCGGCATGGTTGATCCATCATAAATCACCTAACAATTCATATCCTTTCTGTAGGTGTTGTCATCCAGCTCCCAATTAGTAATTTCCTTTTGGATGGCGTTAAGGATCGGAAGAAGTTAGACTTTCGAATGAGAATCAAAATGGGTGACTCCAATTTTAATCATTCAGTTAAAAAGAATTCCATTCCCATGATTCTAAGAGAAATGGAAATTGCCCCAATCCCTAAAACTCAATATCTACTTCAATCCGATTCCAATTATGATTCGAATTACGAACCAAATACATTGAGAGATATAACTATTCTGATTTCCAATTCAATATATTCTGATTTCAATTTCAATCATGAATCAAACGTACCCTAAACTCTAGTAAGAGCATGGTTGGTTTACGATCGAAATCGAAATTGATTTACGATCGAAATTTGAATAGAAACGTGTTGGTTTTTAAATATGGGCAAAACCCAACCCAGGTTAGGAATGTAATTTTTGGAAGTTACTTTAGTAACTTTTTATCGCTGCAACATGCTGAAAACTATCTTGAAACGGCAGAGAATAAAGTTTCGACGTCTCTCTCAAATTCAAACAAAAATATTTTAAAAAAAAAATCCTCTCAAAATAAAATACTCATCTTGGAGGCATTTGGGTTACGAAAATCAAGTGCATTCCATATTGTAATTGTACTTGTAATCCAGAAATTGTGATTCGACCGTGATCCGATTTGTGGGAAGAAAATTCGGTTTCGTTTTTTCGATGCAAGGTAACCCATATATATTTCAACAGAACGGAATGACTGACTACATCCCTGGATGCATTTGATTCGTGACCAAATTCGGACTAAGCAACAGTCACTCTCATTTCCACTCTGATAGGCACATAATTCTACGCAGGCCTCTATGTTCGTCCTGGCTGGTCGAACGAGCGACCAACAATTCCCTCTCTTATCTGATTTCAGAATGCCCCGCGCGTCGTTATGGTAAGCCCGGTCCAATTCTCATTTCAAATCAAATCGCATCCCATCCTTATGCTTGTCCTGATTACTCATATTAGGTACACAATTAGCGTTGGTATTTAGTTCTTCTACGTAATTTGTTCCCAAAGTTATGCTTGTTTCTTGCACAATGATGCTAGTTATTTACACAAGTATACTTTCTATTTCACTCGCTTGTATACAGGTGAGAGATTAAATATAAAATGAACTAAATTCTTAGTACGCGGAGATTGATTGTAAAGTGGCAGTCAATCTGGAGGGCGGACCTCAATCACTCCATGTAGCATGACAAAATGGATTGTCCCTTACTCCTTGAAAGCTAAAACATCCTGCTGCTGTTGCAGAATGGAACATCCAACAGCCATAATTAATGAATCTTGTCTGCCATGATTCATGTGCGAGAGTAAATCACCAGAGCCAAACACAGTTCCAGGGCCATTCCATTTGATTGGATGCCTTCTCACATGATTACGAGGATCTTGCAATAACTTATGAATTAAATCGTATCCGACATTAGGAGATCCTAGGATGTGAAGAGATACGCCTGGGTCTAATCAAACAAATGAGTTTGCTAACTCAACTTCCTAGGTACTAAATTTCTCTTTGAGCATTCAAATGTAGCCATCATGCAGCAAAGTATTCAGCCGATACTTGTTTTGCTATTGATGGACCTCGGAGGATCTCCAGAAAAATACACCCTTTGGTGAACGCTCTCTCTCTCTCATAGACTAAATAAAAATTAAAGAAATAACCAAAGCGAATCTTCTAACTTTTTTTTAACCATATTGGACCATCCATAACAAAACTTAGCAACCAGATTGTGTATTATCAGAGTTACCTTCTTGCATGTATGTATAACACAACTCTTTAACTTCTTTGCATCATATAACTACTCGGTAAAAGAACATTTTAATGTTTTTCTTTAAAAAAAAAATAGTTCATGGCAATTGTCCGAATGAGACTACCATTTAGATTATTTGGAACAAAATTCCGACCTCTACCGTAGTACGGTGGGACCGTTGACTATATTATATATTTCTTTTTTTTGCCCAGGGAACCAACAATTGTACAGTTTGACTGCATAATATGACTAATCTTATTATCGACGGGTCCTCCGTGCATTCAAGGTCCATTTATGATGAATTGGCACTGGTACCATGCTCATACTCCCCTTCTCATCAATTATCGCAGAATTCGAACCTTGGTAATTGTAGTATGGTTAGGTTACCCTTCCTTTATTTTAAAAAAAAAAAAAAAAAAAAGGTAACAACCATCACCATGGTAAAATATAACCTCTCCATACTACGTTTAACAAATTCGCGTCCCCCACCCCCCCCCCCAATTTTTTTTTTTTTTTTTTTTATTTGGCGAAAGGGTGGGTTAAGCACGCTCAAATTTCGTTAAACGCATAAGATCATATTACAAAGTTTTTGCAAAACAATGAATGGAGGTTGTAGAAGCTTCAGTGCGCAAGGACGGTGAGTTGTGGCATCGAGAAAGAGTACAAAGGAGTGAAGCTATAGCGTGTCGATGAAAGTGGAGATCAACGCTTTGCTACTCGCAAAATGGGGCTAGAGATGCATTGCAAACGGTCCGGGTTTGTGGAAAAGATGAGTTATGTTTGCTTATGGTAAAAGAGTTGAGTTGTCCGTGAGTTGAAAACCCACAAGAAGATATTCTAGTCCTTGCTTGAATGCTATCTAGTCCCTCCCCATTTTTTTTTTTTTTTTTCTTTTTCACGTAAAGCGAAGCAGAGTCACCTATTTTATTAGAATAAAGAATTTATAGGGAAACTCAAACTATTGACAGATTGCCAAAGAGGCAGAACAATATCACATTTCCAAACAAGCAACCCGTGGCACACCCCCTGAAGAAGGTTCCAAACAGAGCTTCTTTCATATGCCGGAAAGAGAGCTGGATCCCTTCAATGTATGTTTCCCCCTCTCTACAAGAATAATGGAGAGTAAAATGGAATGATGTTTGATTACTCCAATTCTAGAAATTTATCTTGGAAACTTAGACTCCCATCTCATCCATCTATGTTGGTCTGCTCGGAGTTCTTTCAACTCTCTCATCTTTTGGCCCAGGTATCCCTGGATCGGCATGAAGATATAGAGTGGTATGGAAATTAGGTAGCAAAAGAGCCTTCACTTCACTTTATCAGTTTCTAGATGTGCCTCTAAAATTCAATTACTTGTAATGGCTAAGTTGGAAAAAGAAATTAAGCACCAAGGATAGGACGGAAGATTGGGAGAAATCTTAGATGGCCGGATTTAATCCCTTCCAATATGTAAGACATGTCTCTCACTAAACAATTGATTATTATAATTCAACTCAAGCAAAACAGTGGTGAAAGCAATTTCTCTAATATTAAATAAAAATATCTCCAAATAATATTAAAAAAATAAATATAATTTAAAATAATATTTAAGAAATAAATCTGCTTAAATCCTATGCTCCTCACTAATCGGTTTCCAGCCCAATAGAATCTTCTATATCTAAAAAAAAAAAATAGAAAAAGGATGTGAGCTTTATGGGCTCAGTAAATTTACCAATCATCTCTGAAGGATCAAGCATAAATATTTTTTTTTAAATATAATAATTAAGTAATAATATATATCAAGATATCTTTAATTTAAAATCTTATCATGTCCATTAGAAAAAGTCAAAAATTCTCTCTCAATCTTCGATGACTACGACCACGATTAGCCCCATGACATGACTCGAGAGAAACTAGCCCTTGAACGAAAAATATCTGAATCATCGACATGCTACCAGTGATCAGCCCCACTAGCTAGGCCCATAAGAGAACTAGCTCTAGTTCACACGGCCATGATTCATCCCGTGATGAGGCAAAATGATTAGTCCTGAACGAAGAACATCCGAACCGTCGGCGTGCTACTAGTGATCAGTCCCATTGATTAGGCCCACAAGAACTAACTCTGTCAGTGATTAGCCCCCATTGGCTAGGCCCAAGAGAAACATGTTTCTAACGTGTGGCCAACGATTAGTCACATTGGCTAGACCCAAATCATAGTCTAACTAGAGAGTTTTTTCTCAAACTTTTGTTTCAACCATTTTTTATAAAAAAAATAAAAATAAAAATATTTATTTTTATTATACTATCAACTCAATTTTTATATATTTCAAAGGGCAATGAAAGTAATTTTCATTCAAAATTTTATATATCGATGGATAGATATAATTTTCTTTTTAAATACTATGTAATTTTAAGAAAAGACATGCAATTTTTAAGAAATCTTCTCTTTCAAAATTATAATATTTAATAATAACATCATGTTTGATCCGATTTTTCTTAAATCAATTTTCATTAGTAAATTCATAATTTTAAAATTTAATAATTTTTAATTATTTATATATAAAAATTTAATTTTAAAATATGTACATATACATAAAAATAATTTATAGATAAAAGAAAACTTACCTATTGATCAGATCTAAAATTTCTACGATCGTCTTAAACTGATCTCTAGATCCGGTGTTCTTACGGAGTTGCAGACTCGACGATGGTGGTGATGATAGCAGCAACCGACGATCTTTTCTCCAAAAATCTTTTGCTATAGGTACGCTAGGATTTGAAATTGGAATTAGGGTTCCTAAGAAAGAAATCTAGGATTTAGGTTTGGAATTTTCTTCCTAAGGTTATTAGAAAAAATTTTAGGGTTTAAATAAAAGGGGGAGGAGGCCTTGTCGGTGCATTTTTCTCAAATACGTCTTCTTCTCATGGCATGATTCGGAATAGAATTTCCTATTCCGGTCCATCCCGACTCTTTTTTTTTTATTTTTTTTTTTTATGAAGTTGGCATTAGATGCCTGCTCTATTTTTGAATCAGTCTGTGGAACTGGTTCTCACACGCTGTTCTATGTGTCAGCGAACATAAGAAACCATAGATCATTTGTTCTCTTTTTATCCTTTCATTTGTATCATTTGGAAAGGGATTTGTTGTTGTCTTAGAGTGCTACATCCCCAATCATCATTCGACAACCTTTGCAATTGAATGGAGCTATAGAAACTTCTCTAAATCATCTCAGCTTATCGTCCTTATGCTACCGGCGGCTATGGCTTGGTTTTATTGGAAAGAGAGAGGAACGACAAGGATTTTCCTTAACAAACAACCCTCCATCACCTCGACAGCTTCTGCCGGCCTCTTCATTTTCTTTTCAAAGAGCGGTCAATTCTTTGCAATCACAAGCTCTTGCCAAAGTCTGGGAGGATATGGCACAAAATCAAGGGCATTCCCAGCTCTCTTCCAGGCTTCTGAATTCCCTTTTGTCCTCAAGCCTTGTTCTTCAGCTGATATTGGTTGTCTTGCTTCCCTATGTTTGGTTTGATGCAATGCAGGGTCATGTGAATAGAACTGCTCTGATGGAATTTAGCAGTACTGCCGGTTGTGCTGCCGAAGAGGTCCCAGTTTTGTTTGCTGACTGCAGCCTGTTAAGATGGATTATTTCAGAACTGTTGATGAAGAGGATTGTTTTTTTTTCTCTTTAATGACGAGAGACAGCTGCTGCAATATAGCATGCTACCCTTTTCCTCCTGTGGGCCTTGCCCTTGATTGCTTAATGTCATCTGCCACTCTGAAGTTGGAGCAGCTGAATTAAATTGTCAGCCTTGTACCTACACTGTTGCTTTTGTTGGTTGAAGAGGAGATCTCTGGCCGAGAGTTAAAAAGTATCGTGCTTTTACTTTTGTCAGCCTTCTCTCCGTTTCACGAGAAATTATTACATGCAGCAGGTGTAAGTGAACCAGGGTAGATACCAAAGCAAATATACGGTGGATAATATAAAGACTATTTCTGCTATATTCAAAAAGATGCTAAGCAACTCGAGAATCATACACTTATCCAAAATATTTGAATCTCTCCTCATCAGGCTACTACAATCAAAATTCAACATATTTATCGAGAGATAAATATTACAGTAGATTAGATGGAGACTTTTTGTTGTAGAGCACTTTGATGGTTGGATTTAGAAATAGAATGAGAACTATTCATCGATTTTATGTATCTTGATCCGTTGAATTACTCTCATACTAGATTGATATGATCGTTCATTTATACCATATATATATATATATTTATACCATATATATATATATATATATATATAAAGATAGCGTGGCATGTTATCTGGTGCATGTTATACAGAGCCCCACTTCACAAGTTTTATTCTTGTGAATTCTCTCACCCAATTTTAACAAATTTTTGGCTCTTTCTTAGAATAATGTCTTATTCTAACTCTACGTATTCTTCTCTATTTTATTTGACTTTTTATTTTTTTTAATAAATTTTTTTTAAAAAATCTAGAGAAAAAAAGGCAATGGCCAATTCTAGAAAGGCCCATGGTGCAAAATTCTATAGTCCACATGAGCCATAGATGATGCACCCATGCTATTTAGGACAATCTAATATTTTATCCAAAATAGATCTATTAGAAAGTATTACTTGAATTTTTTTTATCTTATATAAATATACAAGATTTTCTTAGTATATAATTAGCACCGGACTAAATATACACCTGCATGCCATCCCCTTTTTACCAAGTCATTATCTCTCAAGTTTGTGATGGCTTTGGACGGGTAAGTATAACTATATTCATATTGTAACAAGCAAGGAGTTTATTCGAAAAGATAAATTGATAGGGATTATTTAATTTTTTAAAATTTATTTATATATTTAAAATTTATTTAGTGCATCCGATATGACATGAAATATACGTCCTCATGCATATCTCAACTACTCATGATGAAACAAAATTTAGAAGTTGAGAGTAATCAATCAAACGTTACATCCTTGGACTAATATTATCGGCGATCTAACAAGTTTCTGCTTCTTGTTATTGGAACCTTATCTTGGGTGATATCTACAAAACATGCAATTGATGACCTCGACTGCCTCTTGGAGAGGCCTTACTATTTCCTGTCCATTTTACTCACCGTATCTGTCATTGAATTGATGATATAAACAGTAAATTTGATAGTTATTTTTAGAATCTCCTTAATGCCTTTGAAGCATACAGAAACCTACTCGTGTTGACCGTATTAGTACGACGTATCCAGATCCATTTTGCTAACCGCTCACTCACTGTTTTATATTTAATAAAGAGGACCTATCAACGATATTTCGGTGTCAATTTGAAGCCTTTTAACTTGCTTAAAATTTAATGCCTTGCAAAAGAAGAAAAGACGAGATCAATAAGGTTCCAGAGTATGATTTTGTCGCGCAGTTATATTGATAATTTCTGTTTCCACGCTCAAATGCGATATGGGTCACATGATATGTACTTTCGTGTCATCCGGAGGAACGTACGCCATGTCGTGCGGTTGGTCGTCTTGTAATGCGCGTATACAGTAACAATTTTATCTGATATCCCCAAAGAAACTATCTTGGACGTGGGGTATGTAAATTAACATCGAGTGCCAGAGAATGATGAAGCTCTTCTTCATGTCTTTTTCGTTATCCATGTTTAAGGATAAGTCACTGCAGTTCTTGAACAAACTAAATACTAAAGATGTCTTACAAGAAAAGAAGCGCAAAAATTTTGACAATTATGCTTTTTATGATGCTTTTTTGGGACTGTAGAGCATCCATTTCTTTCATGCCTCTATATTGCTAGATTTTGGCTTCTCCTCTGTCATCCGGGCCACAGGTACTTCAATACCATTCTGGATCTTTATTCATCTCGATGGAATGGGAATTTTTCTTTTTTCTTACAATCTGTTATTTTAATGCTCTTAGTGACTCTTAATTGATGTCGCTAGTCTAAAAGGAACCCTCGTATTTTCCTTCATAAAACCTCCTCCTTTCGTATGGCAGTTGTCTAAAAGATTTTGGCCCTCGTCTCAGATCAGCCGATATTTTGTTCAAATAAAGAGCTTTTTGATTTTTTAAGACTTTATTTTTTATAAAAGAGAAATCGCCCGCAAGCCCTCGCTGATGGTTAATCCTCTTTATCGTCGCTATTATACTCTTGGTACTTGTGATGATCCTCTCAATTCATCTCATTTGAATTGTTTGACTCCCTTGACTTCCTCATTTTGGTGACTATGATGAAGAATTGTAACCGAAATCTCATACGAGCATTCTCTCTAATTATTCAGGCTTCTCTCTTCAAGTCTTTATTTCTTCTACTTCAAGAAAGATTGCAGCTATTGGACTTTTTCGTTTTGGAGGCTATGATGAAGAATTTGCAACTTAATCCTTATATAAGCATTGCATTCTAATTATTTTGGACCTCTCTCTTATGAGTCTTCATTTCTCCTTAATTAAGCAAGGCTGCAACTTCTCGATTTTTTCTTGAACTCCCTGGGGATTGAGTTTTTGCTCTTCCCCATCTTAAAGAGACCAATTCCATGCTGTGAGTATGATTTTGGAGAAGTTTTATTTATAACTGTATATTATGTTATTTCTTATTATAAATATTTTTATTCTAAAATAAAATTAGGTGACTGAGATGGAATATCTTAATCTTCTTTTCATCAAAATTAATAATAAAGAGGTTGCCCGCTCGGTGACGGCCCAATTTGCACTCTTCTTCCAGATGTACGAGACTAATCCAGAAAGTTGCTGCCTTTAGTGTCTTAACAGCGTGCATCATTTTGCTGGGTACTTCCTTAATTTCAAGAGGAGTTTACTCCTTGTGTCATGGCATTGAGACTGAAGATTTTATCCCGTTTATTCACTTTGGCCCACAACGTCTCATCACCGAAGTACGGGAGTTGTTAGATCTCGAAACACTTGATTTTACTGGATATTGCAAATATACACGAAATAATTTTCAGCAGAAGCAGGGGTACAGAAACGGCTCTGAACTTTTGCAATGTCAGTCTGAAACTTACGCAAATTACGGTATCGAGACAGCCCTTGTGTGTATGCAGGCATACAAATCTTGCATGGAAAATTCTCGACGGGAAAAAATCTACGGGAAACAAGAAAAATTCACGATTAAGTGAGGGCACAAATCCATCTCTTAGGCTTTTTAATCCCGATCCAAGGATTACCACTCGCATACCTATCACCAATACGCCAAGTCGTGAGGGTTAAGCTTTAAAATGAGAATGGAAATGAGTCATTTGGATGGAGAGAATCTAAAAATAAGAATTAAAATCCAATTCCAACTCCCTCATTATTTAGATTCTATTCTACTAGATTTGCTTTAAAATTTTAATTTTTAAATTATTTATTTAATTAACTTTTCAAAAATATATCTCTATTATATTATTTTTTGATTTCAATTATGAACCAAATATGTCGAGAAATATGATCATTTTGATTTTCAATCTAGTCCACGTTCTTTCCTATCGCAAATCAAACATATCGAAGATGAGGTATAGAGCTAAGACCAAATCCTTCAAAAAGAAGAGAGAATATCTTTTTCTGCTCTTCCTTTCCTCCTCCATACTTTTTTTATTAAGAAATAACTTGTGCACTGCATCAGATGTAATAAAATTGACATGAAGTGCACCATCCAATTATATTGAGCCACGAACCATCATTTTTCAATGCGTATTAAATGCATTTTATTTTTTTTTTTGAATTTTGAATGATGAAAATATCTTTCTATTCTAAAAAAATTATGATATTTTATGATCCTATTACGACATTCCGAGGATATATTATGACTTTCTACAAACAAAATATCATAGAGAAGAACATTTTCGTCATTAAAAAATTCGACGAAAATACTTTATTTTCTTTGTGACATACTATTTTTGGAAAGTTATAATATGCCATAGAACATCATAATTTTTTTTAAAATAAAAAAATATTTTGATCATTCAAATTTTTAAATAAAAAAATATAACTTACAGGTTAAAAAATAGTATTATATAGTCCGGCATGGTGTACATAAAGAATTACTCTTATTTACTATTAGTGAAGTTTTGTCTGATCATCTCCACCGGTGAACATGGGTAGTAGGCAAAATCACATGAATCTCTATATTATTCCCTTTCTGTATTTGCTTTGTTACCTATAGATTTATTTATTTAATTATTTATATATTTTGCATAACGTTAACTTTGTATCCGATGCGCAAGAATTTGTGCTTGAAGTAGTCATAAAATCGATTTAATGAAAAGGACACCACCCATGTCTAGAACCGCAGCGTGTATGATGGTACATACGGATGCCCGTGATTTTCCACCATGAAAAGTTGCCAACCTTTTCTTCGTGAGTGAAAATAAATATATTATTAATACACAGATTTACTAAATACATGATATCTTTTGACAATATACTGATCCTGTCTCTCCTGAACCAAAAAGAGGTGTACTCCTCTTGTTGACCCTACCCTACAGTTAGTTTTGTGCCAGACTAGACTAAATAAGCCCAACCCGGGTTAGCACGATCGGTTCGTTTCCCATCCTTTCACGAGCCGTTGGGCACTTTTAAGGGATAATTGCTGCTCCATTTTCAGGGGATTAAATGTTGAAGGCTTCACGACGAAACGCACCGTTGCAACGTCGCAGAATAATAATAGTTGATGATGATGCGGGCGCTGTAATCACAGTGAATCTGTGAGAAATGAAACTGTTATTAATACCAAGGCCAAGCAGCAAAGAGTGTGAACAGAGCCCCGAGGAAAGAATGGAGTTGGAAGGAGTTTTGGCAGAGTTGAGAGGGAGTTTCGAGAGCGGGAGGACGAGAAGCCTTTCCTGGAGGCAGTCTCAACTGAGATCTCTGTCAGACATCCTCCACAAAGAGGAAGAGGGCATCTTCCGGGCTCTCAAGGCGGATCTCGGCAAGCACCGGGCCGAAGCCTATAGAGATGAGGTCACCCAGGAACTCTTTAAACTTTTTGATCAAATTTATATAGATGCTTCCCCTCTCTTTTTCTTTCTTTCTTTCTTTCTTTCTTTTTCATCTCTTTCTTTTTCTTGTAGGTGGGGGCTTCCATCAAATCGTTGAACCACGCAATAAAGAATGTGAAGAGATGGATGGCTCCAACGAAGGTAAATTTGTCTCTTCTTTGGTCGGCTTTTGTTTATTTTCTTTGTCGAATCGGAAAAGAAGAACGTAATATTTTTTTTTTTTCCCTTTCTTTGAGCGGTTATAGGCCGTCGTGCCAAAGGTAGCGTTTCCAACATATGCGGAGGTGCTGCCGGAGCCGCTTGGCGTTGTGCTCATATTCTCATGTTGGAATTTCCCAATAGGTTGGTACAACGTTCTCATCTTGGGTGTTAGTCTTTTTAAGTGTTGGTAGAAATGGTGACAATCTGTAGAGCTAGAAGGAGGTCTACCTCTATATCCATCATATGCCATCGAAAAAACTGGTAGGAGGTGAAACGGAGGAAGAGGAAGAACACTTGCCCCAAATTTATTAGAAAAAGAATATCAGTACTGAACAAAGATCCTAAAATTCATTCCTCAGGAACATAAGTAAATAAATAAAACTAAGTAGACCCTCTCCTTTATTGAGAGACTGAATCCATCTAAAAGATTTCCACCTTACGCAGGATCATAAATGGACTTGATATGGGCTAATTTGGTGAAGCACTTTTGAGGCTACCTAAGTGATGAGATCTCAAGGGATAGTTTGAGGTTCCATAATTTTAAAGCATCAAACTTGTTGAGTGGTTGTTCTAAGTGAGTTAAATCTATTAGTTAATATGATACACTACGGGTAAGTATAAGCTAGCTATGGTTATTGGTGACTCCAAGAGACCAAGATTTGTTTATCATAGAAGAGGCCCGCAGACTATAGGCTACAAAAGGGTAGTAGTCATTCATTCAATATTCCTAACGACTCAAAAACCTTAATGAACATGGGATTTGATCCTAGGTCCTTGCTAGAACCATAAGTGACTTAACCAGCTTGTTGAGTTGGGGACCATTGACAAAAAATGGTTTAAGGGGAACTTGGTTCATGGGTACAAGGCCTACAAGACAGATTTATAACGATTGTACTAAAAATAGAAGCCATGGGTTGAATTTTTAGCTAACTTTTGGCATGTGATCTTTTTTTAGTCTCTGAATGTGAGGCCTCTTGTTAAAGCACAGATGAGGCTTAATGTTAGGGATTTGATCTAAGAGTTTGGAATTAAGGATCGTATTAAGAGAAGGGAGAATTAGGAATTTAGTGGGTTGGATTGAAGTATGATTTGAGTTGCGAAAGTCCAGACTCTTGATTCATGGGGCCTTACAAAATCAAGAAGGCTCCAAGGGAAACAGAGATGACTACAACTATGCAACCAATATGATATCCCTATTTTTTACATGTAGAATGTATTCACGCCCATTGTTCTTCATCAGAAGTTGCGGAAGGATGATGTTATGTCTCTTCCTTGGTCTTACAAAGTAGCCTCCTGGTTAGCCTCTCTTGTGACACGCAATATGCAGTTTCAAACTTGGAGAAGCCTTGAAATATATTCGAGCGTACACAATTGTGATTGTATGTCTGCCAATGAGACCAATAATTGGATCTTTTTGGCATGATCGGTGCTTAATTGTATCCTTAACACACTTGAATGCATTAAGCTAGCTGTCACCACCATTGCACCTCAATTTCCAATACTTATGTATAAAAGGTGTCCAACTTATCATCCACTATATGCATTCCTTCGTGAATATTTAAATGAAGATATATAAGATATGAATATATTCTCTTTCAATTCTTTCGAAGCTTAACATGTCAAAGTTTTTAGTGTTGCTACCAGGAAAATCAATGAATTTGTCGGCCCATCATATTTAGCAATCTATTTCAAAGGAGGCCCTATTACAACTATTCCCTGGGAGCACAGATGAAGTCTCATGTGAAAAATTTTCAAAAGAAAAAATGCTCTACATTTCATTTTGATTTATTTACTTATTAATTTATCCTTTCTTTATTGTCTCCATTCTAATGCCATTTCCAATATTTGGTAGGCTTAGGCATAAATCTTTTTTTTTTTCTAAATATCTTCCTCCTACAAATCAGCAGTATCAATGAGGGAGAAAGTAGAACTGCATCCTTGTTAGAACTCAGAAGTTTCAATGCCTGATACATTTCAGTTTAGGAACATGATCTTCTTTCACTTGTTACTATTTTGGCCTTTCCCTGTCATGCCGGTATGATGTACTCGAAGTAGCAAATCCACATATTCTTTTAATAACAACCATCACATAGCACATGAAACTGACCATTTCTCTTACTATTATTAACTACTTGCATGACTGTTTTATGTAGGACTGTCCTTGGAGCCATTAATTGGAGCCATATCAGCTGGAAATGTAGTAGTTCTAAAACCTTCAGAACTTGCTCCTGCATCTTCAAATTTTCTAGCAAACAATGTTTCTAAGTATTTGGACAATAAAGCCATAAAGGTCATCGAAGGTGGTCCAGATGTTGGAGAGCAACTCTTGGAGCACAAATGGGATAAGATCTTTTTCACTGGCAAGTTCAAGCCATCTAAACTACATGCTAGATGTTTAACATGTTTAATGATTTTTTGGCATATTGGAAGCAACAGCTGCTTGACTCACACTGTAATATACTAGGATTCAACCCATTTTAATCACTGTTACAGAGTCTCTCTTTGCTTCAAATTGATGGGGTGATAGTGGGAAGCGAATCATACAAGATCCATTTTTTCATTCGTTAAACACATATGCATGGTCAACCCATTACACATGAATTGGAGTTCAAATCAAGTGGTTAGAGTATTTAATATTTTTGACATTTATCGTGGGGCACTTACTAAAGTTGACTCATAATTTTGTAGTGCATTATCTAGCACTTGTGTTTATTTTCCTCAAAAATAAATATTAGTTGCTCCTTTCAACTTCTTACAGAACACTTAATTTTGTTCCAATAAATTATCTAGCACGTGTGGTGCATTATCTAGCACTTGTGTTTATTTTCCTCAAAAATAAATATTAATTGCTCCTATCAACTTCTTATAGAATACTTAATTTTGTTCAAATATATCTAGGGAGCCCACGGGTTGGACACATTGTCATGACTGCAGCTGCAAAGCATCTAACACCAGTTGTTCTTGAATTGGGGGGGAAGTGCCCAGCCATTTTTGATTCACTATCAAGCTCAAGAGATAGAAAGGTATGATATTTTAATGCAAGGCAAGTTGATCACAAGTAGTTCTAGAATATGTATATGATCAACATAATTTCATCAAATAAAAAAAAAGGGGAAAACCAAGGAAAAAAACAGATATACGTACATGTGCAAACCCACAAAAGCATAGCATTAACTTGTATATATAATCTAGTCCCTATAATAAGATTATGTGTAGGATGAGACATGCACCCCCTTTCTATAACCCTAACTAGGGGTCCAAGTTACCATGATTTACCCATTTATAAAGATGTGAATGTTGGTCGAAGCAAAACATTATCTTTTAATGATAGCTAAGATGCAAAGTGTCATATGAATACTTACAATATTCTGTCTCAAGGTTTTCAATCTTGGTACCAAACCCTATATGTGTACCATGTTGGTACACAGTCGGTATGCCTCTTTGGGGTTGGTTTGGCATACCCATACTTAGTATTAAGTCTTGGTTCTATACCAGCATGGTATGGTACACCTAGCATGGGGCAATATACTTTGTCATGGTAAACCTTGTTCCATCTCACATGTAGCAATTACATGAAAAGACGTCCTTTTGGGATTTTATAGATGCATAAATGGATGAAGGGGTGTCATTGTTGAAGGTTGTAGTGTCGATGTGTCTCCACTAGTGATACCAATGTTTGGAAGAGATGATTTGATGCCTACGAACACATACAGAAAAATGCATGCTGATGAAACTAGTACCAGTGGGATGCTAGGACTGAACATTCATGGTGTACACATATCATTCACAAGTAGTTTGTCTGTTGTTATTATATTTTTGCCCCAATGTGGATCTAAAAGGGTGTGAACTCAACAGTACTGATACACATAGCATATTGCCTTTTCTTTTCTTGGATGACCAATTGGCCATCACTTTCCCAGTCCGTAACTTATGGTGTGTGTTTGAAAGGAACTACCTCTATATTTTTCTTATGTTGAGCTTGGACTGAGAAACAGTGCTAATGTTGTTCTCCCCTCATCCAGATGGCTGTTGAACGAGTAGTCGGAGGAAAATGGGGAACTTGCTGTGGGCAAGCCTGCGTAGCAATTGATTATCTTATTGTGGAAGAGAAATTTGCACCCATTGTGGTAAGCATCAGTCAGGAAGCAATGCGTTTTGAATTCTACTGTTAATACTGTTTCTGCTGCTTGATAAATTTCCAGCTTACACGTGCTGTTCCAATGTTTCAGTTCCTAACTATAGCTGGTCCTGTATAAGCTGAGATATTCTTCCCCTGCCTTTTCCTTGTTTGTCTTAGGTTGGTTTACTGAAGGAAACGATCAGGAGGTTCTTTGGAAGACCTGACTACATTTCTAGGATTATTAACAGGCAAAACTTTGAAAGACTGAGCAATCTTCTAAAAGATCCATCTGTTGCAGCTTCAATTGTGCATGGTGGCTCCCTAGATTCTGAGAAATTGTAACTTCCCAAACATCCATTCTTATCGTTGCATTCTTACCTTTGTTTCCAGCTGATCCTCGGTCTTCTGCATCCAGAACTAGATCATGTAATCATGTACTGATCAATCATGCAATGCCTGTAGGTTCATTGAGCCAACTATATTGATAGATCCCCCACTTGATGCTGAGATCATGACTGAAGAGATATTTGGCCCGTTGCTTCCAATCATCACAGTGAGAAATCTCTCCCATTTGCATTACTTTTCCTGTTTTCCAGTTAAGCAAGAACTTGTATTTTTCACGCTCATGTTTCCTATTTTGTAGTTAAAGAAGATTGAGGAGAGCATCGAATTTATAAGAGCAAGGCCAAAACCTCTTGTTATCTATGCCTTCACTAATGATGAAAAGTTGAAATGCCAAATCATTGCAGAAACATCTTCTGGAACAGTTGTTTTTAATGATGCCATTATACAAGTACCCTTGCTACTCTCTAAAAACTTTTCTGCCCTTCATCTCCACTTGACTTAATACAGTGTTTTTACAAATAAACCATGTCGCTGCTTCTCATGTTTTATATCAGTAATCTTCTTTTTAGGTCTTCAGTTGATGTCCTATGTTCATGCACCTTTAGAAACCTGCAGCAGTTGTTAAATGCACTAAAAGGGTTGCAGATTTTAGAATATATCTAACAGTCCTGCTCAAATTTTCCAGTCTTACGTGTCCAACGTGCAAACTAACAAGTGACCCTTATTTTTGTAGTACATATTGGAAACAATACCATTTGGAGGAGTTGGACGAAGTGGTTTTGGGCAATACCATGGCAAGTTCTCTTTCGACATTTTCAGCCATGGTAAAGCAGTTGCCGGAAGAACCTTCCTGACTGAATTTAGTTTCAGATATCCACCATGGAATGAAAGAAAGCTGCAGTTGATGAGATCTATCTATCACTTTGATTACATTGGATTTCTGCTTTGCTTTTTGGGATTCAAGTGAATTCCAGATTAATTCGATCCTTGATGCATGTCAAAGTGATTCATGTAATTATTCCTAAACGCCCGTCATTAGCTACAGTCTTTAAATGCGAAAGGTCTCTTTCATATTGGTGGGTACCTCTCGATGAACTTGTTATGGCAAAAATGTGAACTTGTGTAACTGTTCCACATTTAATCATTCAAGATGATTAATTTATGCATACTTGTAAGATCTGCAAACGGGTCAGGTTGAATCTCAGATTGATAGGGATTAATGCACCCCAAATCACAGATTGAGTCTAGGGTTTATCTTACCAATCCCATTGGGTTCTTCAGGTTAATTCAAGTTAAGAACATTCAAACACACACCAAAAAACACATGTAAAATTATGTTTAAACATGTAATGCAAGAAAAAATAATTAAACAGTGTGTAGACATTATCAGCAACCCACCCACATAAACTTAAAACTATAAATTAAAACAAATATTAAAGTAAGTAAATTTATCATTAGATTTAAGGGGGGTTAGGAAAAAAATATTGCATCAGTTCTATATTAGTTTGGGTTCAATTTGAAGTGCTTAGTAATCAAGATCAAATCCATATTTAGAACTAACCATATTTTTCAATGAGATAATAATTAGCATCAATAATATAATAGCTACACATTATATCATATTATGACATTAAAAAATAGAATTAGAATTAATGATATATTGTATTAATCATTAGCACTTCATTAAAGTTATAAAGTATTAATTTTACATAACAGCACATTTCATAAATGATAAATAATACAATTAGAATGAATGATAAATTATATTATATTATATTACTAACACGGTTACATAGTTAATTTCTCTTTCCATTATGCCCATTTATTATTCTAAGTTTCTAACCAGACAAATATATTTTAGTTGCAAATCGGCACTTGAGTTAACGTTCCTGCGGTAATTTTGGTCCCAAGTTAACCCAGATAAGGAAATGACCAAACAGGCTCAGCCAGAGGTCCTATTCCCCAGATATGCTCTCCCACTTCCGTGTTCCAGGCAAAGCGCACCACCAAGGATCCGTTGTCTAGGGTTTGCCTCCCATGAGAACTAACAGACCCCATGACATTTATCGCAGTCGTTATTGTGACACATGCTGGTTAACTGTTGGACTCTGTGCTGGCTAGCAAAAGATTTTCTGAGACAGTATGGATCTCGTAATCGGGGTGCATCATCGGTCTTCGGCTTGGTTTTGGAAGCATATATCCACCGGACGGTGGCTCCGTTGCTTCTTTCCTTTGCCTTATGGAGCTAAATAAATTGAGTTAAATATACGTGTTTTATTTATGCATGTTTCAACACTCAGCTGTGTTGGGCTGAGAGTGTACCTTGCGGCACCAAGCCTAGAAATTGGTTCGAACACCATGAAAGTTTATGCTTCTGATACTTATGGATGATGCCATTACCACTGAATTTTGTTCATCATTCTTCATCATAATTAGATATATAGTTTCCCTTCGCGTTTGAAGGTTCCCATTATAATGTAACGTCTTAATAAGAACTTGCCTAACCGGTATTCACCGATCAAAACTTGGAGCTCGGTGAAGAATCCTAGAAGACTGGGGAAAACGACAAACTAATGAATGATAAAAAGGAAGAAACCATATAAACGAGACAAGGGTTATTTTGTCTTGCACCAAATGATCCAGGTTCCAACCATGAGCCCATCAAGAGTCAGCCCAACCCAACATCCGTTAGCAAATACAAAAAGGTTCATGTAAGTCCGATTTGTAAATAGAAACAACTGAAGAGATATCATACCCAATACTGATAAAATACGTTGCACGAAATACAAAAAAACATAAAATACACCTAATAATATACTATAATAGTATATTTGGACATATAGCTAATGAGATAAGTATTATTTTATTATGATTATTTGCATTTAACCTATCAATATTACATTATTTGCATAATATTATAAGCCCTCTTGAGATAATCTCATTTCTTTGTATGGAAATTTAATATCCATCGGAAAGGCTAAAAACGAAAAACTGAAATATGGCATAACACTGATAATAAAAGACATCAGGATGGACAAATATGAAAAACAGATACTCGATGATTCCCATTCCAACAAACCAAATATCGCCTAAATGGCAAACGTCTGCCACATATTTTAACATATTATTTTACACTGTTATGCACAACTTGCTTGACTCAGACTCACCTCTCCCTAAGCTGCATTTTACTTTACCACTGAAATAAGAGGAAGATCACAGGAAAGTTCTGCTGCATCATTAATTCTAATCTCATATGACCTGCCACTAAATTCAAGACCAGAAAAGAGAACCGGTAATTCTCATCACCTGATCCATGCCTATGGACTTGGATTGTCTGTAGCAGATACGACCGCCTATTGTTCCGATTTCAACAGAAGATACCACTTCATACATAGAATGGGCTGACTCATTGCAAATTAGAACACGGGTGGGCATGGGGGTGCTTTGGTTGTTGTGTGGGCAGAAATTTTATGGAGCAGTCTGAAAACTAATGTCCTGTAAGCACGTAAAAGTGGCCAGCATCGCTGCTGACTACAGGCTGTATGTTGACCTACACAGCGTATGAACATGCAAACCAACTATTCATATTAAAGATTTTGTCAACATGTAGGCGGTTGTTGCAAGAGAGATGCTCCACATAGACCAGCAATGGAGCAGTTTGATGCCACCTATGCAAGATCTACGAAGTATTCCCATGTTCCGTTATATTACAGTTGATCCGGTCTGCATGACAAGAAAGGAAGTCATATCAAAGGGAAGCAGATGGCAGTAAAAAGCGCAAAGACTTGGAAGATAAAATGTCTCATTTTGGTGCAGCCTGTAAGATGAATGATTGTTGTCCATGCAAACTATCATAGTAACAAGTAATCACATCTTTAAACCTCAGATAATCATACTACATGCATAACAAGGGCATCTTTAATGAAGATTAGCCTGTGTTTAAAATAATGAGGCATTAGAAAAATGAACACCACCTTTGAAGATCCCTCCCACAAGGACTTCAATTGAATGTGCATGAAATGAAATCAAAAAGGATGTCGGTAATATACGGAGCACGTGGGGTCTTGATGTGACATGACAGTTTTAAAGCTGACCTGTGCAAAGATGCCCGCCTCCTAACTACTAGCACTATATGATAAAATTACCCATATCACACGAAGTGAAAGTAATACACTGGAATTTGTCAGAGAACATACCAAGCGATGTGTGTGCAAGTGGAGGGGTTGATTTTCCTTTTCGTTTGTTTTTTTTTCCCTTTTTTCCCCCCATTTTTTGTTGGGGGATGGTGGGGGTTTGGGAGGTGGGGGAGGGAGCGGTGGGTGGCATGATGAAGTTTAAGGAGGCTTACACGTGCAAAGATGCCTGCCTCCTAACTGCTAGCATTATATGATAATATTAATCGTATACATGGAGAAAGTAATACACTGGAACCTGACACAAAAATAAGAACATATACACAGCGTATGCATATCTGTGAGATTGTGCATATAGGAGTTGGTTTTCTTTTTTGCTTTTTTTTATTTTTTTCGTTTTGTGGTGGGGGCCGGAGGATGGGGAGCAGGGGTGAGGGAGGCTGGTGTGACATGACGGGGTTTAAGGCTGACATGTGCAAAGATGCCCGGCTCCTAACTGCTAGCATTATATCATAAAATTAACCATATCACACGAAAGTAACGAACTGGAACTTGGCACAAGAACATACCCATAGTGTCCATTGAGACCTTGATCCATTGCGTTCTTGGGGGGCCTTTTAACGGGAATGTTAAAAGCCAAAACCTTGCATCTTTCACCAGAGAGCTCGACACACTTTAGCAACTGCATGGTGAATCTCCTGTCCAGATCCAACAGAATGAAAAGGTATTCAACCCTTTGTCAATCTGGCACCATTGACATTATGGCCATTATGCTCCGATCCATTGGCCGTGGATCACGTATTATTTCCACCTTGGGAAATTAAATCTTGGGTTACAAGCGTCAGCTCAATTCTTTTTAGCAGAAGCATTCACTTTTTCTTTCATGGCCTCTTTTTCCATTTTCTTCTTTTCAACTTCGGCAAAGCGAGCATTCTCTTCACGTGCTTTCTTGAACAAATTTACAAAGACAACTAAAATTGATATCACTGCAAGATGAAAATAAGTACTTCTCAGGTACCACATAACAAGAATTGCTAAGATAACAAAAACATCTTTGATGAGGAAAAGGAGAGATTCCTCTTTATTAGTACTTGATTGTAAAATAGGAAGAGAACCACTTCTTTAGCCAGGCATCGAACTACTATAATGTTAGTGATTTCTGAAGAATCTCTGACAGATCTCTTCCTCACCTTTACATGACACAAAAGGGTGGGTAGCAAGCAAAATAAAATTTGCTCACGGCATATTTGCCTAATAGCATAAGTATCAACTGATAAATTCAATAATCATATAAGATAATCTATATCAGTGATCCGTGGCATAAAAATATACATTAAGAACTAAAAGCACTTGCTGCTAAAATCTATACAAATACCGATACTTGGATTCAAAATTGTAATTTGTAAGGTTTTTCACAGAATTTCTAGAAATATCGAGAAATAAATTTAGCTGAAATCACATTATTAGGAACTGTAACTGGATAGTATAGGTTTAACAGAGCAGTTTCTATGCAGAATAACTGGGGGACATCCTCTATTTCCCCCATTTATTCTGTCAAACCACGAAGATGCACCTCGGTATAAAGCTATACCACCAGGTGGGATATAAAGGTCACCCACCGCACAGCATAAATCTACTCCAGCCTTAGGCTTGGATAGATTTATGCCACGGAATTGGGTGAAAATCTATTCTCCCCAATTACTGTTTTGCCATCAGTGCCAAGAATGGTCTATACAGAAGGTCAGAAAGTGTCCTCACCTTACCCTTTCTCCTCACCGCCTTCCGCTCCTCCCATCTCTCTTCCCTCTCCTCTCTCTCCCAACATCCATGCCTTGGAACACCACAAGGCTGGCAAGCCACTAAAGGGAGAGATCCTTCTTAAGCTACCTGCTTCAAGCTCCTCTGCAGTCATCCTCCACCCCTGCACCTCTCATCTGCCCCAGCCTCATCTTCATGCTGAGGTGCAGCACCTCTCAGGCATCCATTGCTTCGGCTCCTCCACCTCACCAGCATCCTATGCTTCCTCTCTCATAATGACATCCTTGTGCCCTATCTCAACATCTCCCTTATCAGCATCGCCATCTCTTTGCTCTTCTTCAACATGCATCATCTTCCCCTATTTTTAAGGTGTGGTGATCTCAATTTTCATTCTGAAATTTTGATTCCATTTCAAGTTTTCAGACATAACGACATGTGCTCAAAACTTAGCAAGATCTCATATAAAATCTATTTATGGAGGCCCATATCTGATGAAGGATCTATTGGCTTGCCAGAGTTGGAACATTTTTTCTGAGCAGGAAATCTATGTTTGTTTAGGTAAATGCCTCTTATACAGAAAATAGTTAATTGTTTCTCATAGAATGCACCACTGAAGAAACAATTTGTACAAGGGCGAAGCATGGGAAGGGATGTGGGGGAGAAGATCTCCATATTTGCTCCACATCATGACATAATGTCTTCATATTTGCTAGTTCCAATAAATACAAAAGCTTTGGGTCTTAGAAAATTTACTCTCACTTTCGAAATGATTCGGAGGACAATATACACTACCTGCATATAACAAATCTATTTTCAAATCGACTCCAACTCTTAGATATTATATTCCTTGATATAAGGGGATAACAACAAATCATTGATCGTGAACTATTTTAAAACTAAATGATAAATCCTCCTTTATCGAGGGTAATAGTCCAAAAACTTCATCACATAAGAGTTCTTATAGAAAGATGCACAAGAGGATGAAATCTCAAAATAATAAATTTATTTTATTAAATATTTAGTTAGTGATTATGTCTCTGATTTAAGTGTGCGTGCGAAACTCAGTCTAGATACCCATCTCTCGCGAAATGATTGGCCTTTACTAGTGAGAAAGTTTCCATCCATACTCAGCCATTTTTCACTTATAAAATTTTAGAAAGTAAAAATAGGTTAATCAATTGTTAGTTTAGATGACCTCACGCAACAAGAAAAGGTGCATAAATGGTAGATAAGTTCGCAGGACAGGGCTAGGAGCGTAGGCGTTAAATATGCTCTCACTAAGTAATTGAGGTTTAATATGTGAGATGCTCGGACTCTATGATTAGTATGTCGATGCTAATTCATAATTTGCACAACAAACTAAACCCTCAGTGAGCTAGTACATTAATGTTAAGCTTTTTGTGGCAAATTCGTATTGGTGGTAGAATTCAGACAATTTAATATAATTGCTTTTAGAGGTAAATTTACTCAATGGTCAAATGGTAAGCCCGAACTTGTAATATCCCCTATCAACTTATATCTCTCCAACGGCAATGGACGAAAGAGAATCATGACTGTGAGCTCACGTATACATCACCATCATTGCCTCTGCTATAGCGTTGCTCCTGCTAATCCCAAAAATGTACTACATTGACTTATCCTTGGTTAATCCTCTTATCTTATGGAAACTAATGATCACTTAGACCACGCATCATACTACTCTCTGTCTACATTCAGAATACATTGAGTTCACGAATTCGCCACTGTACGCAATCCTAACTATTCATAGGCTATCGTGAACCGTACAGGCTACTCTTAAAAAAATCTTTGGATAAGTGATTCTCGGCATAAACTACATAACTCGCGTGTGTTTAAGACTCCGATTTTCTGATTGTCAGCTATTCACCTCTATCACTCTACTTATGGTAAGTTGGCGCATATGAAGCACACTACTCTACATCACTAACTCCTAACTAGTGACGACTCGAAGGATCTTAGGAAGAAATATTGATTCATCCACTGTGCATTCTTAATAATTAAGATCTCCACTAGCATTCTATCTATAATTCAAATAGAGATTTAGACGTAACCACATATCAAACTCATGTATTATGCTAGAAATATACTTCAGAGATATTGTAGTGATTCATATAATTTATTTTGAATTAATGAATATTGACTATCAAAACATTTATATCTTAAATTAAAGATAGATATTATATACATAGCGGAGTCATAAAACAAATTCAGTACAAGCGAATCATAGGGCCATTTTTGATGAATTCATAGCAGGATGTCACTCATATTAGGTCAAATTATAGCTACCAGATTAATAATTGATTTGGCTTTTCTCTTTGTGAAGAGGAAATTTTAATCAACCAACATCGCACGGACACCACCATTCAAAGGTATATAAGCGACATTATAATTTAACTCTAGTATCTGGTGAATGGGAAATGAATACGCCATAACTCTGTGGTCTTCTTAAAATTCTCTTTTCTTATTAGTGACAGCGAGCGCTCGGAGATCTTCAACCAAATACTACGCGGCTAAGAGACCATTCAGATTGTTGCTTCCATACCCTAAAAAAGCCAACATTTTATGAAGTGATTCGTAAAGCCTTACTTGCCTTATTAAGATCTAATATCATGAGAATCATGGCAAACATAAAAATAACAATGACCCATATAATTGGCGCAATCATTCTCACATACACTACTCAGGCAGATCTTAAATAATAGACTATAATCAATGGACTCTCAATCCAGCCTCTTGCTGTACAAGTTATACTTCTCAATTAGAATAAAACCCTCATTCATTAGGCCTGAGAAAAACTAGACGGAATAATCATACTACTGAGTCGATTCAATTTAATCTTTCCATTTGCTGTATTTTGGTTCCTGTATCGCAGGGAGAAAATATAATTAGGCTCAGTGCGCAATGTAGATCGTGAGTGAACCAGGATGAATCCTTTGGCGTGCTGGATACTAGGGGTTGGGAAGAAAAGCTGGTGTGGGCGCTTGGGGGTTAGTTTCTTAACTTTTAGTCTCCAAATATCTCAAACTCCGAACCATGAATTGAAGAATGACACAGTGAAAAATATGTCTCAATAATTTTGCGCCAAATGTCAAAGGCAGAGGAAAGTAAACTTTTTGTCCATACAATATTGACCACATTCACTAATAAAATGTTGAAAATGACTGTTACTCGCACAATAGTGGTGCCCAACAATTCATCGTTTATTATGAATTCTATACATCATGGTGATAAGAGACTCCATCTACTCTCGCCATGTGACACCATTGTCACTGATAACAAATGGGTGATGGATTAGATCTACAAACCAAGACAAAGCTAATACGACGCTATAATATAAAGCGAGTTTAGTGATTCTCCGATGAACTGATGATCAAAAACTATTTGTGGGTTCGCGCTACATTCTCTCAGTCACTCTAAAATGCACACGTAGAATCCCCAAGGTAGTTCCTATACAAGTTCATTACAGCGAATACAAAATATCAATTACTTTCTAAATCATAGAGACCAATCAGTGTTCTTAGGGACGATTGATCTACGGCTATCTCACAAAGTTGCTAAAATCAGAAAGATTTGATCATTCACTCATAGAAATCTACCATATAAGGAATCTGCTATAATTTCTACATATTCCGGAATGGCTGATGGCTCAAGCATTGTGTCCCTCTCACATAGCTAAGAACTCCTGAATATCTGACTCCAGACTTTCTTTATTATATGTGTACCCCTAAGCACAAAGTAAGTTGAAGAGAGTTGATGCAGGCATTTGAATCACTAGTGATAGTTGCAAGTTTATTTCTGAACTAAGCAGAAATTGTGTGCAATGAAATAGAGCTCGCAAGCAAGGATTTGACCCACTCTCAATGTCTACGAAGTTTCAAGCATCAAGTAACTTGTTTAATTCAAAATCTCCCCATCAAATTCCCATCAACTTGAGGATCATAGCCCTCTTGTCAGTTGGGGAGTGAGAGGTAGCAGAGGGCTTCGCTATTTCATACAGATAGTAACCTCGAGTGTAACCGCGTGAGATCATATGAATTCAGATGCAGGGTGTGCTATATTTTATCCAATTTAAATCGCAAATGAAGTATATACTCCAGAGTCTCAAAGATTTAACGTCTTTTGAATCTCGCAGTAATATCAAAATGACTCCGTTATACCATTAGACTAGATAGAGGATCTACTCTAGAATTATAGGATATAGGTGCCCCAATCATTATAATTCTTACTATATGATAATCATGTGGTTATATTTAGTCATACCCATTACCAAAGTGTGGTGTCCCACATATGGTTACGTGTGAGGCCAAATATGCAACCTCGCATACCAATTTTTTGGATCCATTGGAATTGGAATGAAAGTTATTGAGATTGTCTATTGCACCACAACTCATCCATCTTCCAAGTGAGTCTATAAAAGTAGTCTCGATGAGCCAAGTTTTGGACTTATTTCATGATTCATATGTAATCCATACTCTCTACTTTTCTTAATAATTGAAATACCTCACAGATAATTTCACAAACATTAAATAACTTCAAGTGACTCTCTGATTAAATAACGGTGCGCGCATGCCACATGAGGAATTGAAGGCAAGGGGACAGTAAAGCAGTGTCCCAATCCCTCTTTGTGCTTTGACGGCAATGAAAGCGCACTACTAAGGCTGAACATATACAATTGTGGGACTTGGGGTGGCGTGTGTGACTTGTTGTTGTATCGAGCCTCTCTATCTCTTTCGCTCTATTGAGTGCAGGATTCAGGACACAGAGGCTAATTGATAGTTAAAAGAGTTTGTCTAGGTAGTCCAGATAACCGATTTAGGCTATCAAGCTCTTCCGTCCAATCAAATAAAACCCAATAAAAAAGTTTCATCACTGCCCATATTTTCGCCACAGAATTAGAGATCTCCGATAAGTATTTACTTGATCGCTTCAGAACCATCGTTTTTCTCATTATGGACCCCTTTATGTGGATATACATAGTCTTCGCAATTTCAATTCCGGCTATCTGAGCCTACTTTTAAGATTCCTCCGGTTATAGAAGAAAATTTTATTCCACGCAGAACCAAAATCCTCTCATGTGTTGACTCGCTAAACTAAGATATTTACCAAAAGTACAATATAATTATTAGAACACAAGTGGCATAATCTGGAAGAAATGATAATTTAACACGCGGTAATTATTCATATGATTGTGGATTTGTTAGGTGGTACCATTAAACCTCGCAGGCTGCGCTTCCCAACCTAGATCCAGTTACATCTTTATTCTCAAGTCAATGCTGCAATCAAGACTCAGTGCAATTTGCTCAGACTCAGAAGCTGCAGAAGTTAAGAGCCGCGGAGAAAAGAATGGATATCAAGAGGGAGACGGGAGGCTATAAGACAGAGACCCAACCTTGAATAAAGCTCTCGGATCTCCGAAGCTATTCCTTCACATGATCCACTAACTTTGTCTCCTAAGCAAAAGATTGACATGAGCAATCCTGCAGAAAGTTTAAGCTGTACAATTTGCTGCTAGTATTGAAAACCAAAACGAACAAGAGAACCAAAATAAACTATGCTTTTTCAATTGAAGACAATGTTTCAAGTAGCAGGGCCGCACACACTATTTGAAAAAATCTAGATAACCAAAACAAACAAGGCAACCAAATAAAGATGAGATCCACTTAAGTCAAGTCAAAGTTCACCCAGTGCAACGTATTATGAACCAGAAAAAGGGTTGTAAACAAAATTTGATCTTCTATGCAACCAAAAAAATGAGTATCCCTTAAAGTCTGTAAACCTTCACACACCATGTTGATGTTATGAACCAGAATGGGTTGTAAACACTTTGATCTTCTATACTTGTACCGAAGCACCATTTAAAATATTAACAACTTTGCCCAATTTTTTACCAGATAAAGTATAAACCGTGAAAAGAAGCATATTCTCTTATGAGAATTTTGTCATGTCAGTCAGCAAATTCTTATGGTTCTGAATCCAGATCGATTTCATCTTGTCATCAGTCGATCAATGGTCAAACTACTAACCATATCACAACAAAAAGTTCCCATGCGGTAATAGCGAGATATACCGCCTTCCTCAAAGCGGGAGAGTATCCTCCAGGCCAAGTTCAGTGGGTGGTAGGATGGTATAGATAGCTCACCTCCTCAAAATTTTATTTCACAAATGACTCATAGTCGTGGTCTCTCACAGGAGGTCCGAAATCTCACACTTCTCTCGTAACACCATTGCAGACCGTCACACATCAGAAATTTGAGGGCCTTTGCAATCTCTTCATATTTCTGATGACCTATAGCCTCTAGAGACGGAGCCGCCTCAAACCATTCTCTAAATACCCTTCTGCCAAATCACACTTTAACACTCCCTGAGAGGAGCTTGCGACCTCAATCTGTAAACCCACTTCTGCAGCGAGAGTTTCCGGCATCGCAAACAACTCCGCGCTTATGCATGTCATGGCGTTTCACCATATATCGAACTCAGCTAGACAGTAGAATAGGCCAGGCTACCTCCCATCCCGAGATACGCAGAGGCCGAAGCTGGACACCTCCACCAAAGGTACCGAGAATGACCAATCCGAGGGTCCAACGCGCGCCAGACAGCTCGGCCTTGCCTATACAGACCAGCATATCTACATGACTGAGAGCATCCGCTGTAGTAAGTGCTAGATCCCTCATGCAGATAGCAACATAGATTTCTTCTCTTGAACTCTTTAGTCTCAGTCAGCTCGTCTATCTCCATAAGCTTTCCGTGAAACTACCATATACCAGAACATCAGCAATCTAATGAGATCTCGTCCCTCAGAGCTGACAATATGATCTCGTGAGTACCGCATGCCGCGAAGCAACGACCACGCTCGCGCCGCCACCGCCACCGGACTTCTGAGCATATGGTTTTTATGGTTTCTATTGACAATCTATCTCTCGAAGAGCGTGGCAGAACTCCTCCAACTCAGAGCAGTCCACTCCAAAGTTGGGTCCTACCCAGTACCCCGAATGACATCGCATCGAGGAGAACCTCTCTACACTTGCCCGAGGTGCTACGAGCATGACATATGACAAAGTAGACGCAAGGGCCATTGGGCACCTCCACGAGAATGTGTGTCCCTGGCAGTCTCCTCTTAGAAGGTGTTGGTGCTCGACTCTAAGATATACTTCTTCATTCGTCAAACTCCTCTCCACCTCCATCCATACAGACTAGATCTCTCGTATACATACTACTGCTCGAAGATGACACAGGCCATATCACACAAGGGAAGTAGCACTTTCGTTGTGCTTTCCTCTCGCTCAGGCCCATGGCCAAAGGGATTGCTTTAGTTCGTGACTTGATTCCTGGTTTTGCTCAGTAAGATGCTCTTTCTTTGATTTATCTCATTCCTCCAAACTCATGGCTAACGAGCCGCAAAGTCATAGCCACACCAGAACTGTGAGTCACGTATACGCATTCAACGCATGCGCTGGGACCAGATAGCGGTTTCGTGGCCCCACGAGTTGATACGGGCCGCCCATCGCCGACAACCTTTGAAGTAATTCGGAAGTACACCAACTTTGCCAGATGTACATCTGGGTTTTATATCTCAGGAAAGCCGACCTTTAAGAAAGGAGGGGCATTTCTTGAGGATGTAGCTGCTTTCTCTTTTGACTACATCCTTGCTCAGCCAATCGCATCGATCTGCTATGAGGAGTGATAAAACTGTGTTCGAGGGATGTCTAGATAGCTTCTTACTCGGTGCATAGATTTACTGGCTCAGAGCAAATGAAAGATTCAAAGCTACGAGAAAGCGCGGAAGCTTCCCCCTCCAAGGTCACGCTCTCACAAGGAATGAATGCATGGTCATGTAGATTTGTCTTCAACCCCGATGTAGAAGATTCCGCTTGCGCGTGGGCCAGATAAAAGCTCAGAATGAAAGTGTTCGGTGCGCATCGGAAGTGATTTCATGGAGTCCTTGGCGGGCAGATGGCTAGCACGCGCCTTACTCGAGGGCGCTCAGATCTCTAGAGGAAGTGTCAAAGGAAGTTTGCGCACAGAGGGTAAAGTTTCGGGTTTAGCTGAGTATGGGATAAGATTTCAGAACTCGGCAGTTTCGCTCTTTTGGTTCATTTTAGCCTTTAGATTTTTAAGGTAGATGATGGATAATCTTCGCGTTTCTTAGCATCTCCCCTCTCAGGCATGTAGTTGTCCTCGTGTCAATCGTGAATCTGCTTAGTTTTAAGGAGTCAAAGTTAGCTCTCCTGCCTCGCACCAATAAGCGGATAGTTTAACGACTAGTGGTAGGGCCCCATAGCCTGTGTGTGTGTCAGGCAGAAAAGATCTGGTGAATCAGGAAGATTTGGCTAATGAGGAAGGTCTCGAGTCAGTGTCTCACCGCCTTTACGTCAAACATCTCGCTAGTCCTAGTCAAGGATAAAATGATCAAAGATAATCGAGCCAAGGCTTTTGCGAGGTACACATTTTCATAAAGATCGGAAATGGTAGCGTTTCGGTTGTGGCATACGCCTGTGGAGCACAAAGCGGCCGAACTCTCTCTCATGGAGAGCCCGAGTAGTTCGATCGAAGGAGAGAGGTCCCCTCTCGGAGCTATGCCCTAGACATATTGAACTTCTCCTTACCAACAACATTTTTAGGAGATTTCCTGCTTTTATATCAACTGAGAATAATTAGGCGATAATAGAACAGAGATCCATACGAAGTTCCTCGATAGTGCATAACCAACGATCCTAGTGTGACCCGCCCACAGGAAGAGCAGACTACACAACCACTGTACTCAACAATAACTTTCCTCTCTCCTCTGAGGGATATGTAGATTCCTCTGCACAAGAAAGGATGCTTCCGGAGACTATTAATTCGCTGGCTAATGACTGTTCTTCCCCACTCACCAAAGTATTACAGCAAGAAGAATCATCAGCAAGATAGTCGCTTCTCAGAGAGCGTTGGCTTCCACGATCCCACCTTCACAACCAAGCGCTAATCTATTCGAAGAAAGGACCGAATACTTCTACCTCCTCTCTGATATGATAGCTAACACTAAAGATGAAAAAGAGCAGACGGAATCAAAATCGCGTGTAGAAAGAGACCCACGACAGTGCATGGAGATAAATGAAGTACATGACACGGAAGAGACTAATACACATCGCAGAGGTGAGAAAATACAGGATAGAAACAAAGGTGTCACAGACAGGCGGCAAGACTCGAAATAAGGCAGATAGAGTCCCCGGCGGAACGAATGCACAAGTGCCTAGTTCTCCATCCACTGGAATGGGAAGGTTCGGCGTATCATAATCTATAATTTCCTGTCTTCAGATATTTAAGTCAAACTGGATGATCACAAGTTCAACAGGAAGAGATAGCCATTTTGACACATGCTGACAACATGTTTTTTTTAGTGGCCAGGATGAAGAGTCGACGCCCTATCTCCATGATGGCATTCGAATGTCTACAACATCAGGAAATATGAAGTTTCGGGTACAATCCCCAGAAGTATTAGATAGTGCCATAGACACCATTAGGGAAACATGGATCTAAAAAAGTGCGCCCCTGTTTTTGCATAACTAATTTCAAAAACAACAAGTCATCTGTGAGTTTTAGGACTGTCACCAATCAGACTAAGCGTCACATTGTTAGAAATTAACTAACATAGGATTTTCACAATTTTCTGACAAAGGTTAGTAGTGATTTGGAAGTTCTGGCTAAAAGTCTTGTGTACAACCAATACCCCGAAGTGGTCTAATCATCGTGTAAGAGAATAAATACCCCATAAGTAAATCGATGTGTACTAACCTTTTCCAAAGATTTAGCCGGGCCTGCGATCAAGTGTTTTCATATTCGAAAAGTAATCTTCATCCAGAAGCCTATGGTGATATATTCCGCAAGTACAGAGAGGTAACCGGGAATGAAATGCTATTCGAAAAATGA
Source organism: Cocos nucifera (assembly GCA_006176705.1). Lineage (NCBI taxonomy): Eukaryota > Viridiplantae > Streptophyta > Magnoliopsida > Arecales > Arecaceae > Cocos > Cocos nucifera. The sequence continues at coordinate 1,341,533 of QRFJ01000136.1, forward strand.
CTTCCTTATGTTTCGACAAGGGAGAAACTCTCCCTCGAAAGATTTTTGACGGGGTCAAAGTGGTCTTTCCCAATTCCAACAAGGAAGCATTTTCTTTGATAACCTCCATAAGCTGCTACAACTCCATAGGCGAGGATATTAAGAGGCAGTGCACTTTTCCGTACTGGGCTTTGTAGGTTAAGTCATAGTTGCTCTAGGAAGAAGCCCACTCTTCTTTTTCTTCTAGTATATGAGATTCCTATAATAGAAATTTGCAGCGAATATAATACTCGACACCGCTCCTCTCCTTGCTATTATAGAAGATACACTATACAAGAAATACCAGTTATCTTGCTCATCGGAAGTGCACCTAAAGAACCAGCTGCCAAGATCAGTAATTACCGTTGCGTACATACTCAGTTGCCTAATTACACTGCTCAAATTACCAAGCTTGTTTTCTTGCACGGGTATCCTCCGATAGAAGATTACTTAGATAGTACGGCTCGTCGCTTTTACCAATTCGTCGAGATCAAATTCCCACCAGCCCAGAAACCTGCAAAATAAATAGAAGGCCACTGATAAAACATACGAAAGGATTCAATTCCTAAAGCCACTTTCCGCAGTGATGCAGAATTAAAATTCGATGTGAACAGAGATGATTTTGTGCAGAAAAGCACATTCCATTGTATCAATGACTGGTGCGTTATATGCAGATTGTTCCTCTTGTAGCGCTTATCACATGCTACTTGATACCATGCAGAAAAATGTAAGAAAAATTGGATACTCGTGCGGCCAAATTAGGTGTCCTGACTGTCCCAATAGTGTCAAGAGACATCTGTCAAGGATGTACTCCGTGCAGTTGGAACAAATGAATGTTCACTCAATGCCATAACCGAGAACCGGCTCTACGAAAAGGATAACATTTATTTCTTAATTTGTTTGCCAGCATCCAAAATACCTCTCTCGATGCATCATTGATTGTATTCAAGTTGGCTCGTAACTCCTTCACCTGTTTAAATTTGAATATTTTTCATAGTCTTCAGTTGCAATATAAAAATTAAGGCATAATGCGATATATGCCAAAAAAAAATTCCAGCTCATAGAGCAATGTACCTGAGTGGAGAAGGTGATCCTGAAAGAGAAGACCCTTAACTTGGATTCTACTCGAGGAACCTTCATGAGCTCCATGAAAAAACTCCCGCGAGCCGCAAGATAAGAGCATTTTGAACACCATAAAGATTATGATCAGACAAAATAGTGACGCCAAGCCATGAGGAGATAAAGCGCTCTGGATGCACTCCAACAGGGCCGTACCAACATTATTGTACGGAACGCATGCTTACACATATGACCTCCGCAAGCATTCCTTATGGGAATTCGAATCCGCTACCAGACTCGATCTATTGAGATTTACTTGGACAATTGGGGTTAAAGATGACGCTTAGAAAAATAGTTTCAGAGAAACTTAATATATATCAAATAAACAATTCATTTAACTTTCTCTCCAGGATAATATTATCTGGGATGTCAAAAACTATGCTCAGAGTGATATAGGGAAAAGCACGCCTAAAGGATAATTTGCCTACGTGACAAACAAAAGTTAGTGCAATAAGGGTGAAGACGCGGAAGAGAATCGCGCAACTTCAAGTTCTCAACTTAGACAGTGATTGTCAAGCACTCAATCCCGGGTCCTTAGATCCGACTAACAGCAAGATTACTCTCTTGGAGCAAAACGCGCCCGAGGTCGGACAACTCTCGGCTTAGAGTAATTAAGATCTTCGCGCTTGGTATCGTTTTCAAAATCATGTTTTCTTTAAATTAGAAAAATGGAATTTTTGCTACTCTCGAGCCTTTTGTACCAGATCTCGTCGGAATCAACTCGATTTAGGAACAGCGGGGATAACCTCATCCTAACACGAGATCAACAGCTCATCTTAGGGCATTAGCACGATAAGATTGGCAATCTCTCCCAGAAAACATTAGACCTGTCACGCTCGTTAGATGAAATACTACAGAAGATTTTAGAGATTATAAGAATGTTTCTTAGATGCCAGGAACACTCGCGAAATAGACTGATAAAGATCATCTTTATAAATCCGTAAGTGCATAGAGTCTTCGTAGTCATAACTTCCTCAGGTCTGGAGGCCATATCAACGGTGAGATGGTTTAGGACTCATTCTTAACCTGCCAGCGCCCTCCAGTAATCTTCGCGCACTAGCAAAGATATTAAAAAGAAAAATCTATGCTTTCTCAAAATTTCCTCTACCCAAAAGAGCGACCGGTGGGAATTCAATCCTCAAGTTCCTATATGTGAATTTTGTAATATTCTAGATTTCAACTCGATAACTCCAGAATAACTTGCTGTCTACCACAGATTACCTGCAAATCCATCGATTTTAGAAATAGTAGCGGAAGGGACATCACAATACTCTCCTAACGTTGATGCTCTATTCCTGTTCGCAGTACTTTTATAAGAGTTATTGATCTTCTCCCGGATACATCCAAATAAAAGCAAAATGTAAAGCATACAGGTTTGACGAAAGCATATTGTCAACTGCTCGTGCTTTAATGAATGTGATAAGTACTCATTACTTTTATTTCTAGAGCTTAAACACGAGTTCTACACATAATTAAGAATCAACTCGGTTGTAGAGAATAATCTATGCCTAAAGAAAAGGAGTATGTAACACCCTTTCTTATTTCTTTTCATCTTCCAGCTCGTGGAAATCAATAAACCAGCAACAATATCTCCTCATCTAGATGATAAAAGAATCTTTTCTTCTTCGATATTCTAGTGTATAACTCTCTCAACTTCTGATATTCCAACAACTTCTTATTTCCTTCAGATTTGGAAGTCATATTATCATTCAACCAGTAAGTTGATTATATGGATGCTATGATTGTTACAGCAAATCTGCTCCCATTTTTTTGGTCTCTTAGCATTTTGGATAGTCTGTGTTCATAACCGCAGCAATTGGTTATACCCTTGACGTTAGGCACATAGGAGACAATGAGATAGTATTCTGTGATAACTATTCCTCGGTGGATCACTACAGCCATATGTAGTGCATATAGACCGCTCGGGAAGAGCTATAAGAAATGATCCTCTCTTTGGGGATCCCGAAAAGCGATCGTGACCTCTAATCTCGAGTAGTAGTACTTAAAGATTCTCGCTGCTCACTGTAAGGTGAAAGGCTGCTGACAAATTCAAAATGATCCAAGACACTGCGATTAAGAATAGGAGGAGAAACCTAGGTATGATCCTTAAACTCGCGACGAGCAACGCTAGACATCGCTCACCGGTAGAAGTGAGTGAAGAATTCTGACTCTCCACTGGGCGCGCGAAAAAAATGCGCATGACCCACTGTAGGATCAACAATAACAAAAGAGCAATTAAGAGATAAATAGAGTCCTCTCAGGTACCTGTATTTTCGCGTGACCCATTATGTTATGCCAATTCCTCGCTTTAGGGATATTAGGAGCGAGTAATCAATCGTTTTCTCCTTAAACCTGAATTGAAATGCTGAATACGTACATCAAGACAGCCTTTCGCGACTAGAGATAAGTATCATTCTTCAGCATAGAAGTGACCGTGGGTACTATCCTCGTGTTATAACGCGTAAACAGGTACAAGAGCTAGGAGAAATCACTAAACTCCATCACACCATCCATCATCCTTGAATACGTTAATATGTAAGCTCTACCTTAATGTCCAATGTTCAATCCTAACAGCGATCAGAGATAAGATCTCATCCCGGGTTGAAAGTCGTGACGAGGTCATACCCGCCAATCGTCCTTACTTAAGCATCTTCACAGAGAGAAGGAATCACACGAGATTGAGGGTGGGAGAGGTGTGATAACATTTGGAATGAACGTTTTGGGTCGTAGTTACGCACACCCACAGTTTACACTGTAATAGGAACTAGATAGAGATGGCGAAAACCGTCTCATCCTATCGTTTCATGCCAGCACTCGGAGTCAAGATTAGTCTCATGAAGTGCACCATACATTAATATTGAAAGATGGAGATGGGAGGAGAGGTTGTACACAATGACGAATGGTTAGTCCGAATATGCACCCATCAGGGCCCGGATTAGGTAAACATAGGTGAGGAAGAAACTCCATTCCTAAATGCGATTGCAACTAATGTCTCAGAAACAGGCCTCGTTACAAATGGAAGCATGAGCATGAGGGAGAGAGTACATTCTATTTTTTTTAGTGTAGCAGTAGTAATCGTTAATGTGATCTAATTATGTGATAAATACACAAAGTTAAAGACCCATTAGGATATAGCGGAGAAGAACCTCGTCTCTAACGCTGGAGGATCCATTTAGAACACTCCGTAAGAGGCTCGCTTTACGTTGCAGCGAGGACTGAGTGGAACGGTAACTATTTGGGTTCGAAAAAACATGGGGAGGACGGATTGGCTCGTAGTGGCCGTAATGCTGCATTCGCTCGCTCTCTTCACTAGCCCTTATGTTAGAAATATTGAGAGAACCTATGTTCCTAATGCTGATGTCAAAGTTCGATGGCGTCTGGTTACTAGACAATAAGATCTGAGGGAGCGCGCACAAGGGAGACAGAGCGAGGACGATGGGTTATCGAGTTTATTCGATCTGCCCCACACGTGTGAAGCGCCGTATTAGGAATAGGAGTGAGCAACCTCGTAACCGCATTCAACGCGAGCAAAGTTCGAAAATACATGGTTCGCATCGAGATTACGATAGGACGAAAGAAGATTAAGAGGGAGAGACATCGGAACGGGCGATTTCAACCATGCTCTGCACGGTTTCCACTCCAGTTCAGTCTCCTAGTAGGAAAAGAAGGGAGAATCTGTTCCTAACACCACAGGCTCATACAGTGCTTTAGATGCGCCAGCCTCATCGGCCTAGACTGATTTCGCGATGGAGAGTCGCGTCCAAGTTTATTGGTGCAGATTTGTGTCCCAAAAAAAAAAACATAGAAAAATAATACATGCACAGAAGTCAAAAGAAAAAAGAATCAAGGTTCAAAATCTAGGTTTCACTTTCAGTCATGCCTATCGAGTTGTGCCAGGTAGTTTTCGCAAGTTCCCTCCAAGTTTTGAAGTTTCCCAAAAAAAAAAAAAACTTAAATTGAGAAAAATAAAAATAAAAACAGCACAAGCCATGATATCATATATTGTACGATTTATAAGTATTTTGAATCACTCAGGATCATTGTATGCGTGATTTTAGTGTACCCAAACTGAAAGTATGGAACTTAAAGAAATCAAAAACCAATGAAAATGTTCAATCAGCATATCAGACATCAACTTAAACAATAATATATGGTTTAAACGTTTGATAAAAATCTAATATCTAATACATAGTTAAACATACTTAAAAAGCTACAATTTGCATACTTTAAACCATATAAAGATTTAAAAAATCATAAAACATATACCATCATATCAAGGACCAACTAGCAATTATCACCATATAAATTGTAATGTATAAAATTCACAAAGAGAACAACAATCAGATTGTTCACTTAACTGCTTATAAGACTTGAATGCAAAACTGGCATATTCAGTCCCCAATCTTATGAATTTACTCTCAAGGGTGAATAAGGGAGTGTAATAGACATTTTATTCATTCTTATCTTTCCATCTTCTCAACCTTCTCTTCTCCAAGAATTGAACTGTCAATTACTTGCAGTCTTTTAAAAATTGAAAAGGATAATATCAATCTTAAAAGAATGCTTACTAGAAGCTAGATTAACCACCAACAAGCAGTCATAGTAGCACTCTCTAGATGATTAATAGTCCAAATATTGAATAAAAAGTGATCTAATTCTAAAAATAAGAATTCCAAAATATGTCAGATTCGTCTTCTACTTTTATTATGTAATATCAAGAATTAGTTGCAAAATTAAAATGTATTTATTAACACATTTTTTTATCAACTCATATCCTTCTAGGACTTGGGAGGATATCTCTCTGAAAATTAATTTAAGTTTTTTTTTTTTTACAAATTATTCTCTGACATTGCATATTAATCTATGTCTTTTTAGTATTTACATAAAAATCATTGTAAAGTCCTCTGTTTGTGCAAATAGGTCCTTCTACTAGGTATTGTTGATCAAACCCTGGTGAAATTTCACCAAGGTTGCAAAAGGACAAAAATGCACTTGGCCTAACAGTGAACGAGGCTCAAGACTCAGCCTCTTCTTGCTCACTTTGCCCTTCTCTACTTCGATCTCTCCTTACTCAAGTTTTGGACCAATGGTGTAAGGGCATGAATTCAAGGGTCAGTTAAATATGAGGGTTAGGTGCAAAAACATCCCAAAAATATGAAATCAACACTATTCGGAGAATTGAATATTACCATGAGGGACATGTAAGCAATAGTTACAAGATTTCAGGGATGAAAAATACAAATACAAAAAAAAAAAAAAACAACTACCATGCAAATATAGAATGTACACAAATAGTCTGAAAAGAAATGACTGGTGAATAATTTGTTAAACTTGAAAAGTCTTTAAAAAATTACTTGAACAACTAATTTACACAAATAGAATGTTGCCATATAAGCTAGAATTCCTTAATTCAACCATAAAAAGAAAACCACAGAATTGACAAAATCTACCTAAATATACTTACAGAAATGTAGTAGTCCAAAATGAGATAATGGAGTTACATAATCAATAAAATAGCATCCATGATCATTTGTTTTTGCTAGAACTGGCAGACAGCATCAAATTGGTCAGTTAAAGCAAACATGGATTAGCTAAAGACAAGATCAGATGATTGTTGCATCCCCTTTGGACATAATAGAATCTGACTATCTAAAGTTAACTAAGAATACAATTTCCTGTGCAACATAGTTGAAGTATTACAATGGTAGTCTATCATTGTTTATTATCTCCTCTAAATAGAGATGAGTCACCTGTATACTTGAGGCAATCAAGACTTGTTACAAGTGCAAGGATAAGCCCATATGATACTAATAGAGCTAGGTATTTAACTCCCAGAGCATTGCATGCAATGGAAGAGTTGTTTGGGAAGGAAAATAAGCTCATCTGTATTCAAAACAGTAAAAATTTAAGAAGCCCTCCATGTAAGTCGTAGTCTATGATCTCCACTAACACCCTGTTTGGATTGGGGGTACACAGGGGTTCGTAAGGGGAGGAGAGGGGCGGGTAAAGAATGAACCCATGTTTGGTAAAATTTTTTAAGAGATAAAGTGGGGTAGAGAAGGATTCTCTCAACCCCTCCATGCCCCTCACTTACTCAATTTTATGTACCCCCGATTTGGAGTGTAACGGAGGAGAAGGTTCACGCTTAAGTTTTACTTTCCTAATTTATCCTTAACAAAACTTTAAAATTATAACTAGACCATTATATACTTTATCTTTCTAATCGTACAAACCAACTCGTTACTTTTTGCATAAGTCAAAAACCCTAGCCGTCCCTTCGCCTGCAGGCCATCCCTTCGCATGTAAATCTAAATATCACGATCTTTAGAAGATAGATTCTGATGATAGAGATAATCTCTCATAATAGATTCTGATGATAGAGATAATCTCTCATAACCAAACTTTAACTTTTGGGATTCGCATCTCCATATTTTTCTGATGCAAATGCTCTTATTGGTATGCCATCTTTTTTTCCTCAATAGCTCTAGATTTTTTTTTTTAACATAGAGATCTAAACATATTGAGTCATTATGATAGATTTTATTGAAAAGAAATATGTATTACGATAGATTTTATTAAAATATAGAGATCTAGATTTTTTAATACATAGAGCAAATGCATCTTATATGAAAATATCTAATAAATCTGTTATAAATAATAAAAAAATATCACAAATATTAAACTATATATATATTAATGAGAAAGGGTATATTTGTCAAAATATACATAAAAGTTCTTCTACCTCTCCCTTAACCCCTCTATCCAAACAATGATAAAATATGTACCCTTCTTTACCCTTCCCCTTCCTTTTCAAACAAGGGTTCATTAATTTCATTACCCTCCCCTCCCCTCCCCTTATGAACCTTCGTGTACCTCCAATCCAAACAGGCTGTGGGCAGAGAACATACTGAGTCAACCTGCATACTTCAGGCAATCAACACTTGTCACTCATGCAAGGATGGACACATGTAACAGAGTCAGGTCTTCGGCTTTTGAAGCATTATGTGTATTGAAAGGAATTGCTTGTGCAAGGAAAAAAACAAAGTACAACTGAATTCCTGATCAAAGGTAGCCAACAATCGGAATTTAGAGTCACAAAAGCAATAAGCAACCAAGTGACTTGAGGTGAAGGAGTCAATCAAGTAAATCGAAGATGCTGAATTCCAAAGGAGTGAAAAACTTAATTCCTTTATAAAGATTTTTTGATAACAATAACAATTATATTGCTTGGAGAATGAAGAAATTGACAACTCATGGAAAATCCTAAATTTCTAAAGAGCGGAAGGTTTAAATTATTATCGAAGAATGTTTTGGTATCACTGTTATTATTCTGCTTGGACCTGCATGACTTAAATATGGATACATTTAACTCTCTAAATAACAGCTACCCGCAATTTGAATAACTAGGTTGGAAGTATATCGTGATCAATGACTATGTTGGTGCAGAATTTGGTTGACGCCGAATCAAACTGAAGTCAAGGAAGACGAGGTTGCCGCCGGTGACCTGCAAAATAAAGTCCCATCTGGAGTTGGTAGTGGTGACTCCGATAGGACCCTCCGACGGTCAAGTTAGCTCTTCTAGCCAATAGAAATGGAGTGCTCAGAGAGCAGTTCGACAGAATTTCGGAAAAAAAAAAGAAAGCTTAGAGAAAACATATCTGGAGGGTCCCTTTTTATAGACGGAGCTTGTTGTAACTGTCCTGATAAATGACCATCGTAACCGTCCTGATAAATGCCAATCGTAATCATCCTGATAAATGACAATCATAATTGTCCTGATAAATGATAATTGTAACCGTTCAGTAGTGGGACCGCCTGTAGAAATCCGTCTGAAGGAATGGTCCGGAAGGAGTTTGGCTCGCGTAGAAGCCCGACTGAAAGAGGAGTCCGAAAGGAGTTCGACTCCAATAGAAGCCCAACTGCTGGAGAAATTTGGAAGAAGTTTGGCTCCCGTAGAAGCCTGACTGTTGGAGTCCGGAAAGGAGTTTGGCTACCGTAAAAGCCCGACTGTTGGAGGAGTCCGGAAGGAGTTCGGCTCCCGTAAAAGTCCGACTGCTGGGAAGAGATCGAAAGAAGTTCGGCTCCCGTAGAAACTTGACTGAAGAGAAAAATGGAAGGAGTTCGGCTCTCGTAAAAACCCGATTGCTGGAGGAATCTAGAAGAAGTTCGGCTCCCGTAGAAGCCCGACTGAAGGAGAAAAACGGAAAGAGTTTGGCTCCCGTAGAAACCCGACTGAAGGAGTCCGAAAGGAGTTCGGCTCCCGTAGAAGCCCGACTGCTGGAGGAATCCGGAAGAAGTTCGGCTTCCGTAGAAGCCTGACTGAAGAAGAAATCCGGAAAGAGTTCGGCTCCCGTAGAAGTCCGACTGCTAGAGAAATCTGGAAGAAGTTCGGCTCCCGTAGAAAGCTCAACTGCTGGAGGAAGCCGAAAGGAGTTCGACTCCCGTAGAAGCCCGACTGAAGGAGTCCGGAAGGAGTTCGACTCCCGTAGAAGCCCGACTGCTGGAGGAGTTCGCAAGGAGTTCGGCTTCCGTAGAAGTCCGACTGAAGGAGGAATCCGGAAGGAGTTCGGCTCCAGTAGAAGCTCGATTGCTGGAGGTGTCCGGAAGGAGTTCGGCTCCCGTAGAAGCCCGACTGAAGGAGGAATCCGAAAAGAGTTATGCTCCTGTAGAAACCCGATTGCTGGAGGAGTTCGGCTCCCGTAGAAGCCCCGACTGCTGGAAGAGTTCGACTTCCGTAGAAGTCCGACTGAAGGAGAAATCCGGAAGGAGTTCGGCTCCCGTAGAAGCCAGACTGCTGGAGGAGTCCGAAAGAATTCGGCTTCCGTAAAAAGCCCGACTGCTGAAAAAGTCCGGAAGGAGTTCGGCTCCCGTAGAAATCCGACTGAAGGAGGAATCCGGAAGGAGTTCGGCTCTCATAGAAGTCCGCTGACTGCTGAAAGGAGTTCGGAAGGAGTTCGGCTCCCATAGAAGTCCGACTGCTGGAGGAATTCAGCTCCCATAGAAGTCCAACTGAAGGAAGAATCCAGAAGGAGTTTAGGCTCCCGTAGAAGCCCAACTGCTGGAGGAGTTCGGAAGGAGTTCGGCTCCCGTAGAAGCCCAACTGCTGGAGGAATTTCAAAAGTTTGGCTCCCGTAGAAGCCCGACTGCTGAAGTCCGGAAGGAGTTTGGCTCCCGTAGAAGTCCGACTGAAGAAAAAGTCCAGAAGGAGTTCGGCTCCTGTAGAAGCCCGACTGAAGGAGAAATCCGAAAGTTCACCGCTGTGGAAGTTCAGCTGGGGCTCGGCCGTTGAGGAGTTTGATTGGGTTCGAAATCCAGCTGGAGGAGTTCGGCCACTAGATGAGTTCGGCCGCTGGAGAAGATCGAATGAGGTTCAACCGCTGGGAATAAAATTCTCGATCGAAACTCTTCCGTGATTACCAGCTGCATTAGACTAAGCACCAGGCTGGACTTCGGCGGGAGCGGGATTTATCTCCAACAGACTATAAGAATCATATAATTTGAATGTAAACGGCAGATCATCACATTATCATAAAATAAAGTCCCAGTGGAAGGAGATGTAATGGTTGTAAGTTACCAATAATGAGTTTTTAAATCATAACAGCTTCTTTGAGACAATTTTTATGTAAGAATTATGATATAAGTTTGGTAAATTAGGATAGACAAACTAAAATTAACAATTAGAAAAACACCATATTCCTCATTCTATGATTCTAAATATATTATGGTTGGAAAAAAGTCAAACATCTTAGGTTTAATAATATCTGAATATCAAAAAATTCTAATGAGATAAGAATCCTGCATTAGTCATATAAAACTATCACCATATGCATCACTTCAAACTTCAAAGTTCAAACTGCCTAGAAATTTTTCTAAGCAATAACTAGCTTCCTTTCTTCATTACTAAGCATATGTAAACAAGCATTTCAATGGAACAATATTAATTTAAACATTTTAAAAACAAAGTTTACAGCAGAACATCTTCACTCTAAAACTAGAAAATGCATACGGATATGGCTGAAAAGCCATTAAAATCAGAGTGTCCAATTAAAAGGCTCTCCTCAAATTGCATTTGTTTCAATCATCTATTCATAAGATTAACACACTTTCGAAACCAATGAAATCTTTTACCAGAAAATAGCAATGATGTGATAAAAGGAACAACATGGAAACACATCACAACATTTATTAATTATTCATATTCAGCGCTCATGCATGTAACTCCCAACACGCACCCCAGCCCCCCCCCCCCCCACAACCCAAAAAAAAAAAGGAGCGAATATTACATGTATGCACAGATGTAAAATCAACACTTTACCTTCAGCATCTCCATTTCTTCTTTCGTCGGGCAAAATTTGATCAGATTTTCCACTTGGTCAATATCCAAAACTGAAGCATCCAGAGCTAAGATTGCATTCTGAGGATTGAGCATAATAAAACCAAATCATATGATGACCTTGACAAAATAAATATACATTCCATCTTTAAACAAATGGGAAATTATAAACAAAATGTGTATTAAAGAAAATAAGACACAATGTTGTAATGATCAACACGCTTATACTGCACCTTTGTTACATGAGCTTAAACCGGGGCCAGTAAGGTAGATCTTCCTACCTGCCAACTGACCCAATAAAGATCATGGCAAGCAGCTTCTGAGCCTAGAAAAGAACTTGGCACTAATTCTAGAGGGTTATTTTATCACCGAGCGACAACTGGTCAAATCAGCTCAATCCTTCAATTCCCAAATAAGTTGTACACTATAGTTGACCCCCTATCTGATAGAAGGCTCAAATGATGATATTATGATAATGATGGTATCCAACTCTCCATTACATCAATAAACAACGATAACCATAAGACAAATGGCATATTCCAACTAGTCAAAAAAAAAAAAAAAAAAACACCCTAGCCACATCATCATAGACAGAAGTGGAGAGAAAATATAGTTGAAGGTGGATCTGAAGGTGAGAATAGGGAACCACCATCAGAAACAAATAAAGGAAGCTTATGCTACAATAAACATGCACAAATGTTTGTTGGACCCAGATCCCTCAAGATTAAAAAGCGCATTCATTAAATCTTAAAGAAATTTTTAGAACTTGAATTCATAAGGGGCAGAAAAAATAAGAAACAGAGAGGAAAGCAAGTTCAGCGGACTAGCAGGGGCTGATAGCACTAAGGAATAATTAAAATGGTATGAGTTTGTGGCTGGTAAAAACAACACAACTGTTACATTTAGAGCAGCAGGACTTGTAGGGAAATTAAATGGTCAATGAGCATACTGATTCACAGCAAAATGCATGACTTGGTGGAATTCTGTCTTCCAAGGCTAAGCCTCAAGTTGATCTATCGATGACAGACATTAGAACTTGCTCGCTTGAGCGTGTACAATGTACATTCAATACCTTCAAAGCAAATTACTTCCAAATGCCACGTGTTTATCCAACATAAGAACAATATGTTCCAATTTATATAGATGCATATAATTTTACTAGTTCGTAGACATTGTTATATTCTTTTGAAAAACTACCAAA